>QJNS01000146.1:0-188999 GCA_004154925.1 Monosporascus cannonballus | reverse complement strand
GGTGCGCCGGCACCCCCCCGAAAACCCCGGCGGGCGCGTGAGCAATGAATCCCCCCCCCCCCGTCCCCCCAACCCAACTTGGATTTTCCTCCTCGCAAACCACTTATTCGCTGACGCCACTCCCGGGGTCAGGCTATCTTGGTCCTCGCTCACGGAGCCGCGTCGGTCGAGCCCCTCTCCTTCAGCCGTCAGTTAGTTATTCCCACCGAGTCTAGCATCCGCACACATCCTCCGCCGCTGATCGACCGCATCTGCCCCAGCAAAACGAGATTAAGGGACGTGCAAGGAGCCCTGGATACTTCTCGACTTGCCCATCATGGACGTCGTGACGCCGCCTCCTGTGCTCACTCCCACATGTGTCGTTGCCGATCAGGCTTCGCCGAGGCAGCCGCCCAAGGCCCGGTGAGGTTCAATTTTGTTCCTCGCCCTGGAAATCTTGATGGGTCGTTCGTGCTGACTCCGAGGATATTATAGCGTGGTCAAGATCTACGGCCTTATTGGCCCCGAACACAAGGATTTCCCCATTTGGAAGAGCAACTGGCTGCCTCCAGGCGATGACGAGCTCTCGTCGTATGTTGCCACCCCGGGATCTCGCCTTCTTGGCGAGCAGTTCTCTGAAGCTGTTCACGAACAAGAGGCGGGAAGGCTGTTGAAGAAACTCAACTCTCTAGTGCGAAACCAACCCCGAAGCCCGTAGTGTTGTCGCTTCCGGTAACATTCTAACCACCACTGCCAGGGCCGAGATGAGTTGTTTGCCCTTTGGGCCCAGGACATTGCTGGCGCGGTCGTGAAGCTGGTATGTCCCTTCAACTGGAGGCCGCGGGGGATGTACACTTCAAAGTCAGCTAACAGGTCGCCAAGGCTCTCATTATCGCTGCCCAAGAGCCACAGTATCGGCATATTCTTGACCGAACACACGCGATCGTACGTTATAGTGCCCCATCTCGGGGGCCTAATATACTGATGAATCTTGCCCAGATCTTCTTCGGAACTCCCCATCGTGCTTCAGACACGCACAGCCTGGACTCGACCATTATTAGTGTCATGGAAGAGTGCTACACCGGACTCTTTGCCGACTGGGTTCCATCAACAGTGAACAAAATCTCCAGACATCTTGAACGCGTTGATGAGAGATTTAGCTTCATCTCCCACATGTTCGCCATCATTAGCTATTATCAAGCACCGCCGCCGTCTCCGACGGCTTACACTATAGTGAGCTATGACCGATCTCAACACCTGCCAACAGCCATTAGAGAGGCTGAAGAGATCCAAGCGTATGAAATACTAATCTAACCCAAACTGCAGGTTGTCCCAGAGGCCTCTGCAACGTTGGGCCTGGAGAACGAGATCAGAATCGGCAGTAAGCGCGTTTACCACGGTCTGAGCCACTATATGACCCGCTATGAGGAGAATCTGCTGCAGAGTCACCTAATTAATGCTAAAATCGGTATGTCTCTCTCTAGATCTCTGGACACGTCATGGAAAACCGTTAATTCAGTTTTGCTTTGCAGCACACTGGGATAATTTCAGACACTTCATGGCTGTTCTTGATTCTTCCCGCTCAAGGCATGACACTGAGTATCCGGAACTGCCGCTTCTACTCTCTTCCAGGACGGGCACAGCCTGTTTCAAGGACTCTAGATTGGCGGATTGGGCATCATCCAATACCTCCCACAGATATGCGAAGATTCGCTTGGGGGACCAAATAGATCCCTTCAAGGTCTTGGTGTCGGTTGCGCGAGCGATTCAGAAGTGTCCCGAGGCACTGTGGAACTCATGCCCGGCCATCAACACAGTCAACAATCAAGATAACCACGGGGAGGCGGACATCTACCTCGGCCTTTTGAAGCAGATTGCCACACAACAACCTCGGGTCTTCTTGCACATGCAGCATTTGATGCCCATTCTCACCGACGCCATCAGCAGCCATTCCAAGTCATGGAGGGAAAGAGGCATTTGGGTATGCTTAATGACCGCTATACACGCGCCAATTGGAATCCCCACGTACGGATTCCTGCACATCAAGACCCCAGCAAGCTTCAAAGTTCTTCAAAGTATCGATTCATGCCTACGGGATACGGACTCTCTGTTCAGGCTGGTTCTCACGTTCGCCGATGGCGTCCAGCTAGGTGTCGATGAAGCCAGGCATTTCGAACTGGATCTCAAACCTGAAGACGTGGAGGTCTGTACAGAGCATCCAAATCCGCTCCTCATATCCGATTGCCTGCCACTACAAATCTTGTCGTTGCGTGTTCGGACATTAGGAAGACCAACATTTGTCATGTTGACATGGATCGCTTTTGCGATGCGGCCACTGTCTGTGGAAGAACTAGATTTGATTCTAGCCCTCGACAATGCTAAACCAAACCGCGAAAGTCTCGTCATAAACATTCAACATGGTTTAGCAGTCCATTTACTCAAGATCATATCCGAAACTACCGAGATCAATTTGGGTAGGATTTTCCTTCGCGTCTCATATCCCCAGATGCGGCGGCTCCTATCGGGATTGTCATCGATGTATCTTGGTACAACTGCTTCTCCCCACCTCCATCTTGCTCAGTCATGCTCCTCCTTCCTACTAACGCATGTTTTCAACTCAACCAAAGAGAAAGGAGCAGGTGACTCGGAGGGTGCCAACGAGGAGACTGGGGAAGAAGCCAACGCTGCGCAGGATGTCCCTCCCAACCAACCGAACAACTACAAGGTAGCGATTGATGAGATGACTGCCCCCCAACGCGCTCTCGCAGAGTATGCGGCACGAAACTGGATCATCCACTATCGACTGGCTATGACGAGCCATCATTCTTCCAAACACCATGATTTGGAGCCATTTTTGTCCTTCGTGGAGGACCGCACGTGTGTGCATCGGTGGCTCTACCTTGTGGAGCATCTCTCTTTCCCACCATACCAGAGCGATGGTGTCACTTCTAGTGACTCGGAACTTGTGGAGAGTTTTTTGAGTCTGGACAAGCTGGAGGATTTGGAGACCCGATACCAACTCGCAAGCCGTCCATTGCCCCTGTCTTGGCCTGGGCGACTTCTTATCCGTGCTGCTGAGCTCGGTGACAAAGCCACCGTTATATCTCTGGTTACGAAGCTCGATGTTATAGAGCCAGGGGCGATTGCGAGAGCTGTGGCAGCAACATGTGGCGACATTCATGAAGCACTAAGGGCCAGTGTCATGCCAATACTGAAAGACCGGTACTGGCAGACAATGGCCCAAGCCCAGTTAACCGCCCAAGTATTGGGTAACGTCACCACGTCGAACAACATCCGGGATGAACTTCTTAGTATGACCACGTGGCCGGGGCTGGAGGCTTGGTTCTCGGACGCGCTGGACCTAGCGGTGGAATATGGTGACGAGAAGGCCCTCAATGAACTGCTCGCCAACCAGAATCTGAGGAGACGAATAGCTGGCCAGGACGAGGAGTCCAGGTGGACACCAATTCACCGGGCAGCTTATTATGGGAACTTGGCATGTATGACCAAGGTCTGGGAAGCCGGAGTCTCGCTCAATGTTCTTTCCCCGGACGGCCGCAGGCCACTCTTTATTAGCAGTGCCCGCGGCTTCGCATCTATTGTACACTTTCTCGCCCTAAACGGAGCTCACATGGACAGCGGTAATGGCAAAAATGGGGAGACAGCGCTCCACGCGGCCGGCTTCCACGGCCACTGGGAGACTACCAAAACCCTTCTCGATAATGGTGCTGATGTCACTGTAGCTGACACACACGGGGACTTTTCGCTTCACCTTGCGATCCAGCAGGGTCATTCACACGTGGCCGAGCTGGTTATCGACCGCTTTCCCATCGTCACGGATGTTCATGGACCATTCGAGCACGACGAGACGATCAGGTCACGATTGACTGACCCCAGCTTCCTCAGCAATGACGAAGCTGTCGCTCCCCCCCAATGCCACAAGGAAGAGCCTTCGGTTGGAACGGATGCCGAGTATTCAGAGACATCCCCACCCCCCTTCCCAGATGACAGCGCTTTGGCTCCTCTCGACATGGCAAACTCGGATGGCATGACAGTCCTCTTTGCCGCCGCCGATAGAGACCTTCCTAGTGTGGGAAAATGTCTCCTCGAACGCGGAGCGGATCCTAATATCATAGATGATAAGGCCAGGACGGTACTGCATCTCGCTGCGAAGGCAGGGCGGGCCGACTTGATCAAGGAGCTAATTGCCAAAGGTTCCGTGACGAACCAAGTGTCCCGACGGAGCCAAAGCATTCCGTTGCATTTTGCTTGCTATCGAGGCCACGCAGACGTCATTGAGTTTCTCACTGGCACCATCTCTGACCTCACATCAGAGGACCGCTGGGAGCGCACGCCCCTTGCCGCCGCTTGTGCAAGAGGGCAGCTTCAAACTGTCAAGGCACTCGCTCGCCGCTATGACAATGTGCAAAGAGCGAAGGGTCTAATGGAGGCAGCGAGAAATGGCTATTGCAAAGTTGCAAACTACCTTCTCGACTTGGGCTGTCCCGTCAACGAAAGTGGCACCGATGGCGAGAGCGCCCTCTTATCGGCCGTAAGGGGGGGCCATCCGAGGATGGTAGAGCAGCTTATCCTGCGGGGCGCCGACACAGGGCACAAGGACTCCAGCGGCGACTGCGCCATTCTTCTGTCAACAAGAAGAGGGCTATTTGAAGTCACCAAAATTCTAGTAGACAGCGGTGCACGGCTGGACATCGAGGGAGAGGACGGTGAAAGTCCCTTGGGTCGCGCCATCTACTCGGAGCACCCAGTCCTCGTTCGCCTACTTCTTGAGAGGGGCGCCAGAATGAGGTTGCCTACGAGGTGGAATCGTTATTCTAGCCTCCTCGATTTCTCCTGGGGTCTGTCCAAGCCTCCCGTCACCGAAGTCCTTCTACACTTTTACACCCAAGGGAAGCACGAGGACCACCTAACGCCGACCGAGGCGCTAATCACGGCCCTCGGGAGAGGCAGTAGCAAGTTGTTGAAGCTTGTCCTGGATATATGGTTTGCTTCGGACACGGTTAAGCATGCATCGGCAGGCAAAGCCCTGCACTACGCGGCCTCCAAGGGACGCCTTGCGCTTCTGAAGCAGCTGTTAGAGCATCCCGCTGGAAAGGCCGCCATTAACGGGGTAGAACCCGGTTATGGCACACCTTTGCATGCCGCCATATCCGCTGGCGCCGACGGCAAGAAAATCAACCTGCTGGTTGAGATGGGGGCTAACGCCGACATCACGTCAGGAAGATATGGGACTATACTCAATGCCGCTTGTGTTGCGGCGAAGCTCGAGACCATTAAGATCTGTCTCAAAATTCTCCGAAGGGACCTGGTGCTGTCGGTCAGCGGCAAATACGGAACTGCAATCCAGTCTGCTGTCGTCGGATTTCGGGGGGAGCCACCGGAGAAATGCATCGAGGTGTTAGAACTCCTTGAGAAGAGCGGGGTGACTCCACTGGCCGTGGGCGGCCGATACTTTACGGCATTGCATGCCGCTGCCCGTTATGAGGCCCATGAGGATGTGGTCGCCTGGCTGACTAAGCGATCTAGCCGCTCGTTACTTGTCATCGACATCGCGGGCCGACTTCCGCTGCACCTAGCCATAATGCGCAAAAGCTGGAGCCAGGTAGAAGAAATCTGGGAGAACACCAAAAGGACTAGTCAACGGCTCTACCAGATGTCATGGGAACCTAGCAAGGACAACCAAGGCCTCAACATTCTTCACTATGCAGCCATCTCTGAGTCAGCTGACAGGGTAACGGAGATACTGACGAAGTGTAGTGAGGAGGGCTTTGACGCCTCGCGTCTGATTAATCAGCCGGACCTAGCCGGCTGGACGCCGCTCCATTGGGCTTGTCGATTGCCGCGGAAGGAGGTCATACAGACACTGGTGAATAGGGGAGCGGATCCCCAGGCCCGGACTAAAGATGGCTGGACACCCCGCCACATTGCTGTGGTCCACGGCACAACCGACAGCGAAGAGCTTGAGCCCCTTCCAGAACCGGGTGACAAGGGCGTGGGGTTACCCGACGGGCCAGGGGCCTACTATGGTGGATGTTGCGATGTGTGCTACTTGGTAAGTAACTAAGGAGAAAGCATTGTAACGCTACACCGGTTGCTAACAGCCGTACAGCCCAGGCGGTGGAAGTACTACCACTGCACGGATGAGGAATGCGACGACTATGATCTCTGCTTCAAGTGCTACATGCACGTAGAGGATGTTCATCACGACGGTCATGAATTCAAGTTGGGGTTAAAAGGTGTTAATACGGCCACCAACACTAATGCGCCAAAAAAGATCCGTAGGCGGGCGAACATCTCCACCTTCAGTACCACCATATTTTCCAAGCTTCAATGGTCCAATCGTTAATAATTTCCTAAATTACAACATGGATTTAAACGACACTGATTATATTTTAACACCTAATAAAAAAGTTATTATAAGTGGTTTTTTGAAAGAAATTTGTACTTTGATAATTAATATTATTAAAACAGATATTACGTAAATTCAGCTAATTAAAAGGGTAAATATTAATTATAAACGGATTATAAATAACTTTAAAATTTTATAACTTATTTTATCGTATTCGAAATATTATGTTATAACCCAACTAGCTTGGCGGGCCTAGAGACAGTTAATGTAACGGCTAGATTGTCATGGCCCAACGAGCCACGGTCTCCAGAAACGGTCTGACATGACCCAACCATAAGTGCGTGGTGGGGCAGGTTACGTAATGGATCACCAATTCACTGGTGGTGAGCCAGTAAGCCGGATCACCAACTTATTGGTTGCCTCATCGTGATCAGGACCCCATTTTGGAGGTTGTGGCTGCGCCTGCGGCGCAGCAGCCGTAGCCACAGCTATAGCTTTTGATTAAGAAATATCTGTCAGGGGTCCAATATATTAATTAAACCCTTTTAAGAATTATCCTTACAAAAATAATAAAACCTCCAAAATAAGGCTTAATAACAAATTATAATTTTTTGGCCTTAATTAATACCGTTTTATATAAATTTATAAAAATTATTAATAATAATTTTCATAATATATATTAATTATGAAATTCTTAATATTATAATATATATAATTTAACCCAAAATTAAAATCTTTATTTTTTAATATATTTTTGGTCCTAATTAAAATAAAAAATTAATTATTAAAAAAATAACCTAAAATTATAATTAATACCTGCCATAGTTTTTTACCTTTTTTAAGCTAATATAATAATAATATAATTTTACGAACCGAAATAATAATATATAAAGCTTAAAATTACTTATAATAAATTTTAAAATATATTTTTTTCTTAATTAATTAATTACGTATAATATATTTAAAAACTTGAGGTAAATATTTTAATTTTTTTAATACTTAATTTTTTAAAACGAAACGTTTATTTTTATTTAATATTTTTATTAATTTTTATTAATATAAACGTAATTAACTTATTTGTTAATATTATATATACGGCTAATAACTTTATAAAAATATTACGCCGTCAATTTATTCGCTTTATATTAAGTATTATATTTAATAAATTAGGCCGTATTTTATAAAAAAAAATAAATTAATATAATATACAATTTAATTTTTAAAAAATTTAATATTTTTTTATTATTAAAATAAATTTTAAATTTTTTTAATTATTTAAGCCTTTTCGTTAATAATTAATTTAATTATTATTTAAATCGTATTATTCATTAAATTAATAAAAAATAACAAATTTTTATATTAATAAGTTTATATTTTGCTTTTATTTTAATATTTACAAATATAAAAAAATTTAATCTAAAAATATTTAACCGTATAATTACCGGATAACATAATTATATTATTTTTAATCTTAAATAAATATCGAATAATAAATTTTATTTTCGAATAATAATATAATTTAATTATTATTAACAAAATATATTTATTATTAAAATAATAAAATTTCCGATTTAAATATATTAATATTTATAATTTACGTTTTATTATTTTTGCTTATATATATTAATTTATATATATAATAATTATAAATAATATTATAAAAAAATCGTAAAATATAGTAATTTTCGTTAAATCGGCGGCCTAATTAAATATAATTATAAAGCGGAAGTCCGGCGATTTAATATTAATTATTCCGAAATCGACATTATTATTTTCTTTATATCCAGAAATTAACGTTTAAATTAAAAATATTTAAATTTTTTAATAATTAATATATTCGGATTATTAAATAATATTTTTTTAATTTAATTTAATAATTTGCGTTTTATAATTAAAATTATAATATATTGAAAATATTTATTAAAAATTATAAAACAAATTATTAAATTTTATAATTCCGAAATATTTTTTAAAAATTATATTTAAATATATAATAATTTAAAATAATTAAATAATTTTATTAATATTATCGTATTTATTATTATTTTTTAAATTAAATATAAATATCTTATATATTAATCGAATAATTTAATACAATATATTACAAATTTTTTAATTAAAACTTTATAATAATAATTTAATTAAAAATTTCGTAATTATAAATAATTAAATACAATTAATTATAAATAAATTATATTATTTATATATTATTAAATATTTAATAAATATAAAATTAAATCGTTTATTTCCAAAAAAAAATACAATAACGAAAAATATCCAGGCCCAGTAAATTAAAAACCGTATTACCTATAAAAATATAAAAGTTATAATAAAAAACGATATAACGGATTTAAATAATAAAAAAACAATACGTAATTTATTATAAATAATCCCGATTAAAACGAAATAATTATCGAATTTTAATTTTAATTTTCGGCCGATTAAAATATTATTTTTAAATTTCCGAAATAAAATAATTTTAACTTATAATACCGGATAAAAATAAAACCTTAATAATATATTTGATTTAACGGCAAATATATACGTAAAATAATTTTAACATATTTAAAAAAATAAAATTATTATGTTGAAAAAAACCCGTAATAATTTAATTTTAATTAAATCTTATTATAATATATATATGTTTAATTTTTTCCATATATCCTAATTCTTAAATTCGAAAATATCCGTATAAAAATAATTAAAAGCTGGTTCGGTAAAAACGGTTATTTAAGAAATAATAAAATCTTAATATAAATAACGGACAAACGAATTATTTTTTGCGTAATTATTTCGGTTTGGCGGTAAAAAAACAAAATAAATATTTATTTTTATTAAATTTAAATAATTTTTACTTATTAAATTTCCAAATAAATTAAAAAAATTAAAAATTTATATTAAATTCAGAATATAATCGAATTAATTAAGGCGGTCCCCGGGCTCGATAAATAATAATATTAGAATATTTTAAAAAATCGCTTATTTTTTACATTATATATAATATATAAAAAAACTATATTTTAGATTTTATAAAAAATATAAATAACTTTTTATAAGTAACGGAATTCGTTTAATCGAAAATAATAACGCTATATTCCCATATTATAAACCGATTTATATAAGTTATAAATTATTATTACGTTATAAATTTAACAAATATCGGAAAAAATTATAAGGCTGCCGTAAATTACGCCCGGTTCTAATTAAGGTATACCGTATACGGTTATTCGGTTTAAACCGGCGGCTAACGATTTAATAATAATTTTAATAATTTAAATATTAAACCGACATATAATTTATATATTTTTATAATTTAAAATTATAATTTCAGTTATAATAATATTTATATTTATATACTTAATTCGCAATATATTAAGTTATTTTAATTAAAAGTTTATTTCGTCTTTTTTATTTATAACGTTAACGTAAAACCTAATATTTTTTAATATTTTTAATTTTTTAACCTTATTTTTATTACCGTACTTATATTTATATAATTCATTTATTTTTATATCGTTACCGGAATCGCCGGCGTTACCAAAATATAATAATCCGCAATCTAACGTTATAAATAATATATCGGAAAACAAAAACTAAAATAATAATTCTTATTAAAATTAAGGAATTATATATTAAAATTAAATAATAATTACGATATTAAATTACAAAATAAAAAAAGAAATTTTGCCGATTTTAATTAAGACCGATAACAAAAAACGTATTCGGCTTTAATCCGGTATTACGGTCGTAAAACTCAATAATTATAAATATTTATATAATATTAATTAAAATTATTAATATATTATTTATTTATTAAATTTATTATTTTTATTAATTTTTAATTTTTTAAATTTTATGTAAAATATTAATTTATTTTAATTTAAAATAATTATATGCCGTAATAAATATATAATAAATTTTTTAACTAAAAAAATTAATAAAATTATATATTACGTAATTCGAATTATAATTTATCGCGATTATTAGCAAATTATTTTTTTAATTTATAACCCTTAATCCATAACGCCGAATTAAAAATTTTTAAATTTTGTTTTCCGGTTCCTTTCCTTAAACTCCTTATATTAATTCCTAAAATATTTTTATTTTTTCTAACTTTTAAAGTGGCTTAATTCAGGTTAAGTAACTGGGGTAAAAAATTGATTATACGGATAAATAAATAATATAAATAATCTTTCGCCAATATTAAGAAACCCATTTTTTTATTATTAATATAGCTATTCCGGCGTCCGTTTTTTTTAAATACTAGTTCGAAATATTTAAAATCCCGGATTTGTAATAAATCCTTATTAATTACGTTTTATAACCTTATCTTTTTGTAATTAGAATTAATATCTGTCGGCGTACGGTCCTAATCAATATTTTTCGAAACCGCTCGTATACCTTATCGTTATTTTATTAAAAATTTTATTAATTATTTTTTTTTCGAACTAAGGCTTTTTGGTTCCCTTAGTAAAAATTAACGGCCAGATTTAGCTTTTTTCCCCTTACCGCATTTTTCCTTTGTTAGCATAATTAAATCCCCGGTTAGTTCTAAGAATTCCTTTATATCAAAATCCTATATAAATATAATAACAATCGGATATTCCGAGTAACCGCCGAAATTCTTAATATTAATACCAAATATGCCGCGGTACTTAAAAATCCAATTTTTATACAAAGTTATTTGCTCGGCAGTTAACTGCATATAATTACGGATTTTTTTTTACTTAGCATTATAAAAATAACGTTCATACAATATATACCATATAATATATCGCAATTTTGTATTTCTTTTATTTAAGACCATAAAATTATCATATCCCTAATATTATTTATATTATGCAAATTATTATGAATTATAAATTCTCGAAAACGGCTAACGGCCAGAATTATACGATTTTTTAAAGAATACATGCCGGTTAAATTTATAATATAAAAAACGTTTATTTTACAGTTTTAAAAACTTATTATTTAATAATTTGTATTATCCGTATTAATAATTTTATTGTTATATTTTAATATAAGGAAAAAAACGAATAATATTATATATTATTTAATACCTTTTTCGAGCTTTAATAAAAACGAAAGTTAAAAATTATTAAAATATATAAATGTATTTTTTATTAATTTTTTATAAATTATATATATATAATCGAAATCCCAAAATATCCATTTAAGTATTATTTCGAAATTCTCGGAAATAAAATATATATTAATATATATATAATAATAAGTAATTTACGTTTTTTAATATATAGTAATAAAATTTACCTTATAAAAACCTTATAATATTATAATTTTATTAAATAATTATTTGGCTTAATAAAACTTAGTTTGTAAATCAAGGTAAAATTTAAAAAAATAATATATATAATAAAAAGTAAACTATGGAAAATGGCGTTATGATTAATATAATTTGTATTAAAAATTAATTTAACCTCGTTATAATTTTTATATCCGTTTTAATTTTTTGTTAAATTATTATATATTTTCTAAATATGATTACCGTATTTTGTTTTATTAAACAGTAATAATACCATTATAATAATTACATAATATTAAAAATATATAAGTAAATAATTATAGTTGAAAAATTTAAAAAATATTATAAATTTACCTATATAAATTCGGCTTAATTAAAACTAAAAATATATATATAAAATATAAAATATAATAAATAAAATACAGTTGATATATTAAATAATTACTAAATATAATATTAATACTAATAAGAAATATATAAGGATTTATAATGTAAAATTAAAATTTACAAATAATTAATAAATTATAAAAATATTTTAAAATAACATATTTAATTAAAATTAAAATATATATAAATTTTAGAATTATCTAATTATAAATATATAAATTATTAAATATAAACCAAAAAATTAAAATTATTTTTTTTATAACGAAAGAATAATATATAAGGAAAAAACTTAATAATTATATGCAAATTATACGAAATTTATATTTTATTATTAATATTTTAATATAATTTATAAAATTACTTTAATTAAATATATATTAAATATAATTCCAAATATTTATTATATTTTAATATATAAAATTGCGTTATTTACGATATAATAATTATTAATTAATTTTCCCTTTATTTAATATCCGAATTTTATATTATAATATATTTTTTTATATATTTCATAATATTATAAAAAGTACATAAATTTCTTATTGATATAATAAAGGTAATTGTCGTTTTAATTCTTAATAATATATTCCAAATAAACCTCAAAAATCTTATTTATCCGGCTAAAAAAGTTAAATTCGTTAATAATATCCCCAAAAAACAATTTGACCCCAAAGAATAACCCCAAGGACGGGTAATAAGATCTCGGACCAAAAAATAACCGGAACCGGTACCAGAATAATTTGCAAAAAAATAAAACCGACGGCGTAATCCTGATTAAAATATTTTCGTATTAATTAAATAATATTTAATTATCTTAAGATATAAGATATTCCTTACGAAAAATACATATTATGCATAACCGATTTCAAATACCAAATATATATTATAAAATTATATTAATATAACGGAAAATTAGAAAAAAATAAATACCTTATATTTTGACATTAATTCGAATATATATTAATCAGGAAAATCTTACGATTATTAAAAATCTATAAATTCGGTAATATTAAGAAAAACTTATATTATAAATAAAACTTTTTATTATAAAAAAATACGGAATTTATATAAATATTAAATATTAATAATATAATTTGGGATATTCTTTATAATAATAATTAGCAAAAAAAATTTACGTTATAACGGATTATGCCGACCTTATAAATTATTAAATTATTAAGCTAATTACGGATCTTTAATTAATTACGGCTTTTATAATTTAACGAAAAAGTTATATAAATCGGATACTATATAAATAATGCGAAAAAAGGTTTATAACTTTATAAACCGGGCCGCCTAATTAAGAACTATATATTATATAATTATTTTATAAATATTATAATTTATAAAGTTATACGAATAATAAATATACAAATTACGTATAAAAACGCGGCAAAAATATTTATATATAATCTTTAAATATTTGGCATTATCATATAATTCGAATAAAGATTTCTAAAATAATTTAAACGCAAATATTACGCTTAAAACGAATAAAATTTTAAAACCCGAAAATATAAAAGGACTTATAAATACATAAATTATAGTAATACGCGAAAAAAGGTAAAATAAAAGAAAAATTTCTTAGAAAATATTTAAAAATATTAATTAATAAATTAATTACAAATAAGATATATAAGTTAACTCGAAATTATGCGTTATATTTAATTATAAGTAATACGATATTTTTATATAACTTTACGAAAAACAAAACGTTTAAACGGAATATAATTAATAAGAATTATGTAAATTACAAACTTAATTACTTATATTAATTTTATTAATAATTATATTACGTATTATATCGTAAAATATTATCTTTTTATTCGTAATTTTATTATTAAAAGCAAATAACTTACGATAATATATAAAATAATCCTAAAATTAATTAATTAAGGTTACATAAATAATAAAATTATATTAATATTAACATTATAATATAAATATTATGTTATTTATAGAAAAATATAAAATAAAAAAATAAAAAACTATATTAATGGTTTATTTTCGTCCGACAAATTTTTATTTTGTTTATCCGACGATAACGAAAACGATAACGGACCGTTTTAATTAAAAATATTAATTAAGTTATCGACAATTTGTATTATGGGATTATAATTTTTTTCCGTATATAAGATATTATAATTATCTGGAACCAAATTATTTTTAGCAAATTCAACATTAAAAATTTTTTAGGTAATTAAATTAAGGTTATTTATAATTTAATTTTCGTTTTTTGCCGTATTTAATTAATTAAATTTACTTATATTGTTAATAATAAATATGGTATTATTAAAATCGATAACTTTAGTTTTTATAACTTTACGGCCCGTAACTAAAATATTTTTAAAATTTCAGCCGTCCTTTTTAATCCGAAACGGATATCCCTTAATAAGTTAAAAATTCCGAAACAGAAAATAAGCTCGTTTAAAGATTTCGTTATAAAAATCCCAAATAACGTAATATTTATTTTGCGAAAAAACATAATAAGCATAAAATTTGCATTATAAAAATATATAGTACCTAATTAAAAACGAATTTCGAAAAAAAAAATATTAATATTATATATATTATTTTTCGACCAGCGGAATTTGCTAATAAGTTATAAAATATAATATTCGCCTTTTTAATTAAATACTTTTTATATTTTTTCCCTGGATTTTATTAAAGCCAGATTTAATATTAAAATTAAATTAATAAATATTTAATTTGATATTATAAAATAAAATATTTAATTAAAATAAAATATTTTTTGCCGTAATTAAATTAACTGGCCTTATAAAAAAAGTAATAATATTGGTATTAACCGCTAAATATAATTAACGTTACCATATTATATAATATACGAAAAATATAAATAAACTTAAGTTTTTTTTAAAAAAACGGCAATAATTTCGAAATTCTTTATTAATAAGAATAATATGGATTAACAGTTAATTATTATTTTTAATAAAGTTAAAAAGATTATCGCCTTATGAAATATCGGCCGTATTAAAAATATTTCCGATTTAGTAATTATCCGATAAAAAGGCTTTATTTAATACGTTTTAATTAAAATTATACCGCTTAAAAAGTAATATAAATAAATTATATTCCCGAATTAAAAAAATAAAATATTTACGAATTATTTATTAAATTATTTATAATATTAAATAACATATTATTAATAAATAATAATAAATAAATTTCGTTAAAAAATCTTTATTTATTAATAGGTTTTAATTAAAACTTTATAATACTTTCCTTATTTATCCGGTACGACCAAAATATTTCGAAATTACGTTATGCGCAATAAATTTAAACTCGGCGACGGTTAACCGGAAATATATATATTCCATAAACTTAATAAGTTCGGTTTTCGAAAAAAGGTTTTCGATTAAGGTATTCCGGGGAGCTTTATATATATTAAATATTTTTATTATAAATAATTCGTTTTATACGCGTAATTCTTATAAAAATAACGTAAATATACAAATATTATACATATAAAAAATAAAGGGTTCGAAAAAGTAAAATTTCGACAATTTTTGATATTATTACGTTATTTTATTTAAAAATTAACGATCCGTTTTTAAAGTTACTTATGTTTTATACGTCCCGATTATATTATCGGGCTAATAAATACCTATAAATATAAATAAGAAATTTATTTATATATAGAACAAAATAGGAACAAAAAAAACTATTATTTCTTATCGTATAAATCGGCTATTTCAACTTAATTGGCCTATATTTTCCAAATATAATTAATTATTTTTTAATTATTATAAATAAAATAAAAACGTTCCGAAAACCAATAAAATCAATTTTTTTAAATTTATATATTTTTTAAAAAAGTTTTCGATAAACGCCATAAATACCATTAATAATATCTTCGTTTTCGTCAATTATATTTAACGAAATCGAACGGCATTTATCATATGGTATATGTTTTAATTTAAGAAAGTTAAAAGGTTTTTATTTACTATATTTATAAAACGTATTAATAAAAATAAAAAATAAAATCCAGATAATGTGAATTATAAATTAATTAAAAATATTAGGTAATATTAAATATTATTGTAATATTTCATAAAATTATTTTATTTTATAATATTAATTAAGCCGAAATATAAATTATTTTAACCTTTTTTTAGAGATACGGTTATAATAACGGGCAAAACCGGTAATAATATTCCGTACAATAACATTATATTAAAACGTTATATTATAAATATAATTTTAAATATTAAAATTATTGTATCAACATACGTTATTATCTTATTATACCTAATTATATAACGTATTTTATCCTAATTAAAACTGTATTATTATAAAAAAATTAATATAGTTATTTGGATTTCGTATATTAACCGAATTATATTTTTATTTAACGTATAATAATTTTCGCAAATACTTAATTTTTTTAATATATTAATATTATTTCGTAATAAATCCGAAAATAATAAAAACCTGCCTAATAAATAAGACAGAAAATTATTATTAATCTTAAAAATTATTTTAACTATAATAACTAAAATTATAAAAAAAGGATATATAAAAACGTCAGAATTATTATTATTATAAAATTACTTCGTTTTTCGTTTTATATTATATAATTACCATTTTTTTCTTAGGTATATAATTATTTTATTCAAAAAGTTAAATTAATTAAAAATAAATATTTTTATATAACGTTAACTTTTGTCTAAAGTAATATGGATTATTTTAATTTTAAATAATAGTTTTTTCGGCAAACGGCAAAATCTAAGCCTTTTTAAAAAAGTTATAAGTTTCCCGTATAATATATTATAGTATTTGCGTATAACGGGGTCTTAATTAGCCGGAATCAGAAAGTCCTGCTAATTTTTATATACTAATAACTTTTTGGGTATTTGTTTTTTTTAAAAAACATTAATTAATTAACTAATCCGAATAATCGAATTATGCAAACGGCTATTATTTTCGCAAAAAACTCAATTACAAATAAAATTTTTAAACATTATATTAAATTTTTTCTATTAATGCCAGAAATTTAATATACGCGTACATATATTTTGTTTTAAAGACGTAATACCGTAAAATTGGAAAAATTCGGATTCGTTATATTTTAAAAAAAAAGATACTAATATAATAAGTTTAGATTATAACTAATAAATACGTTAAAATCTAAAAATAACAAACGAATCCTAATTAGGACCAAAATAATATTAATAATAAGCCATGTTTAAAATAATCATATAAATATATATATATTATTATAAAAATATTTTGTTATTAAGTTATTATAGATTTTCGTTTTTCTAAAAAAGCAAAAATACCAAACGAAAACGTTTTTGCGTAATTACAACTTAGGCCTTGTTAGTTCGTTACGGGGATTTGGGATTTGATTGGTTAATATTTAGCGTTATAGAGCGGTACTTGAATAAGTTTGAAGAAATTAGGAAAACAAGCCAGAGAGGCCTGAGCTAGCTGAGGTAACTTATTGGTGGTAAGCCAGTAAGCCGGATCATTAATTTACTAGTGGTAATCCAGCAAATAGGAGAAGAATATATACGTTTATTATTTCCATAATTTAGATAATTTCAGCTTACAACATTTATTAATATTAATCGTTTGTAATACGCTTTTATGCCCTTAACATTAAAAAACGTAATTAAGTTATTTTATTGCTATAAAGTTTTACGATATTTCTATTAATATAAATCCGTACGATTAAGGTTTAATAATTGGTTAAACTTTTTAACGGTTATATGTTACAAGTTTTTGTTTAAAGTATCGTTAAACTTTAAGCAATATTTAATATTATTAAAATATCGATTAACGTTTAGAAAACCCTTATTTAACAGTTTTAGACTCGAATTCGAGAACTGAAGAAAGAAATCCGACAAATTAAGATTATGTTTTTTGTCTAAGCCTTTTTTGCCCGCATGAAATTAAGGAAACCGAAATCTTACGATAAAAAAGGTAACCTTTAAACCTTTTTAACTTAAGCGCGAATTTACTTTGGTTTTTTAGATTTTAACGATCCGGCAGATAAGGTTTTAATAGTAAAAATATGCTTAACGAGAAATATAGTTAACTAGTTTAAACTTATTATAAAACTTTTCTTAAAAATAAGAAAATCGAATAAAAACAATTTTATTAATAAATCTTTTTACTTTAATTATTTATCGTTCTTATTATTTCCGGTACGATTTAAAAAATCGAATCCCTTATAATATATACGGGTAATTCGTTCATAAATATATTATTTCCATTTTTCGTAATCGGGATATTCTTGTCGTCGACAGTATATAGTATATATTTTACTATGTTAATCCGGTATTCCGGAATAAATTTTCTTTATTTAATCTTAATATTTACATAATTATTTTTATAATGCTTTTTGTTATATCCGCAATATTTATTAAATTAATTTTTTAACTTTTCGTATTCTGTATTAAATTGTTTATTATAATAATCTTTATTAAATCTTTTGCTATAAACCTAATACGTATTTAGCTTAAATTATATTAATAATTTTATTATTATTTCCTTAATTATTTTTAAATTAGTTTTTCGGTATAAATATTTAATTATCTTATTATAACCTTTTAGATTGTTTATATTTATAGGCTTTATATCTTATTTTGGCATAATTAAAGTATTTAATTTGGTTTTAATCTTATTTATTGGTAATACCAAGGTTTATAAGCTCTGGCGTTATTTCGTAAAAAAATAAAGGGCGCGTTTTATTTTTTCCCTTAATTAAATTTGTTATACCTTTATCGTAAGGCATATTATCTCTTTTTCTTTCGTCGTTTTTCAAACTGCTAATTATTAATCTTAATTATTTTTACAATATACCGGTTTAAGGTAATTAATTATTTAATCCGAATAATTTTATTTTTTATATTACTTTTCAGCTTTGTATAAAATATATCAAGAAAGGTATTTATTTCGTCGTTTTTTTATTTTGCCTTAATTATAAAGTTTTTTTAAAAGTTACGGCGTACTTAAACGCAAATTCTTTTTATCGGAATTATAAAAGTTATTAAGCCGTAAATCGTTTTTCGTCCGTATTACCGAAATTATTACGTATTTTATTTTCGAAATTGATATAAAATAAAAAAATCTTATTAATAAAATATTTTTATCCGACTTTTTTATTTTCAAAAAGTTTTTTATAATAGACTTAAACTAATTAATTATATCGCCCGTTAAACATATTTTTACCGTTAAAACCTTATTCGTTAAATTATTAAAATCTAAGAAACGAAAATAAATTCGCGTTTAAGTTAAAAAGGTTTACTGTGACGAGCTATGAGGTTTAACCAACTATTAAACTTTAAGTCGACGAGTTTATATTAGCAGGAATATCGTGGGAATCTGAGCAATAAATACAGTAACGTATTACGTCTCGTAATGCCAAAGGTGCCTTGGGTAACGATATTATATTGCAAGCTAAAGCTATCTAAATTATGGAATTAATAAACGTATATATTCTTAATTCTTCCATTTTATCAAACCTGGTTTTATAGGCTTTATAATCGATCCTATTAAGCCTGGCTTTACAGGCTCTACGATCGATCCTGTCGAGCTATTACGTAATTTAACTTACCTAGCTTAGTTATTTGGAATAACCGTTTTCGAGGCCGTAACCCGTTAGGTTATAATACCATCTTCCCTTTTTATAATTTTCGTCCCGAAAATCTTTTTTTCTTCTGTAAATCTTCCCTTTGTTATTATATCGGATCGTATTAAAAAACCGATTAACCGAAAAACGAAAAAACGAAATAACTTACTTAAATTAATTATTTTTCGAATTATAAATATGCCCGTATATTCTTATTATATTCGTTACGGATTACCCTTTTACCATATTTTTTCGTCGGATTTCTCCCGGTACGAAAAATACGTAACGCGAAATTAAAGCCTTTATAATATTAACGGTTTTTCTATTTTTCAACTTGAAAAACTCGTTTTTAACCACCTCAAGTTTAAAACGGAACTTAAGAAAACCGAAAAAGAAACGAAATAGGCGTAAATCAAAGTTTATCGTTTTCGAAAACAAAAGAAATTATGGGCCAACCGTATAGCATACATGTTATTTCGTGGATTTCGGTCCCTAGAAAAATTAAATAAGTTAAAACGTTAAGAAAAACAGGCCGAATTAGAGGCCGCCAAAGTTATAACGGCAGAGGCCGCACCTCTTTTTAACTGGCCCAACCTGGAATCCACAAATTGGTCGTTTATTAATTAAAGGACTTTTAATCCTGCCGATTTCGGCGTTGTTGGTAAAAATTCTTTAATAAGCGCTAGGCGCCAATAAAGTTCTTAGCAAGTTCCCAAGTGTTTTCGGAATCTGGATATTTTTTCTATTTGATCAGGTATTAGGTAAATCCGTTTTGCTTTCGCATATCGAAAATTTTCTCCATTTCGTATACTTATTCGTTTTCCATTTTTATATCGTTTTATGCTGTATATACCTTAATTATATTGATTGCTAATTCGAATAAAAAAATATAAAAAATTGAATAAAATTTAACTTTTAGTAAAAGTTCGAATTAATAATTATTTTCTGAGATTTTCTTGGCAATTTTATATGAACCGATATATTTGAAATTGAGTTTTTTATTAGGTCGTTTTATTTAAATGTTTTTGGTAACGAGAAAAACCATTTTCCCCTTTTCGAAAATTAATCCTTTTAACCTTTTTTAATTATAATATTTACTTATTTAATTCCGTACGAATTCTAATTTTATCTTTATTTCTTAATGCAGTTATCATAATTGTTTTAACGTAAAAATTATTTTGATATTAATTAAACCGTTATTGCGTACTTTTTTATAAACTTTTAAAATAAAACCAAAATTTGTATTCGTAAATATTATCTTAATGTTTTCCTAGTAATTAATATTATAAGCTAATTATGCGATTAATAATTTCTTAACCTAATTATTTTATTTGTAATTAATATAATATCGTAAGTAAATTTTCAAAGTTTGGTTTATTTATTTTATATATTTATTTATCTAAGGTTTAAATATGTTAGATAATTTGTAATTTAAGCCGATCTATATTATTAAGCCTTATTAAAACTTTAATGCAAATATGAATTTCTTATTTAATATAATTTTTATTAATAATTTATATATGTTAAAAATATATTTAAAAAAATTTATATATTAATTATTCGGCATTTATATCCTTATAATATAATAAGAAATAGGAAAATTTCGTAAATCGGTTAATAATTACGAAAATATTATCGTAATATATTCCTATACTTAAATCTTTTAATATAAAAAATTTAATAATAAAATAAAATATAATTAAATATTATGATTACTTTGTAATTAATAATAATTGTAATTTTTTGTATAGTTTATATCGTTAAGCCTTTATTCTGGCGTAAATATCGTATTGCCGTATAATTTTCTGTATTATTAATTTTATTTTAAAACAGGAATATATACGTTAAAATTATTTTAAGGTTTTGTAAATCCTTAAATATCCATATAACTAATATTCATATATTTTTTGTATTAAATCCTTTTAATATTTTTTTAAAACTTATATCTTATTTATTTTTTAGTTTTCTGGAAAATTATCGTTATATTATTAGATTTTCTAATGCATATTATTAGGTATTACCCAAATTGTTATAATTTGTTGTAAACGTAAATATTCTTTTATAATAGTATTAAATATTATATGGCTAATTTTAATTAATTCTTTTTCGAAATCTGGTCGCCTGCTTAAAGCATTTGCTTTATCGTTTTTTAAACCTTTCTTATAAATAATAACAAAGTCGAAATTCGCCAATTTTTCCGCATAACGAAATTATCGTCCTGCGAACTTTCTAATCGTGGTATATCGGGTAAGATTTTGAAAATCTGTATAGATTTTAACCTGGTACAAATTTCCCTTTAGGAAGTACCTAAATTTTCGAAATATTATAATAATAGCCATAAATTTTTTCTCTAGAATGTCGTAATTAAGTTCGGCTTTTTTTAATTTATACGAAAAGAATGCAATAAGATGCAATTTGTCTTAATTATTTTATTATCCGATTATTACGCTTAATACGTAATCCGAAATATCAATTTTTAGCTTAACGGGGCGGTTTAAATCGTATATAATTAATATTAGCTTATTGGTAATCGTATTTTTAATATGCTAAAATGCTTTCTCCGTATCTGGCGTTTATCTGAATTCTTTTTTTTTCATAAGGTTTATTAGGGGTATGGTAATTTTGCTAAAATTTCGAATAAATTTCTTATAATAATTAGCGAATCCAAAAATACCTGTATTTCCTTAACTATTATTGGCGTTTGTTATTTTGTAACTGCAGCGATTTTTTTAAGATTTATTTTGATATATCCTAGGGTAATAATATATTCCAGATATTCCACTTTTTATGTATGGAATTAACTTTTTTTGCGTTAATAAGTAATTTTGCGTTCTATAAAGCTTAAAGAACCTTATGAATATATTTTGCGTATGCTTTTTCTGTTTCCGAGAAAATGAGAATGTCGTCGAGATAGCAAATAACGAAAATATCGAGGTATTTTCGTAATATATAATTTACTATTTGCTGAAAGGTTGATAGTTTGTTTGTAAATCTTATTAGTGTAACCAAATATTTAAATAATCCGTATTTCGTTTTAAAGGTTATTTTCTATTTATATCCCTTTTTAATCTTAATAAAGTTATATTTATCTTTAAGATTAAATATTGTAAATTATTTGGTTCCGTAAAATCGGTTTTTTATTTCCGTAATAAGGGATAACGATATTCGATCCTTAACAGTAACGTCGTTTAATTATCGATAATTAACTATAAGTCGTAATTTCTCATTTTTCTTAGGTACGAAACATATCGGGTATTCTGCTGGTGATTTCGAAAGTCGAATTCATTTTTTCTGTAACCGATTTTGCAGGTATTTTCTAAAAGTATATAGTTTATTTCCGTTAAGATTGTAAATGGGGTAAAATTTCGTTAAAGATCTTTTTTTAAGAATTATTTTATGGTCTTATTTGTTATATTTTAGTAATTTCGTATTAAGTTTTTTTCTAAAATGTTATTCGTATTTATAGTATTGTGGTAATATATTAGTTAAATTTTCTAATTTTTAGGGCTATTATTCTTCTTGTTTTAAATCGTTATTTAGTTGTTTTAATTTCGTTTTAATAATAATAACGATACGTCGTATTTTTCTTTAATATCCGTTCTTTTTTTTGTGTTTTATTTTTTGGGTAATAAGGTATTTGTCGTATCCTTATGCCTATATTTGTCGTTATTATCGATCGAATATTAAGATTTTAATTTTTTTTCTTTCGTTTATTAATAGAGAATAAAATAAATTTTACCTGGCTAGTTCCGCCGTTAATTAAAATTCCGTATTAGCGTATTTATGGTAATCTTAAGATTATATCGTAATTTCCGAATGGAATAATGTTAAAATTAACCGTCTAGTATTATCCTTTAATAAAAATCTCGAGGTAATTAATTTCGCGTATAATTTTTCCGTTATCGTAAGCGAATTCCTAACTTTCGGTATTTGTCATTATATAGGGTTTTAATTTATATCTTTATAGTAATCTAAATTTATTAATTACATCCGATATAATATAATTTTCGCCCAGAATTCCGCAGTTTATTATTAAGATATATCAATACGTTCCGATTTGTATTTTTAAAATAATAAGCTTATTAATATTTTCTATCGTCGCGTTTAAAGCCTTTTTCGGGAATTCCCTTTAATTTCTCTAGGTTTTATTATCCTGCGGCTTTTTTATAGATAACTTTTTTTTTTAAATTTCTATTCGAATTTATCGAACTTTGTTTATGTTTTTTTGTTTAACGCGTTAAGTTACTGTATTTATCGTTATTGTCGGCGTACTGATCCTTTAAATCGTATTAATTATTTTTGAATTTTTTGTAATTCCTTTTTTTATCGAATAAATTATTTTCTTATGTTTGCGATTACATCTTATTATGCGTTATTTTAATTATCGTTCTAAAGTTTTTTTTATAAACTGAAGTATTTTTTTCTTAATGGTTTTTTTTTCGTAAAGATCCGTAATAAAGGCCAATTAAAAATAGAGGTCCGTAATAATTTTTTGATAATATTTTTTTACCGTATACTGAATTATTTTTTTTTCCGTTTGGTGGTTGCATTATTTATAGTAATAAAAGGGGTTTTCCTACGGGCATTGTTTTTTTTTAAGCCAGCTCTTTATTTCGGCCAATTATTGGATATTTTTTGGGGTTATAGTTCGAAGTTATCGATATTATTATTTGTCGTTTTTATTATGTCCGGTACGGTTTAAAAAGTTAAATCCTTTATAATATATGCGGGTAATTCGTATATGGATTTGTTATTTTTATTCCTCGTAATCGGGATATTTTCGTCGTCGACAGTATATGGCATATATTTTATCGTATCGATCGGATGTTCCGGGGCAAAGTTTTTTTGTTTAATCCCGATATTCGTATAATTATCCTTATAGCGCTTTTTTCTATGTTCGTAATATTTATTAAGCCAGTTTCCTAGTTTTTCGTATTTTTTGTCGAATTTTTTATCGTAATAATCCTTATTAGACTTTTGACTATAGGCTTGCTGTATACTTAGTTTAAATTATGTTAATAGCTTTATTGTCGTTTTTTTAATTATTCCTAAATTATCCCTTTAGTATAAGGGTTTAGTTATTTTGCCGTGGTTTTTTGAGTTTTTTGTATTTGTAAGCCTTATATTCTATTTTGTTATAATTAAAGCAGTTCATTTGGCTTTAATTTTATTTATGGGTAATACCGAGTTCTATAGGTTTTGACGCCATTTTATGAAAAGTAAAAAGTACGTTTCGTTTTTTTCTCTGGTTGGATTTGTTATATTCTGTACGTAGAGCGTATTATTCTTTTTTTTTGTCGTTTTTTAAATTATCGGTTATTAATTTTGATTATTTTTGCGATATACCGGTTTAAGGTAATTAGTCGTTTAATTTGAATAATCTTATTTTTTATATTGTCTTTTAATCCTTTGTAAAATATGTCGATAAGGGTATCGGTTTCGTTATTTTCCCATCCTATTTTAACCGCGAAATTTTTAAAAGTTACGGCATATTTGAACGTAAATTTTTTTGTCGAAATTATAGGAATTATTAGGCCGTAAATCGTTTTTTATCCGGATTGCCGAAATTATCGCGTATTTTATTTTCGAAATTGGTATAAGTTAAAAAAATCTTATTAATAAAGTTTTTTTTATTTACTTTTTTTATTTTTAAAAAATTTTTTATAATGGGTTTAAATCAATTAATCGTATTTTCTATTAAGTATGTTTTTATTATTAGAACTATGTCCGCTGGGTTATTAAGATTTAAAAAATGAAAGTAAATTCATGCCTAAGTTAAGAAAATCTAAGGATTACCTTTTTTATCGTAAGGTTCCGGCTTTTTTGGCTTTATGCGGGTGAAAAAGGGTTAGGCAGTGTTACGTTCAGAAGGGACTCCACTAGGCCCAAAGGAGGCCCAGGAAGTTGGAGACGCTCGGGATCTCCACCTTCCATCGGATAAACCTCGGGTCTTTATTAATCTCCAGAGATACCAGGAGATTCGTAGATAACAGATATTATGGTTTTTCGAAATCATTAAAAACCATAAAAAATATAAAGGATAAAAAGGATATATAAGGTTTAGATTTTTTATATAAATAATTATTTATTTAGTTTTTTTTTAATTATTAATTTAAGTTTTTAACCAAAAATAATTATATTATTTTTTAATTAAGAAAAAAATATTTTAAAATTTTTTTAACGAATATATTAAATTATTTTTCGCTTTATTATTACTTATAAATTAAGACCTTTTTCAAATATTATTTATATTTCCAGGTAAATATATAATAAGTTCGTTATATTTTAATAATTTTTTAATTAATAGCTAACGGATAATTTACCGCTTAATTAAGCCATAAATTTTTTTAAACTTAATGCAAACGATAATATAAAATAATATTTAAAAGATAAATAATATATATAATTTCCGTTATTAATTAAAAAAACGTTATTAATAAAATTTAACGATTTACCCCTTATTAAAAAAAATTTTTAATTAATTAATAATATAACATCCTTTATTATTTAATTTTAAGAAGGCTCGTTATTTTCGTAACCTAGATAATAATTTACTTTGGCCTTTAAAAATATTATTAAAATCTAAGGAAAAAAATTGGAAAAAAAAACAGTTAAAAAAGAAATTAAAAAAAAGTATGGAACCGAAAACCAGAAAAAAAAACTTATTGCGAAAAAGAAATTAAATGCTTTAATAGCGGAAATCCGAATTTTAAAAAAAAAGAATATTCGGCTTATAAAAGGAAAAAAGTTAATTTTTTTTTAATTTGGTTTTTTTAAAAAGTGAAATTAAGGGGCCGGTTACCGACCCTTTTCGTTAAACCTAAGGCGAACGTAAAAAAAAGCCTTAATTTTGCTATTGTTCGGCGTAATTTGGATACGGAAAGGAATTATTTTACCTTTTGGTTATTATAGAATGCCAGATGTTAAAGGTTATAAGCTAATTTTCCTTAAATTTTATGATAAATTAAAAAACCTTAATGGATTTTTGGTTTAAGTAAAGTTTTACTTTAAGTTTTATAAGAATTTTTTGCCGGAAAAATATTAAAAAATAATAATTATTTTTTAATTGTTAATTAGATAAATTTGCTAATAGTTCGAATTTATTTTGACGGATTATTTTAAAAAATATTTAAAAGAATTTTTAGATTTTATTAATTATATTTTTAATAATTACGAAAACTTTAAAAAAAGAATATGCGTTTTATTCGGTAATCCCGATAAAAAATAGGATATTATTAAATAATTTTATTTTTTTTATTAAATTAAATTAATATCCGAATATACGATAAAGTTTAACCGTTTGGCCGTTATTTCGAATTTATTAAAAAGTACGTTATTTTATTTTTATTTTAATAACTTAAAATTTTAAATTAAAGATAAATTATATATAAAATTTAAAACTAGATTTTTTGCAAAATATATAAATAAAGTTATTATTGTTAACCGACGAACTTTTAATTAGTATTTTAAGAAAAAAAAGATCGATAAACGAAATAACGATAAAAGCTTTAATAGCCGAACCAAAAAAAATAAAAGTAAGTTTTAAAAGGAAACGAATTCCGTTTTGAAAAAGCCCAAAAAAGATAAATCCAAAATAAAATGTTTTAATTATAGCAAAAAAGGGCATTTTAAAAACAAATATTATTCTTTTATTAAAAGGAATTTTAAAAAGGGAGGAATTCCTTAATTTTAGAAAAAAGTTAAAGCGGCTAAATAAAAAACTAACAGTAAGGCAAAAAAGAAAAAAAAATTAATTCGATTTTTTTTTTAGTTAAAATTTATTATTATTATAATTATTTAAATTTAAAACGATAACTTAAAATATAAGAATTATTTTATTTGTTAGGATTTTAAAATTAAAGCTTATAAATATTATCCCGGATAAACGGTTTTTAAGATAATTATAAAATTAAGATATTAATATTATTTTAATTCCTAGAAATATAAGATATATATAAAGGATAATTAATTTCGATTAAATATTAGTAATTACGGATAATTATTTTTAAAATTTTACGAATTTTTAAAATATATTATTTATAAAAAAATATTATCGGTAAACTTTTACAATTTATTATATTTTACTGTTTATTATTAGGACGATTATTTTATTTATTTTAAAACCAAAAAAAATAATAATTTTTGGCCCAGATAAAATAATAAGATTTTTATCGAATTAAACGATAAATGCCGATATATTAAAATTTCCTAATAGCCAAAATATTTTAGGTTTTATTATTTATATCTTAAATTAAAATAAAATTAAAAAGTTATATCGTAAGGATATTTATATTATTTCCTAATATTTTGTATTTAATACGAATTTTTAAATATGGGAATATTTTTTTTGGAAATTTATTTTGTTTATTTTATAATTCGGGAAATATGGAATAAAAAGGTAAACCAGGAAAAAAACCAGATTTTAAAGCCTTAATATAAATACGGTAAAAAAATATGATTCCGCTATAAAAACGATTAATATATTAAATATTTTATTAAAAACGTTCGCGAATAAAAATTCGTTTAAATTAAAAATTATTAAAAATTAAAAAATTATAAAAGTTTTTGAAAGTAAAATATCGAAAAGCTTTAATTAATAAAACCTTATGCGAAATAACGAAAAAAACGTATAGCTAAATTAAGATTTTTTTCCGATATAAAAGTAAAATATTTAAGGTTATAATTAATTCCGGAATAAAAGGTAATTTTATTTTTTTTGTAATAATAAAAAAATATTAAATTTCTTAGAAATATAAGTTAAAGTTTTATAAGTTACGTACGGTAAATAGCAATTTATTTACTTACGAAAATAAACGAATTTTTCGAAAAACGGAAAATTTTTTAATATAAATTTAAAGATATTAATAACGTATTTTATTAGATATTATTAATATTTCCGGATACGATATTATTTTAGGAATACTTTGGTTTTATTTTAATAATTTACGGATTAATTAAAAAAAACGAATATTTTTTTGGGACGAAATACTAAATAAAAATAATTAAGAAATTTGTTATGTTATTAAGGAAATACGGGTTTTTAATTAAATTTTTACGGTATTTCCGGAGTATTAAAAATTTAAAAGATTATTTAAAAATAAAGAAGATTACGAATTACTGTTATATAATTAATAGGATTACCGGATATTTATTAAAAAAAGGTATTATTTTAAGTTTTATAAAATTTATTACATAAATTTAAAAAAGTTAAAAGCTTTATGGAAAAGCATATAATTAAATTTGAAAAAAAGATATATTTAACTTTTTAATTCCTTTATTAAATATTTAGTTTTTATGGTACCAAAAATTAAGAATAATAAATAAAGGATTAATAAGGACGGAAATTTTATTTATTAAAAAGTAATTAATTATAAATAATTAAATAATATTATGATTAAAACTAAATATTTTAAAGGAAAATGCTAATAAAGTTAAATGGTTTACGGCGTTTGATTTTTGCAATAGTTATTATTATATTAAAATGGCTAAAAAAAAATAAAAAATGATATTTAAGATAATATATGGACTTTACGAATATAAAGTAATGCTTATGGGATTTATTAATATTCCCGTTAATTTTTAAAATTTGGTAATAATTATTTTCCGATAATTTTTAGATAAATTTATGTTTGTTTATTTTGACGATATCTTTATTTATTTTGAAATCCTAAAGGAATATAAGAAATATATTATTTAAGTACTTAAAATTTTGGATAAAATTAATATTCGAATTAATTTTATTAAAAATATATAATATATTTAGAAATTAAATTTTTTGGGATTTATTTTTATATTAGGATAAATTTAAATTTAATGTTTTAAATTGGAAATAATTAAGGATTAACTTATTTTTAATAAGGCGACCGTTATAGATATCTAATAGATTTTAGGATTTACGGGTTACGTACGTAACTTAATTAAAGGATTTGGAAATATAATTAGGTTTTTAACGAAATTTATTATTAAGGAATACGTTAAGAAAAGATTCGAATTTTTAAAGGAAATAAAAAAAATGTTTCGGGAATTAAAAGAAGTAATTATTAATGGATTTATCGTAAGGATATCGAATTTAAATAAAACGAAACGATTAAAAATAAATATTTTAAAGTATATTTTAAATACAGTTTTGGAATAACAAAAAGATAACGGTAAATAATATTTAGTGGCATATTATTTTAAAGTATTCCGAAATATAGAATTTAAATACCAGATTTATAATAAAAAATTATTAATAATTATTAATGCTTTTAAGAAATAAGAACTTTTCCTTAGTAAAATAAAAAAACTTTTCGATATTTATTTTAATTATAAAAATTTTACGCGATTTATGAAACTTTAAAAATTAAACAAATAATATAAAAAATTAATAAATTTTTTTGTCTAGATTTAATTTTAAGATATATTATATTAAAGGAAAAAAAAATATTTAAACGGATATTTTTAATTACAAAAAAGATTACGATTTCAAAATTCCTAAAAAAATATATAAGTATTATAATATAATAAGGATAAAATTATATATTTGTATAAAATAATAAAAAAATTAATTACCGAACTTTTAATACGGTTCCAGAATTTTTATAATATAAAAAAATAAAAGGAAATTTAATAATTAAAAAAATAACCCAAAAATTAATTATTATATTATAGCAAAATGTATGTTTTTAAGGATTAATAAGAATAATTTGTAAAGGAATTTTATAAGGACTTATTATATGGATATTAAGGAATTTTTAAAATTATTCGACGGCTGCAAAAAAAATACGATTTCCTTAAGTTACGCCGTATAGTTAAAATAATTATTAAAAATTATAATATTTGTAATAAGGTTAAGGTAGTATGTTATAAATTTTATAGATTATTATAATTTACCGATATTCCGAATAAAATATAAAATATTATAATTTAGGATTTTATTATTAATTTATTTCCATTTAAAAATTTAATTATTAAAATCGAATACGACGGAATATGGGTAATTATTAATAAATTTACTAAATATAAGTATTTTTTCTTTTTTAAAGGAAATATAACGGCAAAATGATTAGCTTATATCTTTATTAAATAATACCTTAATAAATATAAGATATTTAAAAAAATTATTTTAAATTAAAATATATTATTTATTTTAAAATTCGGTATTAATTTTTTTAAATAAATTAATATTAAATTTAAGTTTTCGATAACGTATTATTTTTAAACGGATAATTAAACCGAAAAATTAAATTAGATTTTAAAATAATATTTAGAAAATTACGTTAATTATTAATAAGATAATTAGGTAAAATTTTTATTATTAATATAAATCGTTTATAATATATTAATTAATACAAATATAGGTGTATTTTTTTATATAATTATATACGGATATAATGTAAAAATAAAACGATTTAAATAATTATTTAATAAGGTATTAAAAATTATTATAATTATTCCAAAAATAAAAATATTAATTATAAAAATTAAGATAATTTAGGCCTATTTTTAAAATAAATTGCGATTTTTTTAACGATAAATAATTTAATATTATAATAAGAAAGAAATTAAGGGATTAATTTTAATAAAAGGAAATAAGGTTTATTTATTATGCCAGAAATAAAACGTAATTTCGAATATTTTATAAATTAAAATAAAAAGATTTAACGATAAATTTAATTTTAAAAAATTTGGACTGTTTAAAATTAACGAAATTATTTCCAAAATTAATTATAGATTATTATTACTTAAAAATATAAAGATATACCTTATTTTCTATATTTTTTTATTTAAATTAGCACTTAAAAACGCCTTATTAGAAATAAATTTAAAATTCGAAAAAAATTTTAATAAGTACGAAATTAAACGAATACTGGATTTTAAAATAATTAAAAGTAAAATTTAATACCTAGTTAAATAAAAAGGATATTTATATAAAAAAATACGTAAAAATTATTTAATTATTTAATAAATACGATAAATTTAATTAAGACGTTTTACCGCCAAAATCTTAATTAACCGTTTTTAATGCAGTTAAAATTATAGGCGATAACGGTTTCTTATTTAAATTAACCCTTACGGCATTTTAATCGAAAAAAGTAAATATTTTTATTAATGTATTTAATTTTAAAGCAAATTATATTTGTTTTTTTTTACGATTTTTTTCCGTATTTAATTTTTTTCGCTTTTTTAATTTATTTATATTTTTAAATCCTTTTTAAATAAGCGATATCCTTTTGGAATATATTTTTTAAAATTATTAAATAATTAAACGTTTTTTTCGGTTTATTTAGAATTTTTCGGCCCGGATGTTTTTAAACGATAAAAGCGAAATGTGGTTTTTATTGCAAAATTGAATATTAGCCGCCAAATAGTTTTAATAATTTTTTCGATTTTTTAATATTTTGCAAAAAAGCTTTTTTTCGAAATAATGCGTATACGGTATAATTTCGAAATTAAATTAAAAAATCGATTTAATTAGTTCGTAACGATTTTTAATAAAAAATTTAATACGTTTTCGAAGTTTATTTAATATAATTAAATATAATGTTATAACGTAAAAAAAGAAAAGAAATTAAGGATTTACTTTTTTTATCTTTGGGAATAAAAATCCTGGAAAGGAGGAAATAATATTACGTTCAAAAAGGATTTTATTAGGTTTAAAGGAGGCCTAAAAAGTTGGAAACGTTCAGAATCTTTACCTTCTATCAGATAAACCTTAGGTTTTTATTAATTTTTAAAGATATTAGGAGATTCGTAAACGATAGATATTATGGTTTTTCGAGATCCCCAGAAATTATGAAAGATATAAAGGATAAGAAAGATATATAAGGTTTAGGTTTTTTATGTAAATAGCTATTTATTTAGTTTTTCGTTCTTTAATTATTAATCTAAGCTTTTAGCCAAAAATAATTATACTGTTTTTTGATTAAAAAAGGAGTACCTTGAAATCTTTTTAACGAATACATTAAATTATTTTTCGTCTTATTGTTATCTGCAAATTAAGACCCTTTTCGGATATTGCTTATACCTCCAGGTGGATGTATGACAGGTTCGTTACAGGCAGGTGGCGTAGCCCTTAGTTATCAAACTTTTTTCTCCAGTTCCCGAATTCGAACCTAAAGTTGCTAAGTAAGGGTTTCCTGAATGCTGGTCGATATTTTAACAGTGTTAAATATTGTTCAAAGTTTAACGGTATTATTAAACAAAAGCTTATAACGTATAACTGTTACGTTCAGAAGGGACTCCACTAGGCCCAAAAAAGGCCCAGGAAATTGGAAACGCTCGGGATCTCCACCTTCTATCGGATAAACCTCGGGTTTCTGTTAATTTCCAAAGATACCAGGAAATTCGTAAATAATAAATATTATGGTTTTTCGAAATCCCCAGAAATTATAAAAAACATAAAAGATAAAAAAGATATATAAGGTTTAGATTTTTTATATAAATAATTACTTATTTAATTTTTCGTTTTTTAATTATTAATTTAAATTTTTAATTAAAAATAATTATATTATTTTTTAATTAAAAATTCTTTTTTTAAAATTTTTTAACGAATATATTAAATTATTTTTTGCCTTATTATTACTTATAAATTAAAATTTTTTTCGGATATTACTTATACTTCTAGGTAAATATATAATAAATTTGTTATATTTTAATAATTTTTTAATTAATAACCGACAGATAATTTACCGCCTAATTAAAGCATAAGTTTTTTTGAACTTAATATAAATAATAATATAAGATAACGTTTAAAAAATAAATAATATATATAATTTCCGTTATTAGCCAAAAAAACGTTATTAATAAGATTTAACGATTTACCCTTTATTAAAAAAGTTTTTCAGCTAATTAATAATATAATATTTTTTATTATTCGATTTTAAAAAAGCCCGTTATTTTCGTAACTTAAATAATAATTTACCCCGGTCCCTAAGGATATTATTAAAATCTAAAGAAAAAAGTCGGAAAAAAAAGCGGCTAAAAAAAAGGGTAAAAAATATGGGGCCGAAAATTAGAAAAAAAAACTTATTACGAAAAAGAAATTAAGTACTTTAATAGCGGAAATCCGAATCCTAAAAAAAAAAATATTTGGTTTACAAAAAAAAAAAACTAGCTTTTTTTTAATTTGGTTTCCTCAAAAAGCAAAACCAAAAGGCCGGTTACCGACCCCTTTCGCTGGACCTAAGGCGAACGTAAGAAAAAACCTTAACCTTATTATTGTTCGGCGTAATTCGGATACGGGAAAGAATTATTTTACTTTTTAATTATTATAAAATACCAAACGTTAAAAGTTATAAATTAATTCCCTTTAAATTTTACGATAAATTAAAAAATCTTAATAAATTTTTGGTTTAAGTAAAATTTTATTTTAAATTTTATAAAAATATTTTGCCGGAAAAATATTAAAAAATAATAATTATTTTTTAACTGTTAATTAAACGAATTCGCCAATATTTCGAACTTATTTTAATGGATTATTTTAAAAAATACTTAAAGAAATTTTCGGACCTTATTAATTATATTTTTAATAATTACGAAAATTTTGAAAAAAAAATGCGCGTTTTATTCGGTAATCCCGATAAGAAATAAAATATTATTAAGCAGTTTTATTTTTTTTATTAAACCAAATTAATATCCGAATATATAATAAAATTTAACTGTTTAGTTATTATTTCGAATTTATTAAAAAATGCGTTATTTTATTTTTATTATAATAATTTAAAGCTTTAAGTTAAAAACGAATTATATATAAAATTTAAAATTAGATTTTTTATAAAATACATAAATAAGGTTATTATTGCCGACCGATAAACTTTTAATCGGTATTTCGAAAAAAAAAGGATTAATAAATAAAATAATAATAAAAATTTTAATAACCGAACCAAAAAAAATAAAGGTAAGCTTTAAAAAGAAATAAATTCCGTTTCGAAAAAGCCTAAAAAAATAAGTTTAAAATAAAATATTTTAATTATGGCAAAAAAGGGCATTTTAAAAACGAATATCGTTTTTCCGTTAAGAGGAATTTTAAAAAAGGAGAAATTGCTTAATCCCAAAAAAAAATTAAAGCGGCTAAATAAAAAACCGATAATAAGGCAAAAAAAGGAAAAAAAAAAGTTAATTTAATTTCTTTCCAGCTAGAATTTATTATTATTATAATTATTTAAATCTAGAACGATAACTTAAAATACGAAAATTATTTTATTTATTAAGATTTTAAAATTAAAATTTATAAATATTATTCCGGATAAACGGCTTTTAAAATAATTATAAAATTAAAATATTAATATTACCTTAATTCCCAGAAATATAAGATATATATAAAAAACGGTTAATTTCGACCAAATATTAATAATTACGAATAATTATTCCTAAAATTTTACGAATTCTTAAAATATATTATTTATAAAAAAATATTATTAATAAACCCTTATAACTTATTATATTTTATTATTTATTATTAAAATAATTATTTTATTTATTTTAAAATTAAAAAAAAAATTTTGGCCCGGATAAAATAATAAAATTTTTACCGAATTAAATAATAAATACCGATATATTAAAATTTCCCGATAACCAAAATATTTTAAATTTTATTATTTATATCCCGAATTAAAACGGAATTAAAAAGTTATATTATAAGGATACCTATATTATTTCCTAATATTTTGCATTTAATACGAACTTTTAAATATGGGAATATTTTTTTCAAAAATTTACCTTTTTAATCTTATAATTCGGGAAATATAAAATAAAAAAATAAGTTAGGAAAAAAACCAGATTTTAAAACCTTAATACAAATACGGTAAAAAAATATAATTCCGGTATAAAAATAACTAATATACCAAATATATTATTAAAAGAATTTGTAAATAAAAGTTTGTTTAAATCAAAAATTATTAAAAATTAAAAAATTATAAAGGCCTTTAAAAATAAAATATCGAAAAACCTTAATCAATAAAACCTTATATAAGATAATAAAAGGAACGTATAATTAAATTAAGATTTTCTTCCGATATAAAAATAAGGTATTTAAGGCCATAATTAATTCCGGAATAAAAAGTAATTTTATTTCCCTTACAATAACGGAAAAATATCAGATTTCCTGGAAATATAAATTAAAGTTTTATAAATTACGTACGGTAAACGGTAATTTATTTATTTACGAAAATAAACAAATTTTTCGAAAAACGGAAAAATTCCTAATATAAATTTAAAGATATTAAAAACGTATTTTACTGGATATTATTAATATTTCCGGATATAATATTATCTTAAAAATGCCTTAATTTTATTTTAACAACTTATAAATTAATTAAAAAAAACAAATATTTTTTTAAGACGAAATATTAAATAAAAATAATCGAAAAATTTGTTATATTATTAAGGAAATACGGGTTCCTAATTAAATCTTTATAATATTTCCGGAATATTAAAAATTTAAAAAATTATTTAAAAATAAAGAAAATTACAAATTACCGTTATATAATTAATAAGATTACCGGATACCTATTAAAAAAATATTATTTTAAGCTTTATAAAATTTACCATATAAACTTAGAAAAATTAAAAGTTTTATGGAAAAATATATAATTAAATCTGAAAAAAAAATACATTTAACCTTTTAATTCTTTTATTAAATATTTAATCCTTATAATATTAAAAACTAAAAATAACAAATAAAAAATTAATAAGGACGGAAACCTTATTTATTAAAAAGTAATCGATTATAAATAATTAAATAATATTACGATTAAAAACGGATATCCTTTAACTTTTATAAATATTTTAAAGGAAAATATTAATAAAGCCAAATAATTTACAGCGCTTAATTTTCGCAATAATTATTACCGTATTAAAATAACCAAAAAAAAAACGGTATTTAAAATAATATATGGATTTTACGAATATAAAATAATACCTATGGAATTTATTAACGTTCTTGCTAATTTCCAAAACTTAATAATAATTATTTTCCGATAATTTTTAAATAAATTCGTATTTATTTATCTTAATAATATCTTTATTTATTCCGAAACCCTAAAAAAATATAAGAAATATATTATTTAAATACTTAAAATTCTAAACGAAATTAATATTTGAATTAACCTTATTAAAAACATATACTATACTTAAAAATTAAATTTTTTGGAATTTATTTTTATACCAGGATAAATTCAAATTTAACGTTTTAAATTAAAAGTAATTAAGGATTAACCTATCCTTAATAAGGCAACCGTTATAAATATCCGATAGATCTTAGGATTTACGAGTTACGTACGCGGCCTAATTAAGGGATATAAAAATATAATTAAGCTTTTAACGAAACTTATTATTAAGAAATACGTTAGGAAAAAATTTAAATTTTTAAAGAAAATAAAAAAAACGTTCCAGGAATTAAAAAAAGCAATTATTAACGGATTTATCGTAAAAATGCCAAATTTAAATAAAACGAAATAATTAAAGATAAATACTTTAAAATATATTCTGGGCGTAATTTTGGAACAATAAAAAAATAATGGCAAATAATACTTAATAATATATTATTTTAAAATATTCCGAAATGCAAAACTTAAATACCAAATTTACGACAAAAAATTATTAATAATTATTAATACTTTTAAGGAATAAAAATTTTTTTTAACGAAACAAAAAAACTTTTCGATATTTATTTTAATTACAAAAATTTTACGTAATTTATAAAAGCCCAAAAATTAAATAAACGATATAAAAAATAATGGATTTTTTTATTTAAATTTAACTTTAAAATATATTATACTAAAAGAAAAAAAAATATTTAAATAAATATTTTTAATTGCAAAAAAAATTACGATTTTAAAATTTCCAAAAAAAATATATAAATATTATAATATAATAAGGATAAAATTATATATTTATATAAAATAATAAAAAAATTAATTACCGAATTTTTAATATAATTCCAAAATTTTTATAATGTAAAAAAATAAAAAGAAATTTAATAACTAAAAAAATAACCTAAAAATTAATTATTATATTATGGTAAAATTTATGTTCCCAAAGATTAACAAAAATAATTCGTAAAAGAATTCCATAAAAACTTATTACATAAATACCAAAAAAATTTTAAAACAATTTAACGGCTATAAAAAAAATATAATTTCCCTAAGTTATGCCGTATAATTAAAATAATTATTAAAAATTGTAATATTTGCAATAAAATTAAGGTAATATATTATAAGCCTTACGGATTATTACAATTTACCGATATTCCGGATAAAATATAAAATACCATAACTTAAAATTTTATTATTAATTTATTTCCATTTAAAAACCTAATTATTAAAATCGAATATAACGGAATATAAATAATTATTAATAAATTTACCAAATATAGGTACTTTTTATCTTTTAAAGGAAATATAACGGCAAAATAATTAATTTATGCTTTTATCAAATAATACCTTAATAAATATAAGATATTTAAAAAATCGTTTTAAATCGAAATACGTTATTTATTTCAAAATTCGGTATTAATTTTTTTAAATAAATTAATATTAAACTTAAATTTTCGATAACGTATTATTTTTAAACGAATAACTAAACCGAAAAATTAAACCAAATTTTAAAATAATATTTACGAAATTACGTTAATTATTAACAAAATAATTAAATAAAATTTTTACTATTAATATAAATTATTTATAACATATTAATTAATAAAAATATAAATATATTTCCTTATATAACTATATACGGATATAATATAAAAATAAAACGATTTAAATAACCGTTTAATAAGGTATTAAAAATTATTACGATTACCTTAAAAATAAAAATATTAATTATAAAAATTAAAACGATTTAGGCCCGTTTTTAAAATAAATTACGATTTTTTTAATGACGGATAACTTAATATTATAATAAAAAAAATTAAAGGATTAATTTTAACAAAAGGAAATAAGGTTTATTTATTATATTAAAAATAAAACGCAATTTCGAATATTTTATAAATTAAAATAAAAAAACTTAATAATAAACTTAATTTCAAAAAATTTAAACCGTTTAAAATTAACGAAATTATTTCTAAAATTAATTACAAATTATTATTATTCAAAAACATAAAAATATACCTTATTTTCCATATTTCTTTATTTAAATTAATACTTAAAAACGCCCCGTTAAAAACAAACTTAAAATTCGAAAAAAACTTTAATAAATACGAAATTAAACGAATACTGGATTCCAAAATAATTAAAAATAAAATCCAGTACCTAATTAAATAGGAAAAATACTTATATAAAAAAAATACGTAAAAACTATTTAATTACTTACTAAATACGATAAATTTAATTAAAACGTTTTACCGCCAAAATCTTAACCGACTGTTTTTAATATAACCAAAATTATAAACGATAATAATTCCTTATTTAAATTAATCCTTATGGCATTTTAATCGAAAAAAATAAATATTTTTATTAACGTATTTAGCTTTAAAACAAATTATGTTTATTTTTTTTCTTTACGATCCTTTTCCGTATTTAATTTTTTTCGTTTTTTTAATTTATTTATATTTTTAAGCCCTTTTTAAATAAATAATACCCTTTTAAAATATAACTATTTAAATTGACGATTTAACCAAATAATGCAATTAAATAATTTTTAAAATTATTAAATAATTAAACGTTTTTTTCGGTTTATCCGGAACTTTTCGGCCCGGATATTTTTAAGCGATAAAAACGAAATATAATTCTTATTACAGGATTAAATATTAGCCGCCAAATAGTTTTAATAATTTTTTCGACCTTTTAATATTTTGCAAAAAAACTTTTTTTCGAAATAACATATATACGGCATAATTTCGAAACCAAATTAAAAAATTAACTTAATTAATTCGTAACAATTTTCAATAAAAAATTTAATACGTTTTCGAAATTTATCCGACATAATTAAATATAATGTTATAACGCAAAAAAGAAAAAGAAATTAAGGATTTATTTTTTTTATTTTTGGGGATAAAAATCCTAGAAAAAAAGGAATAATATTACGTTTAAAAAAGATTCCATTAGGCCCAAAAAAGGCCCAAGAAATTGGAAACGTTCGGGATCTCCACCTTCCATCGGATAAACCTCGGGTTTTTATCAATTTCCAAAAATACCAGGAGATTCGTAAACGACAGACATTATGGTTTTTCGAGATCCCCAAAAACCATAAAAAACATAAAGGATAAAAAGGATATATAAGGTTTGGGTCTCCTATATAAATAACTACTTATTTAGTTTTTCGTTCCTTAATTATTAATCTAAGCTTTTAGCCAGAAATAATTATACCGTTCTTTAATTAAAAGAAAAATACCTTGAAATCTCCTTAACGAAAATACTAAATCATTCTTCGCCCTATTGTTACCTACAAATCAAGACCCTTTTCGGATACTGCTTATACCTCCAGGTGGATGTATAACAGGTTCGTTACAATAACGAACTATAAGGTTTAACTAATTAGTAAATCTTAAGTTGACGAGTTTATATTAATAGGAATATCGTAAAAATCTGAGCAATAAATATAATAACGTATTATGTTTCGTAATATTAAAGGTGCTTTGGGTAACGATATTATATTGCAAGCTAAAGCTATTTAAATTATGGAATTAATAAGCATATATATCCTTAATTCTTTCATCCTGTCGAGCCTGGCTTTATAGGTTTTACGATCGATCCTATCGAGCCATCACGTGACTTGACCTACCTGGCTTAGTTATTTGGAGTGACCGTTTCCGAGGCCGTAGCCCGTTGAGTCATAACATTTACGGGTTATTTTTTTTATCGTAAGACTCCAGCTTTTTAAGCTTTATTTAGGCGAAAAAAACTTAGACAAATAACGTAACCTTAATTTATCGGATTTTTTTAATTCCCGAATTCGAACTTAAAGTTATTAAATAAGGGTTTCCTAAGTATTAATCGACATTTTGACAATATTAAATATTATTTAAAATTTAATAGTATTATTAAACAAAAATTTGTAATGTATAACGGTTAAATAATTTAATTAATTATTTAATCTTAATCGTACGGATTTCTGTTAATAAAAATATCGTAAAATTCTATAATAATAAGATAATTTAATTATATTTTTTAATATTAAAAACGCAAAAATATTTTATAAACAATTAATATTAATAAATGTTATAAACTAAAGTTATTTAAATTATAAAAATAATAAACGTATATATCCTTTTCTGGATCTCGTTAAATCCTTTGGATTATTTCGGATCTATATTAGATAACTGCATGGATCCCGTTAAATCCCTTAGATCATTTCGGATCTGTATTGGATAACTACATGGATCTCGTTAGATCCCTTGGATCACTCCGGATCCATGTCACGTGATTCCGACCCACTTGGGTCCTGTTTCGGTCACCCAGTGACCGTTTCCGGGACCCTCCCTTAGCTGGGTCATAACAAGTTGGCGGTAGTACTAATATGTATCCCGAAGGTATTTCCGATTACTCCTAAGATATTCGTAAATAATTTTCTTCCAAGTATATATTCGTTTAGCTTATAAAACATAATAAATTAAATGGTTTGGCTAGATTGGATTATTCGTAATTAATTTTACTTAGTTTATAAGGTAGGGCGATTATTACGCAAATTAATACGCATTTAATAGTAATCTTATTTTTAAAGTAAATAGGATTTTTAGTTCGCTATGTTTTAATACTATCATAATTTTTACCTAATGGGTACCCGTGGGTGGTTAGCTCGTAGGTGGGTAATCGTGGGTATTTTTGAAAAAATACCAAGATTACCCACGGTTACCTACCCACGGTCGTGGGTAGTCCGTGGGTACTCATTGCAAACCCTACCTCGGTTTACAGAGGTTTTGCAAATGCTTTAGTAGATGGTGAAGCCGATGACGGCATAGGACAACTTCGCATTTCAGGCTTTGGTCATGCATGACCTGGCTCTTTCTATAAGCACGTCGGTGTCTAGAGACCAGAGAATGCCACCAGATCTCCCAAGTCTCTGGAAAACCGACTCAGCTCGGAGATAGTAGAATATCCCGGCTAGGTGACAAGAAGCACGAGGTACCATATGTTCGATATTGCCATTGCTCAAGGTCTCTCGACCATAATCATACACGAATAAGTCCAATGTTGCATCACTCAGTGTCATGCTCATTATGGAGGGTTTTGGTGGATTTACGGGAATCCATAAAGAGTAAATGCCCTCGGCCATCATAACTTTACCTTTCGGTGACCTTAACCCACATATTGCTCTGCAGGAACAGATGGTGGTTCTTGCTTTCCCAAGGACTGGTGGGATTGATAAGCTGGAAGTTGAAATTCCTCAAAGCCTAAGACTCGTCAGCAACTAGGATTATTCGCCGCTAACTTTGCGGTGAGCTGAGAACCGCACCTCGACGTAAAATTTGTTAAGTTCCATAAACGCCACGAGCTTGCCAGCGCATGCCCATCTCCCGTAGCCGAAAACAAGCTCGACAGTTCTCTCCATGGTTGCACGCTCTTGGGGGCCGATATTGAGCCACCTCTCAGGCCGGAATAGTTCGACATCGTCGCCGAAGATCTGCTTGTTGCGCATAACCGACCACGTGCTATGGCCGATGCAGGTGCCCCCCGGGATGAACTTGCCATGGTAGGTATCACCCTCTGGCGGGACTTGTTTCATTAGAAGAGCAGTGAATGGTGAATGGATCCTGAGACCCTCGTAAATGACAGCCTGTCGTTGTCAGTTCCGCTACTGGGATGAGGCTAAGCGGATAATGTCCTAACCTGGAGATACCGCAGGGCTTTAGCTTCATTGTTGGATATCGGAGACGAGACCCTGCCTGCTCGGATGGCTTCATCGATCTCGTCCACAAGCTTCTGGTAAACATACGGACACGTGATTATGTAAAGCATCGTAGCTCGGAGAGCCGTCGCAGTCGTGTCGGACCCAGCTATGATCTGGAAAAGGACTTCCGTTTCGCATTGTCTTTGCGTAAGACCGTGCCGAATGAAAGCTCCCTATTGGATCATGTGAGCACCATAAAAGATCCCCCTTAGGTAGGCTCGTGGGTATCTTACCAGCATATCCTGTTGTTCCTCCGCCTTCGGCTCAAACCGCTTCGCAACAATCTCTCGAGCGACTCTGTGGACGGTCAATACCACCAGTACCCCCAGCTGAATTTCTGTTTACTTACGCCATAAGCTTACCCATTCCAACGTTGTCCGTCGCCTTAGGCCCCATCAGTTTTAGTACGAGTTGATTCAGCTGGAGTTTGCGGAGCCATGGCACATCTGACCGCAGTTGTATCTGCGGCACAATCTCTTCTGTCGTGCGTATATATTCGAACACGTCGGAGTCGCTGTCCAGATAACCGAAATCTTTGCCGTAAGCAATTCTCGTGATGGTGTCGAGGGTGAAGTACTGCGTCATGCGCGCGAGGTCCAGGGGCCGAAGTTCGCTTTCACTCGAGACATATTTTCGGTGGATATAGTCCACCATGCCCGCGAGCTGGGAGTTGATGCCGGCTTCAAGGTCCGGATTCTCCTTCCCGGCATAGCCAGACGCGGTCTTGGCTTTCAGCTTGTCATGGGCGGCATTGTCGCGGAGCGAAGCCATGGTGTCGTCGTAGGGATCCAACCGCGCAGCGTCGTACCACCCGCCCCTGACATACGCGCTGCGAGCCGAAGACATGTTCCGAATGAGCTCCGGGTCGTCAGTTATCAGCTCGTTGGGCCCAATCCGAGCCAGCGGGCCGAACTTTCGATTAACAGAAGTGTACGCCTCCCAGCATCTAGCAGCCCTATCGGTTTTGATCATGAAGAAATAGGAGAAATATCCCAGAAATGGGCCGCGGAAGTGCCGAAGACGATACCATGCCGCTACCGAAGAGATGACGTAATAGACAACAAGTAGGATTCCGACGCCAGGGAGGGAAAGAAGCGGTATCAGTGCCATATCAATTCCCCCCTGTCTCTAAACAGAAATGCTGCGCTTGTAGACCAAGGAGTCGCGTCGAAAAGAATGGGTAGGCTGTTGGTTAGGCTATGCCTGATATACCCATCACACGCGCTTCCGGTAGCCATTGGATATTCCCTGTTGCGAGGGGGAAGAGAAGCAGAATCCTGTTATAGGTGACGGGACCTTGCAATGTTCGGTTCAATGATAACGCAGCGTTACGACCGGCAGTTCTTCGCTGGGGTGCATAGTATTGCTATTACTCACAACCTCATAGATCGAACACCCACCCCGCATGTGGGATAGGTACGCATGATGTCCTCGATGACGCTCTATTTGTTTTCTGCTACTATACTTGCTCCGAGTCCATACCCAATCGCGGGGGAGCAAACAAGACATTCTAATGGGGAAGGGTTACATGCTGCATGCATGAAATCAAAGCGCTAGGCTAACCGCGGAGGAGAGTTCAATGCTGTTTCTGTGCCAGAGGCTGCGGCGGCGGAATACATTTCCGAAGGTGCTCCAAAAAACTAGAAATAAACGAAAAAGAATAGGAATGGATCCATCAATATGACGCGCGCAGGACGTATGATATCGGAGCGCAGCGCACCTGTCTGAGTTAGTATTGACCTATTAATGCAGAAGTTGAAGAGCGAGCTAGAGATATGGATCGGCGGAGACAGACACATAGACACATACCTGACAGGAATGGACATAACAGAAACTCAACGCAGCGATAAGAATAGCTCAAGTTGTGTGCTCCCCACGGCTTTTGACATTTTGTCACACTTACTAAGGAGCAGATGCACAGCTCTTGAGGGTATATTGACTTGTAGGAAGCTGGGAAGCCTTGATCCCACTTGCTGTAGGTGATCCACTGATATACGGCTCTTGGGCTCCGATATTGCTGCCCAACAGAAAAGGGGGGCCTTTCCACGACACATTTTGGATACGAAATGAGATGGTGAGATAATAGTGCGGGGAGGCCCATGCACTGCGGTCGCTCGAACTAATGGTCAACCAGGGTCATATACGTAGCAAAGCTTTCCCTTCCTCAAGCCTGATGTCAGAGAAAGGAGTGCAACAGCGGGAGAGACAGGAAGAGCAGTTGTCCAGGAAGGTAGTAGTATAGATATTAGACCAGTAACGCCTGCCCCTCCAATATATGAGAGGAAACCGCCCCTATATATACACCTACAACCCCTATATAGCTCTTATCTAGAAGGTTCCACATTGGCACGTGATGCCTGACATGACCACCATTCCAGCATTTCTTCCAAGCTTTCAACGGTTAGGCAATTTATTATATCGATCTACCACAGATGCGAGACACGATGCGGAGCATTTGGACTGCTCCGGTGGTAATGTTCGGTGCGAATGCTCTAATACCCCTTTCTTCTGAACCGGATACGCATTGCTTTGGAACAACATTTCCAACGTTGCGGTCATCATTCAATATTGCGTCTTCTAAGGCAGGCTTATCGTGGCTGGTCGGTGTATGATTAGTATATGGATATGAATACCGGGCTTTTAGTTGAGGCATGAGAAGCCGGCCTTCTCTTTGGTGGTTGCTATCATGGTATAACTGGAGTAGTTATGACCGTGGCATCCCTAGAAGTGCATTCACTGACCACGGGAAATAAGCCTACGTCCCAAGGTTTTTAATGGTTATTTTGGGTTTGATATAATCCATATATAGTGTATCCGGCGAGTTCAGATTATGTGGTACACTATTGCAAGCGTGGCGGACATGTTGGATGAGTCAATGAATTCCGTCCTGTGTTTGCTGGGGATACCCACGTGAAATTGCCAGAAGCCCTCTACATATATCTGTTCAACGAAGCCTACTGGACCAGAGAATACGGATATAGTTTATATTCGCATTAATATCAGCTGGGCCTCCCAATAGTCGTGGTGCCTTTCGGAATGATTGCTGCATGGCAGGTTATAGATTTCTATTGTGTGTTCCGTGTAAATAGATAGTCATAAACCCACAGCGCTTATTCTCAACACTGTAACCTAGAAACCTAGGGGAGTATGCTTTGTCAACCAGCCAAGGCAGTGCTCGTTGAAACGCTCAAGAGAAAAACCTGGCATTTAACAACTTACCTACTTGCCCGTACTCCGAGTACTAATTATGAATACTAATCATCCCCGGATATCCGGAAGTAATTGGATATCGCCTCTTCAAAAAAAAAAATTGGTCTCGCCTAGCTAACCCAGGTGGTCCATAATGTTGTTATGTATCTGCCCGTTCTCGAGTCCGTTTCAACACCCTTCTACAATTCTATAATTAGGGCTCATTCTATAGCCCATGTCAACTAAGCAAAGAAGAATGGGCAAAGGAATCCAAGTACGATACATAAAATTATCTTAGGATAATGTATCATCGACTGACGACAGTAGCCTTAGCAATCTGTTGCTCCCTGAGTGTTCATATCGCCGTCGAGGCAGAAATTATAAAACCTTCGCCTCCGTTCCACCCCACTCAGACCACTCTTCCCTTCTCGTTCCCTTTACAAGCATCTTATATCCCCCGCGCTATTTCCCCTAGTCGCGAGATCCCTTATTAGCGACTGCATCCATTGTCCTTTATACCTCAGTCATTACTAGAGACGGCTCTGCCTAGCACAGAAACCAGGGTGCAACGCAAGTCCTGGGGAATTAGAGGGTTACTCTACAAGCACTGACGCCTAGCAGTAACTGCTAACGAACCCTTTCTTTTCATTTCTTTTCATAAACAGAAGGACAAATTCCCAGACCGCCATTACGACTGCGCATCACGCAACACTTCCAAAAGAGGTAAGGTTTGACAATTGTTATGTTCCCAAACGTCTTCGCAGGTGGCAGTTCCTTCCATCAAAAGACTTAAGAGATACTTCCCATCAGCTAGGGGGGAGGGATATCACTGCGGACTCATACAATAAACGACGGTATTCATGATACGCAGTTACGAGCACCCGTCCTAGACTTCAATAAGTGAGGCTTAACTTTATTCAATTATATGCTGATCCCATTGAATCTAGGTCTTACGAGCTTCAGTGTCAATGCCTTGGCACTGCCGCAATCAAAGCTAGCATCATGAATAGCAACAGCATGTCTAAACAGGACCACAGCGTCAATGATATATTGACACACGCTTTAACCACCGCCGCTGCAAAAGACGACCACATGACCTTAGCTCACCCTACAACTCAGTCGATGGCACCATCCACCCCGGGTGAATACCGGCCGATGCCCACCATCCAGAGACCTGGATTACCGGTGCAGGCCATACAGGGAACTGGCTATCCCACTCCGTTGAGTGGACCAAGATTCACTACGAACCGGCCTGACAGATCACTTAGACCATGTCTAAAGCCTGGCTACGTTCTGCGTGGCGATACCATCCACTCACCAAATTTCAATCCGACCTCCAAAGATCGAGACACCCCTGAACGAGAGTTCAAACCCGAGACTTCGAAGTCGGTCCATTTCCCGGTTGACGGAGTGGGCACGGATCCCGAGTACAACGAGCCAAGGAGTCAAGTCGTGCAGTCGGACATTACCGGTAGCACGTATCGACCCGCCATGCCGAGCAACCTCTCCTCGTCTGCACCGGTGTCCGCGAACCCGGCGGAACCCAAGAATTCCCTGCCCTATTACGGATACGATGGCAGCTCGCCTGAGGGTATTCAAGAATCGTACCGCCCGCCCCAGCCGCCTCATTGGCGTCATGGAAGCGACGGTTCATTGATCTCAAGAGACCGCTCTTCCCCGGATTCCCGGACCATCCAAGTGCCCGAACCTTCTCGCTGGGACGTCGTTTTTCGATCGATTGCGCCGATCTCCCCTACGGCCGCCAGAGGAGTTGAGCCTTCTAGATACGCTGGCGCTAGCGACAGAATTGGCCATGGGTATGTTCCAATGGGCTCTGTCCACGGGAACACGGTGCCTCAGCTGCCTGCCAGACTCTACGAGCTGCAGATGATCGGACTGCAGAAGAAGCTGAAGGGAATATCCGACGGCTACGGCGGCGACCCGTTCAACCCTGCCAACCAATCAGCCGACATCTCCGACGAGGAGAACACCGCCCTCTGGATGACGAATCTGCCACCCAACTGCGACCACAAGATGCTGCTCTCCGCCGTGCGCGACTGCGGGAAGATCTACGCGTGCGTCGTCAACCCCCCCACCGACGCCACGGGCGGCTCCCACATGACGGCCGCCGCGAAGCTGGTGTTCTTCGACCGGGCGGGGGCCGAGAACCTCCTCCGCCAGGCCCACGAAGGCCGGTTCAAGGTAGGGGGCTGCGTGCCGCGGGTGCGGCTCAACCGCATCAAGTCGGCCGCCAGGGAGCCCGGCCCCCACTGCCGCGTGCTCCACATCGAGGGCCCGCCCGAGCTCGTGAACACGGCCTGCCTGCACCGGTTCTTCGCCGGCAAGTTCACCTTCGAGCTCGAGGACGTCGCCACCGTCTACCGGAGCCCGCAGCGCGTGCGGCAGGAGTGGCGGTTCGGCAGCTACCGGTGCCAGGCCGAGGCCGCCCGCCAGTCCATCCATCGCGAGAAGGAGCGCTTCGACCTCGCCGACGCCGAGAGGGCGCTGTGGGACCGGGTCAATGTCCATTTCGGCGTTGACCCCTGTGCTCCTTGAGTGCGAGGATGATTCGAGGGGGGCGTATGATTGATTATTGGGACGATGGATGGATTAGAGCGGGAAAAGGCGCGAAGCTCTTGGTTTAGGGGTGTCACGGTTTTGCCGGCGTTCTCGTGTCGGCGTTTGGATTTGATTGAGGATACCGGGAGCATGCCGGAATACCAGCGTCGGCGCAGAGTTGCGGTTGCTTATATCGCACTATGGGATGGCAACATCGGGCCAACGACGCGGGGATGCTGTTTGCCTTGAATAGCTGCTGCATTTGAGTCTGCATCAATACACTATCTAGCTTACCAAGCGGAAGTCAGTTCTCTGCCTGGTGTGTGTATATGTTTTAAGCAAGACCATTTATTGGATTAGGCTATGTTGCTACCCGTGGTTTGCCTAGGCGTTTTGGAATTGTAAGCTTGTTCTTTTTAATCCCTGCATATGTAACTGTGTATAATATCATGTGAAGGACGGTAATGATCTAAGACATACATAGAGTCTTACTGGCTGTTCCTAATAACCATCACTATCTCAAGCCGCGTAGTTGAGTGGAAAGTTTTATACTTTGCTGTTGTCTCATCTAATCCTGACCTAAGGCAGAATCCCGTTTTGGTGGTTACCGGGGAACCAGCAGGATCTAATTCAGGGATACCTTCCCTACACTTAATATGCCCAGTCCGCATTCCCGCCAGTAAGGATCTAAGGGCGCCAATTCAGATACAGGCTCGGGTCTCCCATTCCGAGAGTGTCAATTACCAGTTACCCGGGCATCATGGCGTGCTCTACGTCAGCAATTGGCAGATAATATAATATCAGGAATGGAAGACCAGTGCTTTTATAAAGAGCGGGCTCGGAGAAATAGGGGTAAGACTTAATGGCCATTAAATTGATGCATGTAGCCGAATCCAAACCCCGAGCCTTTACCCCTATTTCTTACTGCAGCTCTCTTCATGTCAAAGATAGGTCGAATACCAGTTGGATTCCATGCTGAGTGACCAGCTTTCAGCTGGGGGGAGGACTACATCTATATGCACAAGTGGTGTGGGTCGTCATACCCCTTTACTCTAACACTTCATGCGTAACGTACGAAGCGGCGACTCTGGTGGTGGGTAAGAGGGTGCGGCTCAACGAATTGCACGGAGCAACCGGAGGCCATATAGCCCATAGATATACCAGGCAGATCAGCGATGGTGTCATCTCGACTCTGATCCCCGAAGAACACCACGCCCCGAGGAGCTGAACGATTATCCACGCCCAACTGCTGCTGAGGCGGATATGATAAATCTGCTTTTGGCGTCCGTGGTCTGTGGGATAGCTCCGACTTACGAAAAATGCGCCGGCGAGGTCTCACAGAAACCCGCCAAACTGGGCAGGGAGTCCCGTGCCATACCTTCATCGCACGCAGTTCGACAAACATCACTTCTAATTACTTAATATCCAGCGGATTCCAAACCACATCCCTTAATTCCTATAGCCCTCTATCATTCATCGTAATCTCGTTTAATCTCATACGCCATTTCTGCACTTTATCGGCCGTCATAACACCAGCGCCTTCAACCCCTTTCCCCTGGATGGAACCGAGAGCCCTGTTCCTCAGCCAAACCCGACTTACTCACTCCCGCTAGCGGCTCCGGCTCGTGCTGCGCTCGCGACTCCGGCTCCGATCCCTGCCGCCGTCCGGTCTGACCTCGAGCAAGCCGCTGCTGGTCCTCTTCTCCCGCCTCCTCTCCCTGTCCCTGTCGCGGTCCCTATCTCTCTCCCTATCTCTCTCCCTATCCCTTTCCCTTTCCCTTTCCCTTTCCCTCTCTCTCTCCCTCTCCCTGTCGCGATCCCTGTCCTCCTTGCGCACGTCGCGGATGATGCCGGCGCCGCTGTCGAACTTCTTGACGTCGTCGGGCATGCGGGTGACGACGAGCTGCTGGCAGAAGAGGCCCCACTGGCCCGAGGTGCCGTCGCGCACGGCGTCGGCGAGCTCGGCGCCGTAGCGCTCGCGGTACGCGCGCTTGACCGCCGCCATGTGGTGGCGGTCCCAGTGGAAGCGCACGAGCCGGCTCGTGAGCAGCTCGTGCCGCAGGCTGTCCTCGCCCCTCCCCCGCTTGCCGCCGCCGCCGCCGTGGGACGACTCCCGCAGCGCGTGGTGCAGCAGCAGCGCGTCGCGCACCGGCTTGTTGATCACGCCGTTGAGGATGTGTGCTAGGACCTCGCCCTGTTCGTCGCGCGCGTGGGGTCAGCCGGCTGCGATTTCTCTTTCCAATAGATTGCGGGGGACACCGGAGGGCGTGTGGGGTTTCTTAAAGGGGGGAAGGGGGCTCGGCAACGCGTTACTTACCACGAGGTTCGTGCTCTTCTTCAGCGCGTCGCGCGCAAAGTTGGAGTTGAACGTCTTCTCGTACAGCCGCAGCACCTCCCTGAGGTGCGGGTCGCTGCGCAGCACGACAATCTCCATCATGGCCGTCTCGCCTCCCCGCTTGGACGTGACGGCCTGGTAGAGGGCGTCGACGTCGTCGCGCACGAGCTCGCGGTCGACGGGCAGCGGGTCGCCGCGCTCGTCGCGCTCCTCCATGCGGCGCTCCTCGAGCGCGAGCAGCACGGCGCGCTTGAACTTGTCCTCCTTCAGCTCCGTCTTCATGCACGTCGTCAGGGAGTCGCGGTACTTCTTGTCGCTGAAGGCGTCCTTGATGCGCCGGACCTCGGCGTTGGTGCGCCCCATGAGCGACTCGATGAGCAGCTCCCGCCGCGTCTTGTCGCCCTGGTACCAGAAGTTGGCCCAGTACGCCTCGCTCTCCCAGCGGCCGAGCGCCGTGGCGTAGCACGCCTTCATGAGGCTCGGGTCCTCGTCGCGGAGGCGCGCGCGGATGTGCTTGGCCACGTTCACGCCCTTCTGCTCGGGCCCGGCCTTGACCCGGCGCTTGTACTCGGCGCGCAGGTCCATCAGCTGCTCGTGCGTCATTCCCGGGAGGATCTCGATCAGGGGTCCCGTGTCCGGGGGGCTCCGGTCGCCCTTGAGCGCCTGCGCCAGCCGCGCCGCGTCGTCCACTGGGTCGGTGAACCGCGCGCGCAACCGCTTCTTCTCCGCCGACTCGCCTTCGGAGGCGCCCGGCGAGAGCGGCTCCACGAGTTCGGGACTTTCGAAGCCGTTGGAGGACATGAGCAGCGGTGACGGCATGGGCGATATCGATTGGTAGGTGCCGTGATACGCTTCCAGGAGAGGCGACGGCGGTGCGTTTGACACGGAAAGCGAGCCAGAGTGGTGGTGTCCCGTATTGACGGTGAGCGACGACATACGGCCCGTAGGCGGCAAAGGCGAGTGCTCCCTCTGTCTATAACCCATGGGGTTCGCTATCAGGGGGATGTTAGGCTCCGACGAACGAGGGTCTGCCCCGTAGGAATCTGTGCGGTACGTCTTGCTGGAATAGCCCATGGTCTCGTCTGGCCGATCGTAGCCCCACTGGGGAGGCTTCGCGTAGCGGTTGGGCCCTCGAGACTCGGGCCCCGAAGACTTACTGCTCGCCAGCGAGGCGGTGCTCCCGTACGCCAGGTCCGTCTCCAGCTTCTCCTTCTTGAGCTCCTTCTTCTCCTTCCGCTCGCTCGACGCCTCGCGGATCTTTGCCGCGTACTTTGCCGGCAACAGCGCTTCGGCGCCGCGCCTAAAGTGTTCTATGGGCGAGTCTTCCTTCTCGTCCCGCCTCGGGTACGCGTCGTGCCCGTTAGCTGCGCGGCGGTAGTAGCTCGACTCTTCGGTCGGTGTCGCGATGCGGTATGACTCGCGCGGGCTGTTGGATGCGCGGGGCGATTCGCGCGGGTCGGCGGCGCCATATTGTTCGTAGTTGTAGCTGAAGCCAGGTGGCAGTGTAGGCATCTCTACGGGTTCCATAATGATGGGATCCGATTCTGGAGCTCGACCCCGGCCACGGTCTTGGTCCGAATCTCGACGGCTTGGAGATCGAGAGGGGCCACGTCGGCCGTTATGGTCGACTTGAAGCGACATATTAGAGGCTTTCTCAAACCAGCTCGCGACTCGCGACAAAGCTCACAATGTGCCTGACCAGAGCTAGCAGAGCTCGGCGAAATTGGAGTTGTGGGGCAGTCGAGCTGTTTTGAACAGTTTGAGCTTGAACAAGGAACACTTCCGCAGTATTTGTGTGGCAGAGGGAAGGTTGGTACGTGGTTGAACAGCGTTGGGGACAAATGCGCAGTGTGTGGGTCGATCAGTTGGCGGCTACCAATTGTATGAAGATTTATCGATTGCGCGATGCCCTTTTCTTTTCTTTTCTTTTCTTTTTTTCCCCCCTTTGGTTTACGACGCGCTTGTCGAGTCAACCGTCCTCTTGGATTCGACCCGCTTCGAGGAGGTTGGGGTTTGGTTATCTACGCTATCGCCGTCTCAAAGCGAGCCAGCCGTGCCCAAGCTCGCAGCTAAGCGACGTAGGAATGGCTCTAACTTATATCGACGAGCCATGAGGCCGAGGCCGCGGGACAGAGAGCCCTCCCTCGAGTCCGCTAAGCGGGCACCCCCGTCGGGAGTAGTGAGTTTCTCAGCCCGGGGGGGGGGGGGGGGGGCGGGGCTGCATCTCGTGCATAAGTCCGCCCACAGCTCCTTTCAGTTGCATGCACCTTCTGGTTACGGGGCCGGCAAGGGACCGTCGCTACTGAGCCAATCGTCGTCCGCAGGCCGGCCGGGTACGCGTGCCCCTCTAGCGCCGCAATCCCTCCCAGTCGCACACCGTCTCTTTCGGTGGCTCCTTTGGGGCGTCACGCGGGCTAAAGGTGGGAGGTGAAATAAAGCCAGTGTCAGAGCTTAGCCCCGGTCGCACGGCTGCACGTAATTCCATAGTTTGCTGTCCACCAACGATTTAGGCAGCCCGCGGCGCCCCCCCTTCCTGCCCTCCTGTCGTATGCCGAAACGTGGACCCCGGTGTTACCGGGTTTGCCCATGGCTGAGAGGGAGTTCTGGACGCCGCTTGCTAGGAGGCAGATGCCGTGCCGTACCTCATCCGGAGGGGAGCATGGTATGATACGGTGGAGGATCTGCAGCGGAGGATGCATGTTGTGGCTGTGTGCCGTTGCACCATGTTAAGCCAACTGTGACTTTGGCCGGGGTGGTGATTGGCTGTTCCCCATAGCGGCCAGCAGGTGCCTGCATCGAGGCTGCAAAAGCGGTTAAGAGCGACGTCGTAAATTGGCGCCTCCAAATCGGGGCCGCCGCAATTGTCCAGGCACAACTTCCAGATGGTTGGAGCGGAACGTGGCTGAGCTTCTGCACCTGAATCCTGAAGTGAATATGACGTATGACTCCGGACTACTCCAAGGAAAGGCGACGGAGGACAACGACGACATCGTCGGTCGGCTCCTACGTACGTTTCTGGAGGAGACGGAGCGGCGCAGAAGCAGAAGACGGCAAGCTCCGGGATTCACGGGGGTATGGGGCAGTGCCCGACTCCCATTGCTTGCTGTATTTCGTACGAATTCTAATCAAGGGAGCTTGCTCCTATTCCAGAATAACGGTGAACAGGTCTCTAAGTTAAACAAACGATTGAGACAATCATTAGCGCAACGCAGTGCATTGCCCACCGACACGATGTCGTTGCCTTTGTCCCACAGGTCCGTACGAGAACCAGTCTCCCGTTAGTGACTAAAGCCCGACCGCGCTGTAGTCTACATATAACCTCATGAACCCATCCGGAAGAGCTAATCCAGGAATCAGGGTCATATGCCTAACCATTACCAACGCCCTAACTGGGCCAATACCGGTTCGTTGGGGCGAACAACTCCAATATCCAAACGCCAGGTCATTCAGGTATTCGCAATGCAGAACCGTAGACCAACCATAGACCAAGGGAGCTGTGCGACCATTAATAATCTTCGTGTTTCTCAGCAATTGGGCTGAGAGTCAGGTCGGTCTTCGAAGTGGACCGTATAATGAATGACCGATGCGCCGTGCACCCTTCCCATTGGAAGTTAGGTTTCGGTTTCTCGCCATCCTCCAGGCGAATCGCGCCCTCTCCCGACCAAAAGCGACGTATGCTGCAGAAGACGTCAGCGTCGGGCCCAGGCGTTCACGTAATCATGCATCTCTTACCTCCCGCACATGGGTTTCCATAGATGGATTAGCAGACACAAGGCAACAAAGCTGATCACGAACCCCAGGACTATCCTGTCGCCATATTTTTGGACATGGCGATAGTGCTCGCGGTAGGGGCAAGGTACGTAAAAATGGCTGCGTAACTCGTCCGTCTCCAATTCGGCCATGGTTGGTGATGACCCCGCCTGTGCCACGACTCCCGCGATTTCTGCGCGCAGGTTACGCAAGTCCCCAGCCGAAAGTTGGTGCTCCGGTGACGGGTTGTGAGACGGCGAGATCTTACGCCCAAGTCCCCGGGAAGGTGCATCGGACAATCGGTCAACGAAACCGAGGTGGTCCTCCATGGACGCTATCCTGGAAGAGGTTCGAGAATGTGATCTGGACAGCTGCGGGGAATCCACGGAACCGGGTCGGGCCGGGAGGTTCTTGAGGTAGATGAATAACGGAGCTGCAGCAGCCCATGACGTTAAGGCAAGTGTCACAAGAGCAATAGCCGCCTTCATGTTGGGCAGACTCCGAGTTTTCGGTGAAGAAAAAGTAACAGAGAATGCCAAGAGGAAGCCCAGAAGCAAAGGAGTAAGAGAATTAGACCTGGCAAACTCTAAGATTGATATAGCACCAACTTGAAGCTGCAAGTAGTAATTCAAGGTCGATGAAACATTCCCTTTCTGGTAGCCGAGCGGGGATTTGTGAACGATATATGGGTGCGCAATGAAGGTTTCGCTGAAAGCGCCGTTTCGCAATGAGCAATAGCAGCGGGGTCCAGACGTGCATGGGGGGCGTTGAGAGGTGCAAGAGTGGGCGCCTTGAGTTACCTACTCAATTTATAATATGGAGCTTGAAATTGAAAAGTAAGATCTTACACGGCTATGGAATGCAAAAACTCATACGTGTAACCCAAATCTCAAGTTGGGGGATCCCAGAAGAGTCTTGTGGGCGAGACCCTTAATATGTATGGTTGCCCAGGTGACTTTAACTTAAATGGAACATATAGTGCGATTCCGGCAGTCGAGGCCTGCGAATCATTTATGAACTATGTTTAGCACGTAATCCCTATCCTTGGAGAGTGTTGTTAGGAAGGAAGCCTGCGACAAACTCACTCCCTAAGCGCGCGTCCACTTTCCCGGTTCGACACGCGCAGGCCATTCGCTGCCCAGATTTAACCGCCCTCACAGACGCAGCGCTTGAAATAACTGGCAGGGTAGTGCCGCGGGCCAACTGTGCTATAATAATGGGCGTATAGATCGAAGTGGAATCTGTTTCCCATCGGGATTTGGCGCGTGGTCCGATGGTTCGGCTATCTTTAGTGACCTGAATGCAGACAGTGCTACTTCGTACATGCATTGGTGGCCGGCGGCGAAGAAGCATTGTACGGTTACGCGCGTCGCAGTACTCAAGTTACCTCAGGCAGGCTCGCGGGTAAATAGAGCCTCCGCCCCCAACATAGCCTGCCTGATCTGTGGAATGTAGGCCCCTTTTTCAGCAAGCGCTCGTAGACTGTCCAAAAAGGTTCTACACGAACGGGGATGTCTGATACAGGAAGATTGTCCGCCTCAAAGAGTCTCAAATCACTTGTTGATTTTATTGGAGCAGGGCATAAATATGCTAACATTCGCAAGACTGCTTCGAACCATGAGTAAGTCTAGCATTAGAATCAACTCTCCGATTAAGATATGAACGATACGGGCAAGTGCATCAGGGAGGGGGGAACCCCAACTTCAAAACAAGCCGATAATAATAATACTGGATAGATTGGCCGAGCCCTGTCTTTAAAGCTCCGTCTATTTACGAGAGGTTGGCGTCTATTTGTGTTTTACTAATAAGTAGAGCGGCATCATGAACCCCTTAAGGCTTAGTGGTTCACAGGTGAACCGTGCCACCATCTGCCGCTCTGGCTAACGTTAGCGCTGCCACGGTTGCGTACTAGGTGGGTCAGGACACGCAAGTACATTTTCGCCGATAAGCCTAAATATCCTTATCAGTGGAAAGAGCGCGGGATGGGGATCGTCAACCTTTGGAATTGGCCGTCTACCCCTTAACGTTAAACATACAAAGACCCCCCCCACCCCATATACGCGATCGTTCTCGGCATCATAATACTTCGAGCTCTAGCCGGCCATGTTGTACGACGACGAGACCAAACCTCGATGATGAGTCGCCACTCCAATTTCGAACAGACAACAGTAAATGGGGAGGGCGCCGGTGCACCCAAACCCCTAACGCGTGCCTCGACACTCCCCCTCGACATACCCTCATCCTCCCCACGGACGGGCCGCTCGCATCTTTCCCCCGAAGATGCCTTCAAGACCGCCTCGTCTTCGCAACGACCTGCCGATTTCGGGGGTAATGGGATGGGCGATGTGGCCGCCGAACGACGGAGACGGTCGAAACCGAAAGTCGAGAGCGGGAGCCGCAGTCGTCGTCGGAAGCGCAGTTGGAAGAAGCTACTCTGGGTGAAGCAATCTTGTGCGTTCCCACCGGTCGTGATCCCTGCAGATGTCATGAAGCAACGCTGACGGGCACCTGTCTCCAGATCCGGATAATTACACCGATCAGGCGACCTTCCTGGAGAACCTACAGCGCAACCCCCGTCTCCAGCCCTACGAATTCTGGCCCCTTGTCGCCGACTCCACCGTTATACTCCAGCAAGTGTGCTCGGTGATAATATTTGTCACGTGTTTTGTCGGCATCTTCCAGGAGCGCGTGTCGCCCGTCTCCGTGGTAGGCTGGGGCAGCCTGGCAACCTTCTTAGGATGGCTGATATGGGACATGTGGGTAGGCCAAGAGGCCGAGGATGAGGTGCTGCGGAGGCAGAACAGTAATCGCAGTCGCGCTGCGATGGAGAGGGAGTCCAGAAGGGATCGCATGCTTTCGGTGCCCGGTGCCGGGACCCCATCCGCTGCGAGCTCGGTATCGAGCCTCGCCATCCCCACCGAACGGTCACTGTCTCATGGGAACCTGCTCGCCTTGCGACAGTCGCATTCCGCCTCGGTCGTGTCCTTGCAGTCCACTGTTTCGACATCACAGTACGGCAATGCGTCACAGCGTAGCCCCAACGATTCTGCCGAAGAACTGAGCCATTCCCCGTCCTCCCCCCTCCACAGCGGACGGACCAGTATGCGGCTAAGCACCGTGAAGTCCGCCATTCTCATATACTCCACCCTGCTCGGCCTCTCGCCGATACTAAAGTCGCTCACGCGATCCACCTCCTCGGACAGCATCTGGGCCATGTCCTTCTGGCTGTTGACCATCAACATATTCTTCTTCGACTACTCGGGGGGCGTGGGCGTCAAGTTCCCCGCCTCCCTCTCGACCAACGCCGCGCTCATGGCGTCGACGGTGCTCGCGTCGCGTCTGCCGTCCACGGGCCAGGTGTTCAGCCTCACGCTGTTCAGCATCGAGGTGTTCGGGCTGTTCCCCGTGTTCCGGCGCTACGCGCGCCACCGGAGCTTCCGGTACCACGTGGCCCTGTCGGTACTACTGGTCGTCGGGGCGGGGCTCGGCGTCGGCCTGATACTGAGCGGCGGCGAGAAGGACGGCGGCGGCGGAGTCCGGCCGCCGTGGAGGAGCGGCTTCCTCGGGGTCCTGGTCGCCGCGCTGCTCTCCGTCGTCGCCATGGGCGGCTGCAGCTGGTGGCTCATCTCGCTCCAGAAGTACAAGAACGCCATCAACGGGCCCTGGGACCAGGCCAGGCCCATCATCATCAGCCGCCGTCTGTGGGAGGACGATTGACTGGGGAGCCCATGGCAAGGCGTCCTAGAAGGTTCTTGGATTTTGTTTGAAGTGCGAAATATACTTAAATATAACTAGAGTCCGGGCGACGAGTACACAAAGCACCGAGCGTCTGGACGGGTGGGGTAAGCACAGCCTAGAAATTAATCAGAGAGAACAGTGCCAGTCGCTCTACTAGGATGACACGTCTCTACTTAATTTGGGTTAAAGACGTTACCTTGCCGCCGCATGGCGCCCTGAAAGGACCAACTCTTAATTACGGCTAGAGCTTCGAGTTCAGAGGCCCAACGTCCGGCACCAACAAGCAGAACACCAAGGCTAAAATGGTTATTATTCACCCCTGAAGAATTCAATGTCCTACATCGCCTTATATGCCAATAGCTCACCGATCCATAAGTTAACCTAAAGCTGCCGCTTCGCTTCCCCAATAGTGCAGCGTTATTAAACAACCTCTCAGCTTCTCCCGCTCCCTGGCAGGACCCTGGATACAAGCCCTGTAATATTTACAAGCAGCAGCTCAGCTTGGTACCGGACCCTAGATCTGGACGGCCCAAAAACAAAAAGGGATCTGAAGTAGACCAACCAAAAGCGGAACCCCGAACCTCTACTCGAGAGGGGCTGTTCGACGATGGGTAATCGCCGTTAACTACCTTTTATTATCGACGATAGCGAAGTAAGGGTTGGATTCCGTGTGAGCGCTCAGGGTACAGACATTTTATATAGGCAAATCCATGGATTCCACTTCAACCCCTACTGCCCATAGCCGCCTCCGGCTCGTTGACCAGAGAGACTACCTACGTGGCCATGCTGTGTCGTACTCTGAGCGCTCTAACAGTCCAGGTGGCGGAATGGTCCTAGTCGCTGCCAGGAGCCTCTCATCCTTGATGCCCTGCGGCGTGCCCGCATCCGTACTCGTACCGTACCGGCGTCCCGTAAATGTACGACGGTACCAACGATCCGTCGTTGGCGATTCCATCGTCCCCAAACGCTGTTAACTGGCCAGCGCTGGTTCGGCGCAAAGAGATCTCTGTATAACTTCGAGACCGCACCCAAGAACGAGATCATCACGATCTGAGCTATCGGAACCCAACCCATGTTGCCTGCAAGATAAATCCGGACCCCTCCCTACTCCACTCAGCCCCAGACCCGCATAGCGTGCCGGGAACGCGGACCCCCTGTTCCCCGGTCGGGGGACGTAGCACGTCGCGGAACGAGTCGACGAGGTGCTTGTTGGGTTGCTAGACTAGTTATCTGTGCGCAGTGTTGTCTCAGGCCTCCAAGTGCACAGCGCTGGGGGGTCGCACCAGAGGGGAAGTCCTTCAGCGCTCTGTTGGACAGGTAATAAAGTTACTCGTTGCTATACAGACAGTAATAGGTTTGGCTTCGTCGCGGTATGTTAGCGCTGAGCCTTTCCACATGGTACACATCCCATTCAGATCGGCGGGGCGTCCTACCTTTTTTCGTCCATCCCCGCAAACGGCGACTGCGGCTTCATCCGCTTTCACTTAATCAGCTAGATAATGGTTTCCAATGGGCAATTCGTAACATACTTGCGGTATCATAATCTGTGGCCCCCCCATAACAGCAAGAAAGCCATGATTGATGATTTTAAAGTACGGGAAAAGCCCCGTGACGTAAGTATCCCTCAGTGTATGTATTTAAGACCCCTCGAGACGAAGTGCCAAGCATCCATGCAAGCTGCTCTCCTACATTACCCCTGATACGCCACCCCATCCACTACCATGTCACGATGTAGCATGCCAGTCGGACTGCCACCATACCTTGTTACCTCCATTCCCACGCCGATATCTACCGCCTAGTGGCGTCCCAGATCTGTAATTCTTAGTTAGCCATGTGAAGTAACACCCGACCGACCTTCCTACTACGGTACCTGGTGGACCGTCTCTATCTTTAGTGACCCTCAACGAGGCATCGGCTGTGAACCTTGACTCGAGCAGGTGGTTTTCTGCTACTCATACAGCGGTGCCGTCCAGGCTGTTTTTGGTAGTTTCATCAAGGCGCGGAGTTGACACCACCGTAGCGTCTGCTTGTGTCTTCTTGGCAGCGGACTGGGACCGCTTACTGCGTCGAAGAATGATGGCGAGAGCAATGATTGAAGTCGGGATGGCGGCGCCTAGGATGCAGCTAACGATAATGCCCGCGATCACGGCGGTTGGGAGCTCGGCCGAGACCGTAGGCTCGTGGCACGAGCTGTCTTCCTCTTCATCACCACCTTCGTTCTTATGATGGCCACCCTTCTTTCCCTTCGGTGAACGGGCTCTCTTGGGCTCCGGCGCATTACCATCGCAGGTGACCGTGATGTTGAACTGCTCGGCTGAAGCTATCGAAAAGTTAGTATGTAAACATTGCTCACTCTTCAGATTTAGATCATGGGGAAGTCTCTTTACTCACCAGAAGCAGAGTCGGCCTTCAGAGAAGCCGTAATCGTCTCCATAGAGGGACTGACACTGGTTTCAGTCGGGGCTACAATGGAGATGGGAGGAGACGCTGCCTTCTGGTGAGTCTCGACGGGGTGGGTAGAATTGAAGGCTGCAGCGCCCTCTGCCACGAAGGTAGCGAGCAGGAGTGTGGTGAAGCACTTCGCGAAGCTAAGTGTCATGGTGATGGTGAATCTTAGTGGCCTGCTCTGTGGAACAGTAGCCGCTCTGATGATTCGGGGGTACGGTTGAGTTTGATGATGGAGGGAAGATAAAAGCAGGAAAAGTTGTGAAGGAAGAGTTGAGGGCAGAGGATGGAGAAGTCGGATGGAGGCGAGATTCGGAAAAGACGGTTGCTGTGGATGGTCTGCCGACAGCTGCCATAGGTATCCTAAGGTAATCAGTCGCATGTTCGAGGCACAGTTGCTGGAGTGAGCTTATCATATATATATATATATATTTGTTTGCTTTGGGAGGAAGCGTGTACCATGAAGGGGGCTTATATATTAAAGGTTGTTGCAATTCAGTTAACACGATGACCGTCCCCGTAAAGGAGGTTAAACTTCCGTGCCCTCTTCTACGATATGCCGGTTACGGTGGCGTTTGTGTGCCCTGTGATTACGAAGTATACATGTTAACTGATTACCATACTGCCATCAGGTCGCCTCAAACAAGATATCAGGTAACTAGCGAGGCAACTGTTGCTTGGTATAGAAAGTAGTACCTCTAGCATACGATTATGGTTTCAGCATCACCTAAGATCAATATCAAATGCCTCGTATAACTTCGTGTTTTCTTCAGACAAATCCCAACGGAGTCTCACCCCAACACTACTGCCATTCTATGTAGTTATGTCGCCAACACGGCCGTCATGTGTCGTACAGTAGTCTCCGACATCTGCAGTTTTCGTTAGCCCTAGGAAAATGCGAGTATTTTAGCACTTACTTACCCCTAAAAACAGCGAGCTATCAGAGCTCTAGGAATCAAAAGCCGGGCTGTAGAACTGTGACTTGTCTGCTCTGACAAGCCCGGATGTCCTCGCTCATCTAATTGTGCTTGCCGCTCGTTGAGCCCGTTGCTCCCCTACGGAACTTGGGTCGTTGCCGAAGCATCTCCGGACGCCTTTTCGAGGTCAACACTGGATTTATCACCGCGCCAGAGGTGAATCGCGATAGCGATAGGGGTGACCATTATCGTGCCACCAACGATACACCCGATGACGATTCCCAACAATTGCAGCGATGGACAGATGATCAGCAGATTCTTCCTCTTGACAGACCGATGAATTTTCGTCGCCACCATCGCTCTTCGAATGACCACCCTTCTTCGGGAAGCGAGTGAGAAGAAGCTTGCGGCCAAGCGAGGTGTGAAGCACGGCGTCATCGCACGTGACAGTGACATTGAGCCGTCCAGCCTCGTCTAGCATTGAGTAATATACTAGTACATACTGTCCTTGAGAGTTGAGGTAGGATTAGTTATCATTACTTACCCACCGAGGTAAAAGCTTCCGCCTTGGCTTGAGGTGTCTCATAAGAGAGGCCGGCGCTGCTTTTGGCTGTGGATGCAGCAGAAGCTATCGGAGATAGGGTGAGGGAGGAACCACCCACCGAAAATTACCCACGGCCCACGGGTACCCGCGGGTAATGCCAAGGACCCATGGGTGACCCATGGGTCCTTGGCGCAAATCAGAATTACCTGCGGGTACTTAATGGGTCCTTGGTATTACCCGTGGATATTTAATGAGTAATGCTAAGGACTTATTAAGTACTTACGATTATCTATTAGTAAAATTCGTATTTGAAATAATTGTTATGTTATAAAAATAATATATATTATTTTTATGCGAAATGAATAACATTATAAATTTCATTGTTTTTAAAAATAATTTGAAATAATTTGAAATAATTTAAAATAATTTAAAATAATTTAAAATAATAATTATATATAAAATATCAAATCTATTATAATTAATTATTTTTATAAGTTTAACTTAGCCGGAAAAAAAGGAAAATTATTTACGTTATGGCCAGCAAATTAATGCCATATTTGCCTTTAATTTAAATTATTCCTGGCTTTTTTTGCGGGAAATTTTCACTTATACAAAACCTAAGGTTTACGCTGCCGAATACCGCAAAAATAACTTTGACATAAACGTAATTAATAATATCAAACTCTTTTTAAAAACTTTATTTAATAAGTTTTTTAAAATATTTTTATATCTTTAATTATTACGTTAATTTTAAGATCCGATTAATTCTTATTATTTCCATATATTTAAAATTAGTTTTATTTAAGTTTCTTTAGTATAATTAAAACTTTATTTTGTAATTTCTTATAATATGCTTATAATAAAAAAGGTTCGAACGTTAAGAGCAAATTTTAAGAATAAAGCCGTAGGATTTCGTATTAAAATAATATATAAAATAGTTTTTTTAGCCTTATTACGCTAGGTTATAAAGCCGGTAACCTTTAGTAATAAAATACCATATAATTTTAGATAAATCGGATATCTATTTATATATATTTTAAAATTATTTTAAAATAATTATTTAATATATTTATTTATAATGTTAAGTTTTAACGTAATTAAACGGGCAAGTTTTTTTTTTCTTTAGTTTCGAATTTGTATAAGTCAAAAATTACGGTAATTTTTATAACGTTCATTTTTTTTCTGTAATATTAAACGAAAATATTTTTTAAGTAAAAATATTATAAATTCCATAACGGACTAAATAATATAATAAAAGGCTTTTTTCGTAAATAAAAGGTATTTTGAATAATGGTCAAAAACCATACCTAAAGGCGAAATATTTTTGTAAAAAATAATTTATAATTTCTAAAAATATTCCGAAGTTATTTTTATATTAATATAATTTAAAATATAAATTATTTACAAAATTATATTATTTTAATCGTTGATTATTAAATAATTTAAAGTTATGTTAGAAAAAACTAAAAAATAAAATAATTAAAAAATAATTAAAATTTAAGGAACGAAATGCAAAAATAATTTCCTTAATATTTTAACCTTAATATTAATACTAAAATCGTTTTAATTTATAAGGGCATTATTTGCCGAAAATAATTAAAATATATAATAAAATTATATCACAAAATTCGAAATCCTATTAATAATAAGTTTGGTAATTTTAATATAACGCGTATATGAAATTTTTTTATTGTTTTTCGTATAAATATTTAGTAAAATATTTCCGCCTTAAACCGGTAATAAACGTTAAAAATATTAATAAAATAATTTAAAAAACTTAAGGCAAACTTTTATTTATTAAATTATTATGCGAAAGTTTTTAATTTAAAATATAATAAGATTTTCCGGTAATTAAGATATTAAATTATCCAGAAAATTAATAATTAATTTATAGCAAATATCGTTAATAATATTATCGTTATAATAAAATATTATCGTTATTTTATTATTAATATTAATATGTGTTTTATCGTATTTATTTAGTATTATAAATATATTCTTAGCTTTAATTTATTTTCTTATAATTTAATTAAAGTATCGTTATTTTACTTAGTTATTAATAATTAATAAAATATTAAAATAAGTATAAAATAATATTTATTAATAAGTATTAATTTTTTATTTAATAATTATATTTTATTTCGTTTATTTTTCGAAAGTTATATGTAAATTTAAACGTTTTTAATTATTTAATTTGCGTTTAATTTATTACCTTAGGTTATGACGAATGTTTTCGATATTATTTTGTTTTACCGAAATATTAATATTTTACGTCCGAGCCTTTTTGGTATACGGATTTTAAGATAATAATTTGTCGGATTTCCGACGTTTAAATCAAAAAATATTACAAAATTAAAAACCAAAAATTCTAAATATAATTATTTTAAGATTATTTTAGAAATTAGATAACGGTAATTAAAAATAACGTATTATAATAAGGTAAGATAATAAAATTTAATTAGGCTGGAAATAAGAAGAACTAAGTAATTAATAGAAAATATAAAATAAATTTTTTTTAATAAGTACAGAATTTTAACTAAATGAAAGTTTATCTAAAATATACATAATTTAAAGGCTTATCGAGAAATAATTTTATACTTATAAAATTTAAAATAAAATTTAATTAATTAAATAATATTAATTATATTTTAGCCCTTCTTTAAGTAAATATTTAAAATAAAAAAGGTTAATTACAATAATTTATAAAATTTAATTTTTTTAAATTTTTTTAAAATTTTAATAATTAGCCTTAAAATAATTATATTTTAATAAAAATAAATTTCCCGAATAATATAAATATTTTTTACTTAAAGCATTATTTTTTATTATAAATAACGTAAAATTAAGTATTTTAAAATAAAAAAACTAAAACATTTTTTGTAATTTTTTATAATATTTTTAAAATAAATACCTTTATTTGCATAAATTGAAATAATACATTTATAAGTATTTTACGAACGATACGTTAAAATAATATTTTTTTCGAAAATTAAGCAGGTATTTTTTTAGTATTTTCGAATTTCGCAAAATATATTTACTGAAAAATATTAATAATAAAATAATTATAAAATAATCCGGCCTGGATATTTATTATTAGATTTCTGTTTATAACATTGAACCTTAGGCGTAAATGTTTTTGGCTAAAGTTTTATTGGTTTATCTAACGTTTTTTTAGCGTATTTAAAAGTAAAGCTAGTTAATAGTATTGGTTTATTTTGTACTATACGTCGAATGGGCATATATTTAGTAAATTTAAATAACAGAAAAAGATTAAAAATAACATTATTGGAATTTTAGTTAAATTTGTTTTGAGTACTATTAATTCGTAAAAGATTTAAAATATTACTTAAACCGAGTAATTCTTTAATTATATTATTTTGGTAGTATTAGGTTCGAATTAGAATAAATGGAGTAGATAGTTTTATTATAAAAGTTTAATAAAAAAATAAGTGACGTTCTAAAATTTTAATACGTAATTTTAAGACTTTATGTCGTTAATTATTTACTTAATTTCGATCATTTTCTTATTTTTGCCAATTATCCGTTTATTATAAAAATGTTTTTATTATAGCTTTAATCGAATTTATTATAATACCGAAATAATATTACAAATTTTCAAAAGTTTTAACTTTGGCGATAATAATTTTAATAATAATAAATCGTTATAAAATCCTTTTTTATTAAATAATAACCTGGATTAAAATAATAATTTAAAATATTTTATTATCGATAATTAGCATAATAATAAAATACTTAGCGAAAATTATTTATCAAAAAACCATAATAAAAATTATTAAAATTATAAACCGATTAAAATAAATTCGAATTAAAAATAAAATATCCGAAAATTAAGTTCGAAATTTAGCCATTTATAATTTAACTAATAATTAACGAACAAAGGATAACTTAATTGATCGAGTTTACCCAGCTAAAAAAACCGTTTTATTATACTACATTATTTAAGCTACTCCTAATCCTAGATACGATAGAAGGCCGATTTTCCCATTATTAATTAAGAATATTACGAATATCGAAAGCATTAATACGAGGATTAGGTGGTTTGGTTTTAGCGGTAATTATAATTCAAAAAAATATTAACAGCAAAAATAACGAAAACCTTTTGAACGAAATTATCGGCATATTTAATAAAATAAACCGTAATTCGGAATATTAAAAGATTTTTATATAAATTTATTAACGGATAATTAAGCAGCCCAAAATTAAGTATCGGCGATATGAATATTACTTTACATATTTTATTTTTTCTAAAAAAAAACAAGTTTTATAAAAATATACTTACGGAATAATATATGCTGTAAAAAAATAAATTAAACGGACCTAATTATTAATAATAAAATCACTAATAAAACTATAATATATATATAATTAAAATAATTCTAAAATAATTATTATATAATTTTTTATTAATAAGGTTTTATTAAACTCTTTTTATTTTTAAATTTTTTCTTTTTTTTGGCATAATAATTTTAAAAGAATTATTACTTATTATAATTAAAACCTAATATTACCTAAAGTATTGAATTTTAATTGGATTTTTTTAATTAATAATTTTATATTTTAATATTTGCGTATTAGGAGTTTGTTAAATAAATATTTCCGAATTATAATATTATTTTACGATATCGACTTTAAAGTATTAATAATAAAAATATACATAAAACATATATAGATATATAATAACGTAATTATTAAATATAGTGTTACAGGAACAGGGGTTCCTGCCTCGAGGAGGCCAACCTTTAAGGCCTAGCGCGGACCTGTCACGGCTAAACCCCGGACAGGGAAACTTGGCTTTTAAAGGTGATCTAGTTGATCTAGGTAATTTAAGTAATCTGGGACCAGATCACATAGATCACATAGATCACATAGATCCACGATACACTCACTTTAGGAATTGGGATATATAATAAATTGGTCTCTTATGTAAATAGCACCTACTTAATTTTCGCTCCTTAGCTATCAATCTAAGCTTTCAGTCAAAGGCAACTGCACCGTTCTCTAATTGAGGGAAGAGTACTTAAATCTCTTTAACGAATAGATCACTAAATTATTCCTCGCCCTATTGTTACCTGCAAATCAAGACCCTTTTCGGATATTGCTCATACCTCCAGGTGGATGTATGACAGGTTCGTTACATATAAATTTAAGGATATCCATTCAAAATTTTATATATCAATTAATTATAATATTTAAATTACGTCTTATTTAATATTTTCTTTTTAAAAAATTATTATTTATTAGATTAACCAAAAATAAAAAAGATATTATTTCTTAATTAATATCCAACTTTATAATACTAAATCGAATAAATTTAATAGCGATAAATTATTACGTTAGTTAAAAAAGCTAGAAATAACCGATCGATTTCGCGTTCTTACTGCGGATAATAGTCTTAGTATTAGATAAATAACTATGTAAAAATAGCTTGATTAAAAATTAGACGACAAATTCCAATAGGCAAACGAAATTCGGTATTATATATGTACATTACATATTTTATAAAGGGCATTTAATAACTTTTGTGAAATTTGTAATATAAAATTACTAAATAAATTTAAAGAAATTTTGGGCGAACAGAACAAAAAATTTAAAAGTTTGCCGAAATAAGGCACAAACCCTATTAAGCCGAAAAAGAAATATATAATTATATTGGTACGTATTTTTTAAAATAATCATAAAATAATTATTTAATTTTAATAATTACATATAGTTATTATCTGAATTTATTTCTGTTTTAATACAAAACACTTTTTTATAAATCTAATAAAATATAATTATAAATAAAACTTTGGATTATAAAAACGTATTTCAAATAATTCGTAACGTTTATAGTCGTTAAAGTTCGATATTTTTTTTCTTATTACGTACCATAAAAATATACCCGATAATTCAAAGATTTGTACGCAAATATCTATCATTAAAAAAACGGGTTATGCATTGTCTTTTAACGGTATTAAATTTATTCTTTATATGGTTAATATTTTTAAATATTTTATCTGGATAACGAATAATTTCGGTTTTTCTCGGAAAAACTATATTTTCTATATAGTGGGCGGGTATAAAATTATGCTTAAATATTTACGTAAATGCAAAAAACATATCGTTAAAATTTGTTAAAAATATTACTCGGATAAAAATTAAAAGATGAAAAAAAATAAAGAAATGAAAACAAATTAACATCTTCTAAATTTATTAACCACCTACGAATATAATTACAACTATTACGAAAAAGTGCCAAGTTAGCAATTTCGAAAGTTCTTAAATATATTAATAGGTTATTTATTATTAATTGCTTATTAGCTTATTTTTCTATTTTCATTTACTTATTATCAAATAATACGACTATTAAATTCCGTAATTATGTTAACGATTAAGAGAAAAACTTTTAATAAAATTATTTAATAATACATTTTACGAAAAAGCCGTTAAATGTTTTAAATATACGTACAAAAAATATTGAAAAAATATAACAAACGGAATGTATAATTTATTATACGTACTTTTATTTCGAATAACGGAAACTTTGTCGAAATTCTTTTATTAAATTTAAATGCTAAAAAAGGTTTGGTATACCGTATTAACGATAATTAATAAAACAATATTATTAACGATTATCTTTAATACGAACGTAAATAATTTAATTAATATTTTAAAATTATTTTTTAATTATATTATATAAGTATTCGTTCGAATAAAACCGTTTTAATATTATAATAACGGATTAACAATATATTCCTTAATCTTACTTATTTTATACGTAATTTATTATATATTCAATGTTTTTCCGTATTAATAAAACGTACTTGGAAGTTTGCTTAATTAAAATATTATTTTAAGTATTCATTAATATGTTCGTAATAATTTAAATTAATTTTAATTATATTATTTTATATCCGAATTAAACTATTTAATTTAAATAACGATATTATATATAATAATAACGACCCCGTTTATATCTCAAAACGATTCGAAAAATATAAGAAAAAAATGCAGAAAATATTTTAAATTCCGTTTATCAAAAACTTAGGAAAATTGCCGGATTAACATAACTTATTATTAAATAAATTTTACAAGGTATTAAATAACGGTTTAAAAAATCCGAATAAATTTTAAAAATAATAAGCATAAAAATTAGATACTCCGAGGATTTTTATTTATTAATTAGATTGTTAGGGTAAGCGGATTTTAACATAAAGGAATTATATTTAAGGATTAATTTCGCAAAAAAAGAAAAAGGTTAACCAATATCAAGAATAAAAGTTTTATTAAAAGATAAGCGAAGAAGATTTCGAAAAATCAAATTTTAACGTTTATTTATAACTGGTCGTTATTCCGGGATAACTTAAATCTATCGTCATAATTATAGCAAACCAGGCCCATAATTATTAAGTTAGGGCGATAGGTAATATAGTTAATATATTTGCAATTTTTAAAGGCGGATTAAATTTGATATAAAATTATTTTTTTAATTTGTTTTATTACATAATATATAAATTTTTACTTTAAGAAGTATTTAATGATATAAATTAAAGAAATAATTATAAAATAATAATACTATATATATTATTTTTCTTATAATAAAAAAATAAAACTCTTTAAAATAAAGTATTTAGATAAATTATGAAAACTTTTTTAATTGCCTTATATTACTTTATATATTTTATTTTTCGTAACAAATTGCTTATATTTATACTTAATTAAAAATTCGCAAAATATTTACTTATTATTAAACTACCATTATAATTAATACTTTTATGCTATTATAAGAACAAATTTAGTTATAATAATAATTAAAATAACGCATATTAAGCAAATAATTTATTAATTAATTGTAGAAATAAAAAAATTACCTAGTACTAAAAACAAAATTCCCTACGTTATAAAATAACCCCCGGCTAAAAAAATAATGCCTAAACGCCCGGCTGAAAAAATAATGCTTAAGCGCCCAGTTAAAAAAATAATACCTAAGGGCCCGAGTTTTTTTAAAAGGCGAAAAAATGGGTTTTGCCTAGCAGTATATTTTTTTAAAAAAATAAAATAATTTTGAAATAATATTAATGTATATAACCGCCGTTTTATGTAAAATACGACTGTATTAAATAAATATTAAGTTATTATTTAAAAAAACGCCTTTTTAATATTTAATAAAGGAAATTTCGTAATAATTTTAAAGCTAATAGCGATTTTAAATTTTTGCTATAACTATTATATAGAAAGCGGTAGAAATTATGTTAATCCAATTATTTAAAAGTAAATAATATGTAAAATAATTTTGAATTAATTTAATCTTTTATAATAATTAATTTATACGTTATTTACGCCAAACGATTTATTATTTAATAAAAGAATATACAATTAATTAGAAATATTTTAAATTATTATTAAAATTTAATAGAACCGTAAATAAAAAATACGGCTTCTGGTAAAAAATCTAGCGTTTCGTTAAATAAAGTTTGTAACTAAAATTTTAAACGTATTAAAAAAACGCGTAAAATAATAACGCGCAAAATAATAATACGCAAAATAATAACGCGCAAAATAGTAACGCGCAAAATAATAATGTGACGGCTAGGGGGTTAAACCAACTATTAAACTTTAGTCCTACGGGTTTATGTTGGCAAAAGTATTCTGGGAATCTGAGCAATAGATATAGTAATCGTATTACGTCTCGTAATTCCAAGGGTGCCTTAGGTAATAATGTTATATTGTAAGCTAAAGTTATTTAAACTATGGAAATAATAAACGTATATATCCTTATTCTGGCTTAAAGTGCTTAAGCGGTTTAAACCCTTAAGCCTATTAAGCCCTTTGAGCTTTTTTGCCGGCTTAAAGGGCTTAAGGTATTTGGCATTTTAAAATCTTTAAGCCGGTTACGTGATTTTTTGGCGGTAATTAGGGTTTGTTTTTTTCGTGGGCCCGACCGTACGTAAAAAAGCCAAAACCGTTAAGTAATAATATAATCTCTTTTTTTTCAAAATTTTTGTCCTTAAAGATTAAATTATTCGTTTGTTAATTTTAGTACATAACTTTTTTATTTATTTTCATTACGTTAAATTACGTAGAAAAATTTGATTTTCGTAAGCGTATTAACGCCTTTACTTTTTTAAAACGTATTAAACGTATGGGTTTTAAAATGTTTTTTTATTTTCGTTATAAAAAAATACAAAATATAAAGTTTTTTAGGATTCTTTAAAATATGCGCGCTATATTTATTATGGTAGTTCTTATAATATTTTTAGTTCTTTAAAATTAAACATCAAAAATTTCTAAATAAAAAAAATCGTTTAAAACGTAAAAAGAAATAAGTTCGCGAAACGTTACAGACGGTTATTAATAAGTTGGATCGTTTGCAAAAATAAAGGCGGTTATTCCGTCGTTATAATATTAAAATATTTCGTCGGAGTATTAAAAGCGCGGAAATTATAGAAGAATTTAAGCGTTTCGAAAAAAAGTAAAAATAATTGAAGGCCGCTATTACAGTTATTACGTTAATATAAGCCGCAGCCGATTAGCCCGATATCCCGGTTATTAATTGGTCGGCTGTTAATTAGGATGCGCCCGTCGTTGCCGGTGAAAATTTTTTAACAGGTGTTAGGCGTTAATAAGGTTTTTAGCAAATTTCCAGATATTTTTGAAATCCGGATAGTTTTTTCATTTAATTAGGTACTAAGTAAGTTTATTTCGTTTTCGTATATCGAATATTTTTTTATTTCGTATATTTATTTGTTTTTTATTTTTATATTGTTTTATATTATATATACTTTAATTATATTAATTATTAATTTAAATAAAGAAATATGAAAAATTAAATAAAATTTAAGTTTTAGTAAAAATTTAAATTAGTAATTATTTTCTGAGATGTTTTGGCGAATTTATATAGACCAATATATTTAAAATCGAGTTTTTTATTAGGTCGTTTTATTTAAATACTTTTTGTAACGAAGAGAATTTTTTTTTTCGCAAGTTAATTTTTTTAATTGTTTTGGGTTATAATATTTATTTATTTAATTCCGTATAAATTTTAATTCCGTTTTTATTTCTTAATACAATTATCGTAATTATTTTGATATAAAAATTATTTTCATATTAATTAGGCCGTTAATATATAATTTTTTGTAAAATTTTGAAATAAAATTAAAATTTGTATTCGTTAATATTATTTTAATATTTTTATAATAATTGGTATTATAAGTTAATTATGCGATTATTAATTTTTTAATTTAATTATTTTGTTCGTAATTAATATAATATTATAAGTAAATCATTAAAATTTAATTTATGCGTTTTATTTATTTATTTATTTATTTAAGATTTCAATACGTTAAATAATTTATGATTTAAGTTAATTTATGTTATAAATTCTTTTAAAATTTAAATATAAGTATTGACCTTTTATTTAAAATAATTTTTATAAGTAATCCATATATGTTAAAAATATATTAAAAATATATATTATTTATTCGGCGCCTGTATTTTCGTAATATAAAAAAATAGGAAAAATGTATAAATTGGTCAACGATTGCGAAACTACTGTCGTAATATATTTCGGTAATTAAATATTATAATATAAAAAGTTTAGTAATAAAATTAAATATAATTAAATATTATAATTATTTTGCGATTAATAATAACTGTAATTTCCATATGGTTTATATCGTCGAATCTTTATTTCGGTACAAATATTATATTATTATGTAATTTTTTATATTATTAATTTAATATTAAGAAAAAATATATGCGTTAAAGCAGTTTTAAGGTTTCGTAGATCTTTAAATATCCGTATAATTAATATTCATATATTTTTCGTACTAAATCTTTTTAATATTTCTTTAAAATTTATATTTCATTCGTTTTTTGGTTTTTTAGGAAATTGTTATTATACTGCTAAATCTTTTGGTATATATCGAAAGGTATTACCCGAGTTCTCGTAATTTAATACGGGCGTAAATATCTTTTCATAATAATATCGAAAATTATATAATTAATTTTAACCAACTTTTTTTAAAAATTTAATCGCTTATCTAAAATATTTATTTTGTTATTTTTTAAGTTTTTTTTATAAATAATATCGAAGTCGAAATTCGCCAGTTTTTTGCATATTTTAATTATCGTTCTGTAAATTTCTTGGTCGTAGTAAATTAGGTAAAATTTTAATAATTCGTATAAACCTTAATCTAATATAAATTTCCTTTTAAAAAATACTTAAATTTTTAAAGTATTATAATAATAATTATAAACTGTTTGTAAAATAATGGACAGCTGTAAGCTGGATAAGGTGATCTCCGACCAGTCGTAAAGCAGATTCCAAGAAATAAATGTATTAGGTTATTTCTATCTGGCGTTTTTTACTAGCTACCAGATAGTGGATTTATATTAATAAGTAGGTTGGTAGCTGATCGGTAGCTGGTCGGCTACTAGTTTTATCCTTATAAAAGTTATATTCTTATAATTATTTCCTCTTTTTAAGCTGTTAATTTCTAATAATATTATTATTAATTTAATATAACGTATTTCGTAAATCTGGTTACGTATATTTGCCGATAATTTACTGTTATATTATGTTATAAATAGTTGCCGTAATAATTAATGCGTATTATATTGCGTAATTAATTATGTTCCGCCTAATTTTCTATTATAATTTATTTTTAATTTTACCTTATTTACTTTTTTTCGCGCTTATATCTTTATTCCTTTTATATGCGCGTTTTGTTCGGTTTCCCGTTTTTCTTTATTTTTATTTTGCCTTTTCCGATTATGCTACGTATTATTTCCGTTAGCCATATTTTTTTTCGTAAGGAATTCCAAAAGAAATAATATTTTGATATTAAGAAAAATTAAGATTTTTTCAAATATTATCTTTTTGACGCCGATAATAAGATAAATATTAACCGTATTACGGGCGGTAATAAGCCGTATTATATTTACGTAATATAACGTTATTTCGATTATCGTACGATTTACGTTTAAATTTTGAATGCTTTAAATTAGGTCGTAATTAATTATTATTATAAAAATTTTCGTACGGTAAGTAATTATTTTTAATATTATTAATATTACTATTTAATTTTCCGTTTAAATTCCGATTATCTTTAAGAATACCGCCTAAATAAATTTTTAATTTGGTATTAATAATTAGGAATTAATTAACGAATTCGAAAAGGTTCGTATTACGGATACCTAATACGAACGTTCCGATATAATTGCGGTCGGTCGTCGACTCGACGTTTTTCGCAAAGCCGAATTTGCCCTTAACATAATTATTATTAAGAAATATTATTTTTTAATATAATTAAGGTTAATTTCCGATCGTCCATTATAAGTACGAAAATTTAATTTTAATACCGTTTTATGGGTTTACAAATTTAAGTTTTTTTTATAAATATTACGGTTTTTTTTCATTATTTCGCAATTAATTTTTAATTAAACGCAATTTTAAGGTATCTTTATAAGTAAGGCAATTTTTAAAAGCCGTTATACCGTTACGTTTTTCGTTTACGAATATTTTCCGCCCGTTTTCCAATATTTTAACGAAATTTTAATATTTATTAATAATTATAATTAAAAATAGTTTTACCCGGCGAAATTATTATTAAACCTAAATATATTAAGCGCTTTAAGGACGGCGCCATATTTCCGATTAATGATAAATTATATTCCAGTTATTTAAACCTTATTTTTTATAAGAAATAAAACGTTTTTAAATTTTTTTAAGTTTTACGCCTAATAAGTTTAATAAACGGACCCGTTTTTTGCCGTTATATATTTTCCGATTATTTTTCGATACTTTTATATTAATTTTTTTAATATATTTATTAAAGGCTAATTAACGTAAAGTTTAATAATTAAATACGAAATCTTATTTTCGAAATGAAAATTTAATTTTTTTTATGTCGCTTATAAATTTCCGATCGGTATACGATAAAGTAATTATTTGCCAAAAATTTAAAAATAATTATATAATTAAATAATATTTTAATATTAATATTTTAATTTTGCTGAAAATTATTTTTTATAATTTTTATAATTATTAGGCGACCAATTTCCGATCGGGTTATTATTATCTTACGGTTTTTAAATCGTTTTATTTTTTATATACGTATTTAATTTTTTTTCGTAACGTTATAATATCTTAAGCGTATACTTAAAGTATTTTCATGGTTTTTACGTATTATATTTAACGGGTTAACCTTTTTATTTAATTAAATATTTACGTTACCTTCGGTTATTTCGGTAACGGACGATATCCTTTATTACTTATTTTTTCTATTTTTTTTATTAAATCCGACAACGTTATTTAAACGTTATCTGGTTCCCACTTATATTACGATTTTAATAAGGATATTAAAAATATATTATATATTTATTAATATTTATTAAAAAGAATTATTTTATATATTTAAAAATTTATTTATTTTTTAATCGTAACCCGGATATAAATAAATACGAATTTTTTATTTTTAAATTTAAAGTTTTTAATTAATAAATTTACTTATTATTTTAATTAAACTTTTATAGGCGTATGGCGTTAATTATAATATTTTCTTTGGGCTGCCGTTATTTTTTCCTAATATTTATATATTGTTCGACAAATAATAATTATTTTTTCGAAATATTTTTTAATTCCTTATATTTATTTTTTAATACTTTATAAAAGGTATTTTATTATTTTTAAATAATACTTATATAAGGTTTTGAACGGAAAACGGCTAATAAATACGTATCGCATATTATTATATACGAATTTCGTATTTTGCAATAACTTTATTTAATTATTTTAATATTTATTAACGTAATTACGGAAATAATATTTTAAAACTTAATAAATATAGTCCATTTATTTATCGGTTTACACATAATAAACGGTCGATATTTATTATTTTATTTTTTATTTTTTATAAAATTTTATTTAAAATTAATTTATTAATAACTTATTTTTATTATTAATAATTCCGGTTAGCGTACCGAATTTATATTTAACTTTATCGTAAAATAATTAGGTTAATTCGGTTACGGTTAAGGTTTTAACCGTAAAAATAAATAATTCTAATTTCGTAAAGCAGTTAACGATTACCAGAATTACATTATATTTTAGCCCGTTTAAACTTAAGCTTTTAGGAAATCTTATAATAAAATTTAACGAGATTTTTAAAAAAGGTTATTTAGGTAACGGTAAAGGCTTTAATAATCTATATAATTTATAACGTAATTTTAGTATACCCTAATAATTCGGATATTGTTTAATATATTTTCGGATATCGTTTGTTATATTTTCCTAATAAAATTTTTAATTATTAATTTTAACGTATAAATATATTTTATATATTTTGCCCTTAAATTATTATAGCATTAATTAATTAATTATTTCCGTAAAGCGTTTTATAACGAAATTACGAATTTATCCCGATAATATAAAATCTTATTTAAATTTAGGAAATATTTTCTTTTTATTTTGGCTTAGTATTTAATTATTTATATTAATTTTATAATATATAAATCCTTGGTTTATAACTTTCGAATCTAATCGTAAAATTATTAGGAAACTTTTGGTTAAAATATTATTTTGTCCTTAAATAACTTTTTTGCCAAAGGACGTAAAACGTAGTAGTTATAAATAATAACCTTAATATTAATTTCGTTTTTTCCAGATTTTTCGGAATCCGATTATAATACAGTTATAATTTACGGTTATTATTATTTAACCCTTAATTATATTATTATTACGATTTGTATTTGTATTATTATTTGCAAACGATAAGTTCGGTAAGTATATAATTTTTTATTTTCCTTTTTTTTTCGAAAATTTCTTACGATCGTATAATAAGGGTTTTCCGCTTTTTTTACGCGGATAATGGTTATTTGAATTTCTGTTATTTAAAATCTGTCTGAGAATTTTATAACGAGCGAATTTTGCGTTATTTTTATAAGGTCTTTTACCCCTTTATAATGTTTTAAATTACGTTATATATTTACGACCCTTTTCCGTACGTTTTCCGGCATATTATTCGTAAGTCCGAATTTCTTAAATAATATAGGTATTATGTTTTTATACGCGATTTTCCTTAATATATAATCCGGACGTTTAAATAATTTATTTGCCGGGTTGGCGGCGTTCGGTCGGTATTAGATCTTAAAATTAAATTGCGTAAGGTAATAAATTTATTGGGTTAACTTTTTTTAAAGTTACGCGTTAATACCTTCATTATATGTTTTAATATTATACAATTAATAAATATTAAAAAAATATTTATATATTTAAGGTATTACTGTTAATATTTTAAGTTTTTTATAATTATTAATAATTTTTATTACTTTATAACTTATTGTTTTTCGGTGAAACTTTATTTTCGTAATTAATATACGATTAAGCGTTAATGTTTTTTGTATTTTTATAAAAATATTTTTAATTTGGCTTTTACCGAAATATTTATTTTAACTCTAGTATTTTTGACGTTATTCCAATATCGGAAAATAATTGCCGATTAAAAAGTATTTTTTTAAGTTTCGGAACTTTTTTTTAACTTTTTCGAGTTATTTGAATTTTACTGTTTTACTTTTGCCTTACGCCCTTTTTAAGAACTTAATAATAGGTTCGGTAATACGTAAATAATAGGTAATAAATTTCCGATAAAAATTCGCGAATCCTAAAAATATTTAAATATTATAAATTAATTTTGGTTTTAATTACGTTTTGATAATATCGACCCGTTAACGGTCCATTTTTAAATTATCGGTATTAATTATAAATTTTAAAAATTTTAATTTTTTTCAAAAATTCGTATTTAAACGTTTTAATAAATACTTAATATTATAATAATTATTTATGGATTAACTGGAAATAGTTCGTATATTTTTTTTCGTTATCCGAATAAATAATTATATTATTTAAATATATTATATATATAATTAATTAATCTAATTAATACCTTATATATATAAGTTTAAAACGTAATTAATACGTTAATAAAGTTAAATAATATAACTGTATATTCGAATTATTTATATTACGTTCGGAAAGCAATTTTTATTAATTTTTTTAAATTTTGATACGGTAATAAATACTTTTAAAATTAATTTTCGAAAATATTTTAGTTAACCTTAAACGATTTATTATTTTTAAAATTAAAGGTAAAAAATATCGGTTTTTTATCGTTACCCGATTTAACCCTTTATAATTAACGTATAATCGGAAATTCCCGTTTTTCTTAGGTATAAATAATATTAATACCTTTACGTTTGCTTTTAAATAATATATCCGGCCTGCTTTTAAATTTTTTCGGATATATTTTTCGAATATTTTTTTAGACTTTTGAAATAAGGTAAATTAGGCCAAATAAGGGCGTTTTTTTTAGGATTAAATTTATTATATATTCTGCCTTTAATAATTAATGTATTTTTTTTTTATTTTTTTCGGAATATATTTGCCGAAAATTCTTTAGGTATATAAAGAAATTGGTTATTTTTTATTTTTGTTATTTTCCGAATTCCGGGATATTTAATTTTTTGACTAAATTTATCAAATTAACGGTATAAATATGCGTACCGGAAAATATTTAAGTTTGTGATTTTTTATTCATCGACTTTTTGTAATAATTCGTATAATTATTAATATATAATTATATCTAGCAAAATCCTTAATTTACTTATTTTGAGTTTAAATAATAAAAAATCGGACATTTTCCGATTACGGCATATTACAAAATAAATTTACTTAAATTTTCGTTTATTTCCGTTATTATTTATTATATTAATAAATATCTTATAAGCTTTATAATACTTAATATACGTACCGTTAATGCTATTAAGGCCTAAAATATTTATAGAAATTAATTAAAAATTAAATTCTTTTATTAATTTTTTATTTATAATGTTTATTTATACTTTAATATTTATATTTATTTATATTATTTTATCCTCCGTATTTTTCTTAATAAATATCCTTTTTTTAAAGGGCGGCTGTATTTCGACCATTTTATAATTATTAATTAAAATAAATTAAATATATATATTTATTTTAATTTCTTTATTAAATTTATATTTAGGAATTAATTTAATTTATCGTTATATATTATAACGTTTTATACGATTTTCGGAGGTCGGTTTCCGTATGGCCGGAATAATAAAGTTTTCGTATCTTTTTTTAATTTGTAATTTACGTTTTTATAACTTAGCTTCTTATAATTATAATATTTAAATAAACTTTTATAAAAATTAAAGATATTAAATCGTACGGATTTATTCCGATCGAAATGAAATCGGCGATTATTTATTTTCCGAATATAAAAATACTTACGGTCTTTATTGTTTTTATACAGCGTTTTTAATTTATTTTAAGGATTGTTTTTCCCGAAAACGTTAAAATAAAATTATTTATCTTTATTAATACTTTTAGTAAAAAATAATCCGTTTTTTTGCCTTTTTTCAAGCGTTCTAATAATATTTTACTTTATTTATTACGTTACTAACTTATTTTAATTTAATGTTTTTTCGTAATAAAATATTTCGTAACCCTAATATTAATTTATAAAAAAAAATTAAAAATAAAACGTTTATTATTTTAGTCGCTTTCCGGGCTAAAAATATTTATAAACTTTATTTTATAAATTAAAAACTTTTATTTAACGTAAAAGTTTAACGGTGATTAATCGGATTATTATTATAGTTCTATAAATTGTTTTTTATATTCCCTATCGAAAAAATTAGGATTTACGTAATGTTTCCTAATAAAAATCCATAAATGTTTTATTTTCAGTTTTTTTTTCGTAATTAAAATAATTAAGCATAACGCGGTATAATTATTATGCGTTCGTAATAAAAATATTTATATGGCTTATAGCTTATTAGATATAAATAAAGGTATTTTGCTTTAGTTTTTTGGCGTAAGTTTTCGTAATAAGTTTTATTTAATTTTCTTTTTTTTAATTAACGTACGTTCGGAAAATTTCGGGTAATTATAATACGGTATTCGTTTATCGCCTTTAAGCTTTTATAATAATATTATAATTAATTTATAAAATTTTGCTTTTTTAATTTGTATTATTACTTATTATTCGTTTTACTAACGAATAATTTTTAAATTTTAATTATTATTAAAGGGTTTAATTTTTTTTATTTTAAATTCCGGGACGCATTTATTATATTACGCCTGTTTTCCGACCGTTTAATTAATGGTTATCGGGATACGTCCTTATTATATATATAAAGGGATTTAAGATTTCGGGAATTATAATTTTTTATCTATTAAAGCTTTGTTATAAGCTTTTTCGTTTATTCTTATACCGTAATCGATCGTTCGTTAATTAGGTTCCAATTGGCGGTTTTTTCGACTAATAACCTAGGTTCGTTTTGTAATCGGCGAGCTCTACTTCTGGTAATTATTACGTCACTTTCTATAGCAGATGGAAAAATTATAAGATAATAAATAGCTGTAAGCTGGATAAGGTAATCTCCGATTAATCGTAAAGCAGATTTTAAAAAATAAGTATATTAGGTTATTTCCATCTGGCGTTTTCTATTAGCTGCCAGATAATAGATTTATACTAGTAAATGGGTCGGTGGCTGATCGGTGGCTGGTCGGCTACCAGCCTCATCCTTATAAGGGCTGTATTCTTCCACTTTTTATCTGGAATATTGTAATTAAATTCGGTTTTTTTAATTTGTACGAAGAAAATATAATAAAATATAATTTGTCTTAATTATTTTGTTATCCGATTATTATATTTTACGCGTAATCTGAAATATCGGTTTTTAATTTAATGGAATAATTTAAATTGTATATAATTAATATTAATTTATTAATAATTATATCCTTAATATTCTGAAATACTTTTTCCGTATTTGGCGTTTATTTAAACTTTTTTTCGTAAAGTATATTAAGGGTATAATTATTTTATTAAAATTTCGAATAGATTTCCTATAGTAATTGGCGAATTTAAGAAATATATGTATTTCCTTAATCATCGTTAAAGTTATTATTCCGTAATTATAACGATTTTTTTAAAATTAATTTTAATATATCTTAAGATAATAATATATTCCAAATATTTTATTTTTTATTTATAGAATTAAATTCTTTCCGCATTAATAAGTAACTTTACGTTTTATAAAATTTAAAAAATTTTGTAAACGTATTTTACATAGGTTTTTTCCGTTTTTAAGAAAATAAGAATATTATCGAAATAACATATAACGAAAATATCGAAATATTTTCGTAATATATAATTTATTATTCGTTGGATAACTATTAATACGTTCGTAAATCCTATTAATATAACCAAATATTTAAATAATCCTTACTTCGTTTTGAAAGTTATTTTTTATTTGTATTCTTTTTTAATTTTAATACAATTATATTTATTTTTAAAATCAAATAATATAAATTATTTGGCACCGTAAAATCGGTTTTTTATTTCCGTAATTAGGGGTAATAATGTTCGATTTTTAATAGTAATATTATTTAATTATCGATACTTAATTACAAAATGTAAATTTCTGTTTTTTTGGTATAAAATATATGGAGTATTCTGGTAATAATTTTGAAAGTCGAATTTATTTTTTTTGTAGCCGATTTTCCAGGTATTTTTTAAAAGTACGTAATTCGTTTTCGTTAAGGTTATAAATGGAGCAAAATTCGTCGAAAATCTGTTTTTAAGGATTATTTTATAATTTTATTCGTTATGTTCTAATAATTTCGTATCGAACTTCTTTTTAAAAAGTTGCTTATATTTGTAATATTATAATAATATATTAATTAGATTTTTTTAATTTTTGGGGTTATTATTATTATTTCAGATCGTTATTTAATTGCTTTAATTTTGCTTTGATAATTATAACGATGCCTTAAATTGTTTTTAATAACCGTTTTTTTGATATTTTATTTTTTTAGGTAGTAAGATTTTTGTTATATTTTTATGTTTATATTCGTTGCTATTATCGATCGAATATTAAGATTTTATTTTTTTCGTTTATTAATAAGAAGTAAAACGAATTTTACCTGGCCAGTTTTACCCTTAATTAAAATTCTGTATTGGCGTATTTATAATAATCTTAAGATTATATCGTAATTTTCGAATGAAACGATATCGAAATCGATTATTTGGTATCGTCTTTAAATAAAAATTTCGAAACGATTAATTTTGCAGATAATTTTTCCGTTATCGTAAGCGAATTTTTAACTTTCGATATTTATTGTTATATAAGGGTTTAGCTTATATTTCTATAATAATTTGAATTTATTAATTTTATTTAATACAATATAATTTCCGCTTACAGTTCCGTAATTTATTATTACAATATATTAATATGTTTCGATTTATATATTTAAAGTAATAAAGTTATTAACGTTTTTTATTATTGTATTTAAAGCTTTTTTCGGGAATTCCTTTTAATTTTTGTAGGTTTCGTTATCCTATAACTTTTTTATAAGTAACTTTTTTTAATTTTTATTACTATTTATCGAATTTTTTCTGTATTTTTTCGTTTAATACATTAAGCTATTATATCTGTCGTTATTACCGGCATATTATTCCTTCGAGCTGTATTAATTATTTTTTAATTTTGTTACAATTTCTTTCTTTATTAAATCAATTGTTTTCTTGTATTTACGATTATATCTTATTATACGTTATTTTAATTATCGTTTTAAAAAAATTTTATAAACTGACGTATTTTTTCCATAATAACTTTTTTTATAAAAATATATAACAAATATTAATTAAAAATAAAAATCCGTATTAAATTTTTAAGAATACGTTTTGTTATACGCTAAATTAACTTTTTTCCGTTTAATAACTATATTACTAATAATAATAAAACGGTTTTTCTATAAGTATTACTTTTTATCGGGTTAACTTTTTATTTCGGCCAGCTGCTGGATATCTTTTAAGGTTATAATTCGAAAATATTAATATTATTGCTTATCGTTTTTATTATTTCCGGTACGGTTTGGAAAATCGAATTCCTTATAATATATACGGATAATTCATTCGTAAATATATTATTTTCATTTTTCGTAATTGGAATATTTTCGTCGTCGACAATATATAACATACATTTTGCCATATCGATCAGGGGTTCCGGAATAAATATTTTTTATCTAATTCTAATATTCGCATAATTATCTTTATAATACTTTTTATTATATTCGTAATATTTCTTAAACTAATTTTCTAGCTTTTTATATTTCTTATTGGAGTTTTCGCTATAAGAAACCTAGTATATATTTAGGCTAAATTATATTAATAAATTTATTTTCGGGGTTTTAATTTTCTTTAAATTATTTTTAAGTATTTTATCGGAGTTTATTAAGTGCCTTATATTATTCTGCCTTATATCTTATTTTGTTACAATTATATCATTCAATTTAATTCCAGTTTTTTTTATAAATAACTTTTAATTCCATAAATCTTAATTTCATATCGTAAAAAATATTACTATGTCGAAAAACGTTAATATTAACTATATATTAAAATTTATTATTATTTTTTCTTTTAATACCTTTAATACGTTATACATATTATCGATCGTTAATTTTAACTGTTATAATAATATAATCCGATAAATAATTAGGCCGATCGAACTTAAAAAATTCCTTTTATACTATTTAAGCCGTTGAAAAACTTAATTATTAATATTTTTTAATTTAATTTAATTATTAACTAAATTAACGTATTACTGTAATTAAATACTAATCCTTTTTATTATAATTATTAAATTTATATTTCGGCTTTTATTTTCTTATTTATTATTCCAAAAACCTTCTTTAATATTTATTCGAATTATTCGTAATCGTTATAAATTCGCATTATTTTTGGGTTTCGTTTTTCGATTAATAAAATAACATATTTTTTTATAACGGATTTAAATTAAATAATTCCGTTTTCGGTCAATCGTCCGATTACGAATTTTATTCGTATAATAAATATAATTAATCGAATAAGAAAATATCCGAAATATATTCAGCATTAAATTAGGAATAATTATAATTTAATTCAGGTTCCGTCAAAAAGTCTTAATTTGGAAAATTTAAAAAAAAAAAAATTTCTTGGTAAAATTTAATTAAATAATTTAACTTATTTAAAAAAGCTTCCCGGTTTCGGGAGCTCTTTTTTCTCCTTAAGCTTTTTTATAAACGGCTTAAAAAACATTATAAAATTTCTTTTTTTTTTCAAGCTAAAGGATGCGCTTATTTATAATATCCAGGCATTAAAGAATTTCTTTACGAAAAAAGCAAAGCTTTTTTTTTCCTTTTCGGATTTTATTTTAATATCTGGATAATTAAAAACTTAATAAATAAGTTATTTAAATTATTTACTAATTAATATAACATTAATTAATATTACTTAAAGTTTAACGATATTATTATATAAAAACTTATAACGTATAACGGTTAAAATATTTAACCAATTATTAAACCTTAATTATACAAATTTATATTAATAAAAATATTATAAAAATTTAAATAATAAATATAATAATCGTATTATATCTCATAATTCCAAAAATATTTTAAATAATAATATTATATTATATATTAAAATTATTAAAATTATAAAAATAATAAACGTATATATCCTTATTTTTGTTTAAGGTATTAAAACGGTTTAAACCCTTAAGCCCATTAAGCCCTTTAAGCTTCCTTACCGGCTTAAAGGGCTTAAGATGCTTGGCACTTTAAGACCTTTGAGCCGGTTACGTAACTTCTTGGCGGTAATTGGGGCTTGTCTTTTTCGTGGGCTCGACCGTACGCAAGGAAGCCAAGACCGTTAGGTTATAACAAATAACGTACAAAATAATAAAAATTCGGACAATACGTAAGATAATAATAATAATAAAATTTTGAACGAGATTTAGGTTTGGTTTAAAGGGAAATCGGCGTTATTTGGTTTTATGATACCCAAAAAGTTTTATGTAGTTTAACTGCAAATTTTTTAATATTATTATTTTTATCAGATTATTTTAGATTATTTTAAATTATTAAAGCGATTTGTTTTATGTGCAAATTTTTTACTTACTGGGTACCCGTGGGTCCTTGGCAAGACCCAATGGGTACTCAATGGGTCCTTGGCAAATTCGATGGGTACTCGCGGATACTCACCAAATCAGATGGGTAGTGGATGGGTACCCATCAGGACCCATGGGTCTTCGTGGGTCACCTACGGGTACCCATTCCCTCACCCTAATCGGAGACACCGCCAATTGGCCGTCCTTGAAGGTATCAGTGGCGTTGAAGCCAGCCGCCGCCTGAACCGCCGGAATGGCGATGAGGGCGAAAGTGAGGTACTCCTTGATGAAGCGAAGCATCGTAAATAGAGATGATCGCAGTATGGTGTTTGAAGTAGTTGGACTGAGATTGAGAGAGTCGCACATCTGATGTGAGGATAATGAAGTTGAGGAATTTTGAGAAGGTTGAAAGGTTGAAGAAGTCGAGGACGAGAGGAGGGGGTTCGGAGGTTGTTTTGTGAAGCAGATCTTAGGGATGCCTAAGGAAGAACAGGATAATGTTCAGAAAGGCGGCCACGTAAGATACGGGCTATGGCTTCACCAACTCAAGACTACGGTTGTGGGGATTTGAGGCACGTGTTCTAGATAACGTTGCTGGAGAGAGCCAGCTCAACGCGTGGTCACTCACTTTCCAAGCGGCCAAGGCTAAGTTTGGAGGAGGATCTCTCGGGCTGACAACGGATTGGGCGCAAATCAATATTTGGAACATACCTGGGCTAGGGAGATGATATATGTATTTATGAAACTGCCAAAGAAAAACGTAACAGATACCGTATTCTGTTGCTTTAGGATACACCACGGGTAGCCCCTATTTTGTAGTGACATGGTATGTGCATGATTGTGATCCCCTGAATCCCAAGAGCACCCTCAATTACCACATTTTGCCCGCATCCCCTAGGCCATCTATACCAATTGCCTACCATTGCTCGGCAATCATTTATGGTTGTCCTCCACAATCCACAAACTCCTCGACCCCAAGCATATCCCCGAAACACAACCTGGAAGAACATCAGTATCAGGTCGTTAGCACAAGGATTTAAACTTACCGATGTCGATCAAGCCAGCCCGATCCATCACTGGGTGCTTCTTTCATTGACCGACCGTGTGTTCTTCATAACATCTGATTAAGACTGGCTGTTGTAGGACCAGTTGCTCTCCCCTAGTGTGATGTCCTTCTCCGCCTTAGTTGCCGATTCCCTGCGCCGGCTGTCGACTTTGATCTTTGACCGACGGCAATGTGGGCGATTCTACGGGAAGATGAACCGTCCGAGAATTGGGAAGGCTCTGAAGACACTCGGCATTCGCACTTCTCATCCTCGTCGGAGTCGGATCCTTTGACTGTCTTTGGCTTGCTCTTCTTGGGTGCGTGAGGTAGCGGTTGACCATTGGCACCAGTAACAGTAGCGGACAGTGTTTAGGCATCTGGTCGGAGCCACACTTGAAGACATAGGTATCAGTTGCGTTTGACTGCGTGGTGACGGTTGAAGCAGTAGATCCGGCAGGACTAATAGCAGAACGCACGAAGTGCTGAAGCGTAGTAGCTGTACCAGGCCAGATATTCGTGGAAAACTAACCCACAAACTAGAGAGTAAGAAATCTGTATGACTTACGGGTGATGGAGGCCGTCGTCACGTGAATTGAGGTGGCAGCCTGAGAAATGGCCGAGGCTCCGGTTGCCGGGATCGTAGAGGTCGACGTAGAGTGGTAAAGCTGAAGGGCATTATATAGGATTAGCTGCATGAATGGCGCTGCCTTTGCCATGAGGAAAGGCGTAGAGAACGGTAGATAGATGCGATCACTGCTGTAGGTTAACATCCGCAGGTTGTTTTGTCAAAACCTTTTAGAACTTCGCCTAGAGGAAGAATAGAAGGAGCATTAGAGGTTGCTCGGAGAAAAGCGGAAATTTAGAATTACTTGGTAGCTAGGGGCTTCAAGCGCATTGCCACGATAGCGTTGTTACAGGGAGCTTTGTCAAATAGATGTTCGTTCTGGTAAGAGACGAGAAGACTCCGCGAAGTGAGTTTCTGAGGTTAAGAGTCATTGCGGCCTGCCACTAAATGCAGATAGCCATGGCGAAGGAAAGAATATCAGATGGTGCGATGCGTATATAGTATTCTGGGGAGAAGCGTTTGAGCATACACTGCACAGCATACTTCGAGCCGTACATAAGAGACACCACTGGGATCCAATAGCACTAGACATCGCTTGTACGGAAGGAGTTGGAGACAGCGCGACGTATTAGGAGCGGCAAAGGCTAGTTAAGTGTGGAAAAATGGCCGAATACCCCCAAGGAGCTGGGAATGATTCTGACGTAGCCAGAAATTCAATACAAATCATGTACGGTATTGAGAAAGGACGCGAGCGCCTATTCCGGGCCACCCAACGCACGTAATAGCAGCAAAACAGTAGAAGGTTCCACGAAAGTATCTGGGAAGGCAATTATCATAATACGGGGATCTCATTCGGCAAGCACGAGACTTTGGTGGCGTAATTATGATCGTGATTCCCTTGGGTTCCAGTGATGGTATCTGTTCACACGACTTCCTCCATGAGCCTCAAGACAATATCCTAGCACCCCTGCTTTCATGACTGTACAAGTGTCGTTTCCAGTCCCTCCAGCCTTTCCAACGCTTCCTCTAAGCGCAGATGTCCATAGAACTCCTCGTAAATTGTTAGTATCTGAGGGTTAACATGTAGAATTGGAACTCACTCACGGTGGTTGAGTAGCGCTAAGGTACTGGTTCCTCCCGCCTCGACAGGTCCTGTATATGTGAGGTTCGGTAGTGGCGGCTAGCGATGTCTTGAAAGCTCAGTCTGGCTCTCTTAGGTGTTTTGTGCCATCCACTCTTCGGACTGCTCTCGTTCTTTTGTAGTGGAGTTCTGGCACCGGCAACATATGACAAGAAGCACGATGATGATTGCTAGGTCTGCGGCACCGACGACAGGTCCAACGGTGAGCAAGTGCGATGGCGAGTGACGATAGATGCTCTGAAGCTTCGGATGAGACCTGAATATCCAGGATCTCCTCGTCGTCGTCAGATCTCTTGTGCTTGGGCTTGCCCTTCTTGACTGCGCAACGAACTGCCCGGCCAATACCATTGGTGATATGGCCGTCACGACATAGGCGTCCTCGAGAGATCTACAAGTGACACTGTAGGTCTAATTTCCGACTAGTGCAGTGGTGATTGTTGCAGTTGAGCTAGCGAGGGTGGCATCAGATCGGACTATCATCCAAAGGATGGTAACTGTATCAAGCAAGAAGCCAGCGGAACTCTGACGCGTCACGCGGAAAGCGGTGTGCGTCTGTGACTTACGATGAATAGAGACCTCTGTCATGTGGACTACATCAACCCCTAGAAATGTGGTGGGCACGAAACCCGCTGCTTGGAACCATAGAGATATCAGTTGCATTAGCAAGCTGCACGGCGTGGCTAGTACCAATAGCGTCGAAAGGCGCCCGCCTGTTTGAGTAGGAGAATCATGAGAAAACCCGCCAGATACTTGAGGTGGGCGCACGTCGCGAATTGCGCGTTGATAGAGAAGCAGTGAAGAGTGTAGAAAGGAGTTGATGACACCGGCGTGTACTGCGAGATAATGTTCGCGGTTGTTCGCGAGGAAGCTATTCATGGATTTGATCGTGAAGAGGTTTGTGATTTGGTTTTGGTGTGGAAGAAGAGGATCGAAGGATCATGATGGAGAGAAGGACGATTTAAGTATTTGGACAAGAGAGTTGCGGCCTGCAGAAAGGGGCTTCTATAGTAACGGTGGTTGCCAGGTGGTCGAGATGGGGATGCTTACTCAAGGACCGCCAGCAATCGAGGATAGCTACGGGCTAGGAGGTCACTGAGCTGCTAGGGAGCGGATCACGTATTTGTGCGAAAATCTAGCAATACAGCAACTGGAAACTTGCTCTTGATGTGATGCAGTGGTTCCCCATATTCGGAGACGCGAGAACCCGCGCCGTTCTATTGCCCTTAAAGATGGGTGTCAGTTGGTTTCCGAAAATACAGCGTATATATACTGACAAGCAGCAGGAAACGCCGGGTTATAAGGTAAGGGAGTAGATGTCATCCCTACTATTAAGGATCATCTCGTGACACGCTATCGTTGGGCCATTTAACTATATATTCAGAAGTCGTATGGTACCTGGTAAACGAGATACATTGTGACATTGCAATTGCAGGACGATACAAGCAGATCTGGCGGGGATGTAGTCTGATAATCAGGTCAAATCTTGCATTTCTGTCCCGAGGAACTGATTGTTCCGTTGAGCAAATGGCTACACATAGCGTCGCCATTTTGGCACTATATGTAGCTATGCCGAATAGCCCAGTCATTATGCAATCTTATGGAGACTATGATCAATTGACAGTCTTACCTGCTCCGTTCTGCTCCTGTTGCATCTAGCTCCCCTGGCCCAGCTTGAGTATGGAGTCAACAGTATCCACGACGCTATCCTCCAAGCCCCTATACTTCAATCCCAAAAGCTCCCTAGACTTGGTATTATCGAAGCCATAGACATCACGCGGAAGATCATCATCTGACTCCGCCGGAGGTAGGTTTGCGGACAATTTTGAAAACCTCTTCCGGATGATATCCGCAATCCTCTTGTTGGAGAAGTGTCCGCCGACGACATAAAACCGGTTCCCGCCGGCCAGCGGCACAATCAAGGCCCTCACGTGCGCCAGCGCTACGTCGCGGACGTCCACGAACGTGAAGACCGGCGCAGTTGGCGCCAGAGCGTCCTTCATCTTGCCCTGGACCATGTCTCTGATGCGATGGTTCGACGTGTTCAACGCATCGAGACTGGGGAGGTTCCTCTGGACGGGACCAAAGGTGTATGTGTTGTTGATGGTCACGAGGTCGAAGTTCGGTCTCTCCTCTTCGATGAATACCCACGCAGCTCTCTCTGAGAGGACCTGGGATCAATTAGCACGCTTGGACTTTGGTGCACAGGTTCCGGTCACGACTAGGATACCTTGCTGGCTTTGTAGGCTTGCTTCGGGTCCATACCGTCTTCCCAGGTGGTCGGAGCCCAGCATGTCTCGTCGTAGACCTTGGCGTGGCTATCGGGATTGAGTATGGCTGCCGAAGAGGAAGTAATCACAACACGTTTGACGCCGGGGGCATGTTCTTTGGTCGACTTGAGTAAGCCCGTAGTGCCTTTGATAGCGGGGTCCAGGAACTCCTTGACTGGGTCTTGTGCGCCCAGATAGTATGGCGAGGCGGTGTGAACGACATATTGGATGGACGGCTCTGATCGAAATATCTAAAGTAATAATCTGAGCGAATTTGAGGGATACAATCGGCTTGCCTTGACTCACAGCGTCAAAAGCGCCATCTTTAGCAATGTCGGCGACTACAACGTAGGACGTTCTTTTCTGCTGCGAGGGCTGGACGGAGTCTAGGATACGTTGGCCTTTCTCATCTGATCGTGCGGTTACCACGACTTCGAAACTAAGTGTTTATCAGTTACAGCGCGGACATGTGCTTGAAAGACGATTCACACCCGCCCTCTAGAAGAGCATCGAGAACATGCGACGCAATGAATCCACTGCCTCCTGTCGCACGTTATATTAGTTCTCCATCTGTCTGCATATGACAAGCTGCCAACATACCTGTCAAGAGGACCTTTTCCCTTTCGGAACCGTTCATCATGCTGCCTATCTTTGACATGTTCCCTTTCGCTCAGTCGACACGAACGGAAACCTGACCACTCCGCAATGGAAGGTCTTGTTCTCAGAATGGGTTCCATAACTCTCTCTGTAATTGATCTGTAAAGCTGTCACGGGAACTCGCGTGGGGGGCCTTCCGTCTCGGGACTCCGAGGATTACCCCAATGAATGCCGAAGCTAGGATGTCAAGCCACCAGGATAATCCCATGCAGCCAATTGGCACGGCGTTCCAGCGCAGGACGGGGTTTGATGCAATCTAACGCCCCGGCACATGTCTACAGCGTTGTGGGGTTAGGGGCCTCCTTATGCGGCACAGTAATATAAACTACTTGAACACCCCTCAGGGGCTTACCTCTCCCTTCTCACTATATTGGAAGCCCTGCAAAACAAAACCATAGCCTATTATTCACTAAGAGACTATCCAAGCTGTTGCACAATGTCGTCACCATCGCTGACCGGAACACCGGGACTGGATGGCCATAACGGAATCCGGGACGGAGGCCGAGACCGACTCCAGGTAGCCGTCATCGGGGGCGGGATCACAGGCCTCACGCTCGCTCTTGGGCTCGAGGCACGCGGCATGGCGTACACACTGTACGAGCGGACCGCCAGCCTCCGGGAGATCGGGGCCGGAATCGGACTGAGTCCCAATGCGGAGCAGGCATGTAAGTAGCCAACCAGTTTCCAGGGTTGCTAAATTTACCCCTTAGTTCCAAGTCCACAAATGAAGCCCTCCATGAATTTCCTCTGGTATGCTTTATGTAAAATTTCTATTTTACCGGAAGCCTGCGCATTACACTCCTGAACACAAAAAAACAATGGGTTAATAAACGTAAAGTCTATTAATCATGGGAAGTGAGATGAGCGCATAACTAACCCCGGAACCCACAGTGCGCGCCATCGACCCGCACGCCCACGCGGCCTTCAAGCGCGTGGCGGCGCCCAACGGCGAGGACTGGTTCCAGTGGGTCGACGGCACGACCGACAAACTCCTGTACCGGCTTTGGCTGGGCGGGCGGGAGGAGAGGTTCCAGGGCTGCCGGCGGTCGGACCTGCTCGACGAGCTCGCGAGATTGGTGCCGCGGGAGCGGATTCGGTTCGGCAAGCGCCTCGATTCGATTACGGAGGCGGGGGAGGGTGATGCAAAAGAAGGTAGTGGTCCCGGGAGGCTCGTGTTGCGGTTCCGGGACGGAACGGCCGCGGAGGCCGACGTCGGTGAGTGAGTCGTAATTTGAACTCCCCTGCGAGCGTTTCGCAAGCCGAACCTGACTGAGCGGGCGCAACTAACGCGGCCAACCCAGTCATCGGCTGCGACGGCATCCACTCACGCGTCCGGCAGATCCTGTTGGGTGCCGACAACCCCGCTGCGTATCCGTCCTACACGGGCAAGTACTGCTTCCGGACGGTGGTCCCGATGGCGCGCGTTGCGCCCGCCCTCGCGCACCGCGCGCACACGCGATTCATGTTCAACGGGCCAAGTGCGCACGCCATCACGTACCCCGTGGGCGCGCATGCCGAAGTCCTCAACGTGCTGCTTGTCGTCTCGGACCCGGACCCGGCTAGGACTGTGGGCTCAGGCCTAGAGAAGCACGCGACAAGCGGCTCGAAGCGCGAGGCCGTCGCGGCGTTCGCGGGCTGGCATCCGACGGTGCGCGCCATTGTGGACTTGTTTCCCGAAGACGTTGATCATCGTGATGGTAACGACGAGGGGGACGGAAAGGGACCGGGACTAGATGGGAAAGGAGAGGGGAGGAAGGCGGCGGGTATCCACAAGTGGGCCCTCTTCGACACGGCGGAGCACCCGGCGCCGTACTACGCGCGGGGCCGCATCTGCGTCGCGGGCGACGCGGCGCACGCGTCCTCGCCGCACCTGGGGTCCGGGGCCGGGTTCGGGATCGAGGACGCGCTGGCGCTGGCAGCGCTGCTCGCGGCACTCGACGGCGCCCTTCGTCCTAGCAATAACAACGACAGAAACCGCGACGACAATACCACCAGCGTCGTAACCGGAGCCGGGATCGGCACCCATGGCGCAAAAAAGGGGGAAGACGGGGAGAGCGGACGAAGTGGAACCGGAGACTCCAACGCTGATAGGGCCTCGCTCTGCGGCGCCGCCCTCGAGGCGTATAACGACGTGCGCTACGCGCGCACGGTGTGGCTGCCGGGGGCGTCGCGTGAGGCGTGCGCGCTGTTCCAATGGGAGGACGCGGGGGGCGCCGGGCATGACCCGGGGCGGTTCGGGGAGGAGATATCACGGCGGTTCTGGCGGATTTGGGATTACGACGTCGACGGGATGGTGCGGGAGGCGCTCGCCCGGTTCGCGGCTAGCTCTAACTAAGAGCAAGTGGGCCTACCGCTGACCGGCCGGCCGGGATGGGTGAGTGGAGAAGAAGGGCGACCGGAGGATGGTGATGATTGAGTGTTCGCGTTCTATCGGGCAGGGAATCTAAATACATCGTGAGGAGTATATGGTATCGTTGCTGTCCTTATATAATTTAAGCGAAAATTCTTTCTGATATATCAGAATAAATACGAATCTCCGTTCCACGTAATCCGAGAATCAACTATCCCGGTGAGTAGGCTTGCAAAATTCGATTCCTGTATGTCAGCTACCGGATACAAGCGGGAGTTAATTAATATAACCACAGATTAAAAACGCAGTGCATACATTACACCGCGCGGCACTGCCACTTCATGCTACAACTAAAGCCTCCGGCGGCCTTCTCTTCAAGCAATCGGTCCGCTTGGTTCTATTCCTTACCTTCATGATAAAGGAGGTGGCTCATCTTGACCCAGTAGCGATTGTGCTGCCGCGCAGCCGTCCCCTCGCATGCGTCATACCAAAGCTTAACCCTTTTCCCGGGGAAAGGAATGCTCTATGGAGTAGCATCTCCTGGTTTATTCGATTTCCGACCGTCCATACAAGTTTCTTCTGCTTTAAGATCACCACTATTACCCGGTCCTCCTCACTCGGGGACTACTCGCCCCTTCGTAGTCATTCACGTTGCTCGACCTTACCCTTATTCTGGTTATTCTCGCTACTAGCAGAGAAGCTGGCGTACTGTGCGAAGGCGCGGTGCTCGATATCCTGATCATTCCACGAGGCACCAGCACCAACATCTCTACGGAGCCTACTCCTGAAGAAGAGCCTCTTGGCGAACTTCCAGGCCTCGACTCCGGCGAGGAACAGCGCGGCGGCGACGAACACGATGCCCCACTCCCAGGAGATGCCCGTATGCTTGAGGACTGCCGTGTTGACGACCGGGATATACAGTATGGGGAACATAGAAAGGAACCCATCACGATGGCCCAGAAGAGGAGCTTGTTTCGCCACACGTCATGCATCCACTGGGTGAAGTATTTCTTTGAACCCGGCTGCATCCGGAAGAAGGAGCGCCGGCGGTCGACCATCTCCCATGATAGCAAGAGGGCGAGCCAGGTTATGCAGGCGAAAGTTGTCGCACGAGCGCGAAAAATGGCACCACACCTGTCGCCAAAATACTCGTTGCAGTTCTCTCCCAAATTGCCGTCACCGAAGCCGTAGAGGACCAGGCAGAAGCTCGCCAGGCGGAGCGCGGCTATCCAGACCCCGTAGACCACCATTTCGACCAGAAACTCCATATCAAAGATGCCAGCCTTCAAGCTCTGCGGCGGCCGGCTCATTCTACCTGGGGCGGCCTGTTCGAAACCAAGACCCATATCGGGCATACCCGACATTATCATAATGACCCAGGCGATTTCGACCGGGGAGAGTGGTAAGACGGAGAGTACACGGGCATCCTTAAAGGCAAGGCCGATCAGAAGAGTTCCGGCCTGGGCGATGTTCTCAGCGAGCACATGAAGGACGAACTTCTGGATGTTATCGAAGATGCGGCGACCCTCCTCAATTGCCGCGACGATGCTGGCAAAGTTTGTCGTTGGCAAGTACCACATCTGAGGCATCCTTCGCCACGTCGCTGCCAGCCTGACCCATGGCAATCCCAACGTCAGCTCGTCGAAGAGAAAGCAAATAGTTGACTCCGTTTCCAGTCTAAGAAAGCGTGAGTAGAGGGAAGATTTCGGGCAGGACAATGGGGTCGGTTACCATCGCACAGAATTTGTCGCGCCTATGTAGAGCCTCAATCGTCCGTACTTTGGTATTCGGAGCGCAACGTGCAATAACAAGAGGTAGAACGCGAAGCTCGTCAACCTGACCGTCAGTCAATGCATCAAACTTGCTAGCGGTCATAACCATAGCGTCCGCGACATCCCGCCGAACGAGTTTGATTCTGGTCCGGAGGATACCGACTTCGATCGCAGCCGCTTTCGCGGTCTCCGGGTGGCCACCAGTGAGCATGTGAACCGCAATGCCTGCCTCGTGGCAGCTGCGTACGGCGGGCGCTGACTCCGTCCGTGGAGGGTCATGCAGGCCGATTAAGCCACGGAAGGTAAGGTCAGATTCCACTGCGTTGCGGTCGGCTTCGTCGCCCTTCTCCAATCGACCGTCGTACCTCCTACTTGCGAGCGCGAGAACGCGCAGGCCCATCCCAGCCAGTGCCTCCGTGTTGTTCGTAATCTCTTGGCGGAACTCATCCATCATCGCCACTGTATCGTGGCTATCACCTTCACAGTAATCGACGCAGGTACCAATCACGCGCTCCACAGCACCTTTAGTGAAAACGGAGAGGTCACCAGTCCGCTCGTTCTTGAATATGACAGACATACGCTTGACATCGGAGTCGAATGGAAACTCTGCGATCTGCGTCCATTCAGGATTATGCCCGCGGGTGAGCTTCAGTCTATTCTAGTTGAACCGGGAAGCGAAGACCTGGATAGCAATCTCAGTGGAGTCGCCACGTGCGTGCCACGCGTTGTTTCTCTGCGTGACCGTAGCAAGGTTTGCAAGAGACGCGACGCGGAGATAATCCGCTAGTGCAGCCTTACTGTCGGGTAGAAGCTGAGAGGGCTGCACAGCGGCGATCTGCTCTGCCGCATCTTTTTTAAGTTTCGCCTGATGTGGTTGGCGACTGTCGAAGTATATCCCGCCCGCCGTAGGGTTGAAAGGCTCCGACGATGTATCGACGGTATATGTCCCCATAGCAGGTATCCAAGCACGTTTTGCAATTACCCTTCCCCTTAAGTAAGGGTGCCGGTCTTGTCAGAACATATATCGGTTACGGCGCCTAGGGCCTCCAGGGACCTCAGGTTCCGCACGATGACATTTCTCTGAACAATCTGCTTCGTGCCTGCTGCCATGGTAATGGTGAGGACAATGACCAGGGAGGCGGGGATCATTGAGAGACCAGTAGCAATGGCGCAGGTAACGACCTCTTGGCTGGCTTCAAACCTGTTAGCGCCCAGTACGACAATGGCAAAGATGACGGCGATGAAGAATAAGAGGACGGCGAGTCTCGATAGGTTCTTTTGGAGAGGCGTCCCAACATTAACTCCGAGGAATCGACCAAGATCATCGGTAAGGTGAGCGTATATGCCTCCAAGTAGCGAATAAGTCTCGCTGAGCCGCCATCTCTACGCTTCACTTGACGGACCTTTGAATCCTTCTTCCGGAGGGCATCAGCGATAGCTCTTATTTCGGTATAAGTACCTGTGGCGAACACGATACCCTTGGCGCGGCCTTTGGTCACCGTCGACGAGCGGTAAGCTACGTTCAGTCTGTCTCCCGGTCCCGTAGCGTCGCCGGAGGTTGCCTTCTCGTCTTTTCGGACAGGGAGAGATTCGCCTGTCAAAAGTGCTTCATCCGTCTCAAAACTGACAGCCTCGACGACCCTATGTTGGAAAGTCAGTAATATCGGTCGCGTTAAGACGTAGGAAGCGAGGGCACCGGATGTCAGCGGGTGTCGCCAGTCTTGAGCTCCACAAGATCGCCCATGACGATATTGGGCGAAGAGATGACAGCGGCGTTACCATCGCGAACAACATTGGCAGTAGGTGAACTCAGAGAACGAGGGGAGTCCATGGTCTTCTCGGCCGAGTACTCTTGGGAAAATCACACGACGACATTCAGTATGATGACGGCGGCGATGACGACTCCTTCAATCCATGCTTCGATACCGAAACCGACGGTCATGGCCATGATTAGAACCTGGTACATATTAGCTAGTTGCTGTAGAGGTAAATGATGGCGACGGCACTTACGAGGGTCATTGCATTCGCTATCTAGGCCACGATGATTTCCAAGGGAGACACACCTTCAGTGCCACTGATGTCATTTCCACCATATTCCTACAAGCGCTGCTCCGCGACACTGGAAGTCAATCCATCGAGGGCATCAGCTTCAAGCTCCTCGATCACTTGATCGGTCGTAAGGGCATGGGCAGGAAGGTACAATGGCTGATTTGACTACCTGGAAACATGAGTATCGGAGGTGTTCTCCTTTTTCACCATAGTCAAAATCCACTCGAAATGAAATTGCGGGCTGAACAAATGGCGCCCCCCTGAGATATACGTAGGTAGTTGTAGGTAGTTCAACTATATGGCCAGTAGGATCCTAATATGTACCTAACTATGTATCTGATAGAACATCATGACGTCAATGAAGAGTTTCTTTTTCGCCTTCCTACCTTGCCGTATCGCCCAGCTCTCCGGTAAACAATCAGTTGATACTTTCCTAGTTACCTGTATGTCGACACGGTCCCTTCTCGAGTAAAGCTTGACAGTTGCTTGTCATTTCCATCTCTTAAAATCATCTGTTAGCAATTCATGAGCTTGGTCGATCGAATCGGTCAAGATACCAAACTTACATACTTGAGGGCCCAATGTATGCATGCCGCAGGTGCACGCCAAGCACATATACCGACATTGGCTATCAACGACTACATCGTCGATATAAGGTGGTACGAGTACGTACGCTAGATATGCTATAAAACCTCTTCGATGTTTTCCAAATCTTTGCCCAGTCCCCAGACGAGTGCTTACATGCACTGCATGCTACGTAGTTAGAACGGCACGTACAACGGGGTTGGCCGATAAGAGAAGGGAAAGCCGGATCAGGAAGGATGCCCCGCCTCCGCATTCTACGGACCCACGGCTCATGGATCTTGTTTCTCTTGGCACGGGGCGAACAAGGAAACCGATAAGGCAAGCCTCGCCCACGTACTCTCGCTTCCTCGAGACTGAGAAATGATGGCTCTAAATAAGCTAACATATTGACAGGGCCTATGGCGTTTTCCAAATCAAATCATATGCAAGCCGTACACGCCATTAACGGCTATGGCTTTTGTTGCTCTTCCGAGCCTGCTCTGATGGCTTATCAAGGAGTCTTGCTGACAAGTTTGATACGTCATCAACATCAAAGCCCATTATATATTGCGTAGTTCTGTCACCATGCGTAAGGATCTATCCCGGGTTGTTTCAGTAAGGTATGTCTTTATTCACAAGGCCGAATTCGTCCAAGACAGATATAGGAAGTAATAATACTAACGAGACCGCTGTTAGCCTTACTTAAGAATATCTCCTAATGATGTAAGTCATCAGGTGGATCGGGGCGGAGCTCGCTAATGAGGACAATAGACAGGTGCTATTGTGGACAGTTGTTTCTAGGCCAGTCTTAGGGCGGTATTTGATATGCAGGTACCATTACATCCCTTATCCCTCTCGTCAGCAATCCCGGGACTCCGTCCATTCTAGCCGACTCCCGCAGTAACCGGGAGTGGGGCATAGCGTTTTGCGAGATACTTAGTAGACCAGCGCTATTGCGAAATTAGCTTGAGCTTGCGCATATCTCAGGAGCTGACCTTGTGGTGCGTTGTTCACACATTTCGGTCTTCGAAAGGCTCGACTGATGGCGACTCGCGCCCTGTTGCGATCCCCCGCCGCCCCTGCGTAGCGCCCGGTGTAGCGAAGCTTCAACTGTCAATGAGCTGGAAACGAGCCTGTGTGCGTTTGTAACCCATGGTGTTGCTTAACGCGTTTATCATTTTCAGGTGAAAGTAGCAATCAGAACCATAGCGCCCATTATGGAAGCAAGCGAAGCGAGAAAAGAACACTCTGCTTCCAACCCCTATTTTTGTTCTTCTCTCACTTCAGCTTCATACATAGCTCCTGGTCCTTGGTATCGTTCTTAATCAGATCTTGTTTATTATCTCCATACATTCACTAACTGCTGGAGCTAGTGCTCATGGTGCCACACACTTCTGAAGAAGCCCGTTTCATATATTTCGACCTAATGAATACTTATGGCCTGGCATGTCAACTGACTTGATGAGGATCTTCAAGCCATTCACTAGGTTAAGTCATAGACCATCTCCACCCGCTTGTTTCCAGTGGTTCACTAGACTCTCATACTGATCTCTAACCAAGAACGAATTGTTGACTGGTATTCCAGCTTCTCAAGGTATTTCAAACCTGTAATTTTCCCTGACAGTGGTTGTGGCCGATAGTAAATTGGCATTATTCCCATTACGTCTCCTAGGGGTACTAACTACCTCGTGGAACGGCAAAGACCACTCTCAGTTCCTCCGTCTCAAAGTAAGGTACACCATAAGGTATAGTAGCCCCTGAGCAGAATCCGGCATTAGAATCAGAACAGCGGCACCCCAAAAGAAATCACCGCGACCCACCCATGACTCTTAATGGTCTATCCCAGTCCTGCTATGTCAGCCTAACCACGCAGACAAGCTGCAGGGTTAAAATGGTCCTCCTCGTTGTGACAATGGCGCGCAGTACTAGCTCTTCTTTGAAGTTCGATTTTGATCCAAGACGTTCTTTCTCTTTGTTGCAAGCTTGCCCACATCGTGTGGGGTCCCCACGATGTACGGGGATGCCCCGGGGGCAGATGTAGACGTCCTTTGTGCCCCAAGAAAAACAGACGTCTCTCCTAGTATCCGCCGTTAACGTGTCTTCTAGTCTGCAGTCGTTCATATCGACCTCGTAAATTACTGTCGTCGACCTTCCAATTTTGATCGCATTGAGATACCGCTGTTTTGTGATCCAATCCTCCAGCTCCGGGATACCGAAGTATCGGGCCTGGCCCACCAGTGCTAAGTACTATGGATAGTCAAAAGTCTGGCTTCCGGCGTTGAAGAAAAAGGGGAAGCTGCCGCCACGGAGGAAGGCCAAAATGTGCTCGAAGACTCCGGGGTCAGCGTCGATGAAATACGAGCCGTCTTCCTCCGCATCGTTCCACCGTGTCAATCGAGCCTTGAAGTAGGAACTCTCGCTGATGAGTGCGTCGCGAAACGTGGTGAATCGGCGCTCACCGACCCGTAATGTCACCCTGTCACTTTTCGTTGGCACAGGAGTGCTGGTCGAGTCATTTGTCTCCACAGGCTGTAGAAAGCTGACGCGCTCCCTCCAGGACATGCTCATGATGTAAGTAGTGGAAACTCTAGATAGACAACTGAGTACACTGAGGACATAGAGAAACCGAATAGATTTTGGTTTATCTGGGCGATACGTATTGCACCAGGCTCGCTGAGATTCGGATAGCCCAAGGATAAAATGGTGCAAATTTTCTGTTTGTTGCAGCACAGCTGCCACATGCGTGTTGTTGCGCCGTTTGAGTGTTGGTTCCGTCAACTAATCAGCATCATTGGGTAGAGAGGCAACCTCGACACCTCCTCACGTGATGCATGTGCCCGAAAACCAGCCGCTCACTCCCCAATTTCCTATGAGCGTGACAAAGGGCAATTGGGGAAGAGTGTGCACTCAGTCTTTTCTTCAGATTCGCAACCCTCTCACACGGGAATCCCGGTCAGCTGTAGGTCGCTATTCCAATACTCGGGACCAACAATGCCCTGGCAACTATGCGAAAGACGTTCAAGCCAAGGGGAAGAGGAGCCTCTCCATGGAACCATAAACCATGAGCTGTAGGTTACACATAAATGCACCGCTAGCCGGATCAGAGCTATGGGTTGGCAGGAGTGCGATTTGTCGGCCCCTTTCGGTCAGCCGGCCGGACGCCAACCATATGGAATCCGGAGTGCCCATCTAGTCTAATATCGGTGACCCGATTCCAAGTTAGAGCAAAGATGGGGCTTCGAACACGATGAACAAGCTTCTATGCTCTTATAGAAAAAAAAGTCCTCCACTCGCTTTCCGAGTATACAATAGACCGCTGCTGGGGAAGGGGCTCCTAAGGTGCTCCTATCCGTTAGAGGGCCCCAAGGCATCAGTACTGAGTGAAAAGCGGCGGCGCTGACGCCCCGGGGCCACTAAGAAGACAGTACAAGGACACGCCCTACGTCCACTTTAAGAGGTCAAGGAAAACGCGTGTTCATAAGACTACTAAAAAGCTGGACCGGCATGTTTTACCCATTCCAACTTCGGCTATGTCTGTCTGTCTCCCGCTAACGGCTCGCTGAATGAAGTCATACGTAAACCTCTATAGTTTCAAGTGCTTATTACTTTTCTCGTTCTGCTCTTCTAAATAAACTAGGTAAACTAGGGGGTATCGATTTGAGCAATTCCCTTAACCGTCCTGTCGTGAAAAGCCCCCCCCTTTTTTTCTGTTGGGCAGCAATATCGAAGCCCAAGGGCCCTATGTCAGTGGATCACCCACAGCAAGTGGGATCAACGCTTCCTAGCTTCCTACAAGTCAATATATACCCTCAAGAGCTGTGCATCTGCTCCTTAGTAAGTATGACACGTCCATACGAGGTGAAAGTCCATAGTTGATTCGCTCTTTGTGGTTAAACTCCCCTGAAGTTGACATTGGGCCTTCTTGTCGGGTTTCATAGAGTCAGTAGCCCTTAAAACCTCTAGAATACCCGGACGAGATATGAAAGTAGTGACCCTATCGGAGTCACACCAGTGCAGTCAGTCTTTGTTCAAACCCCCTCGATATCTAGGGTCAGTAGCGTGCATGCCTGTTAATAAAAGGTAAGCCACCCAGAGTAGATACTAGAGCTATTATTCACAAGCAAATTTCTTCCTGTATGGCCCTGAAGCTCTCCATCGAATAAATACATTCGGCTATGCTTACTATATGGAACCTGTTTTTGATTATATCTATAAGTATCCTTCCCCTTGATGGTTCAGTTGTAAATGAATGCAGGGGATCACGTTTAATCTTAGCGATTTTGTAGGGTGCCTTCATTGTTAGGTTAAGTTCCTTATACTTTTGTTAAGCCCGATTCATCACCCACTTCGAGTGAGATGTAGTGGCTTGTGTAACAGAGCTGCTGTAACAAGGAACCGATGTACCTCATAATAGGGGTATAGTGTACTACAAGTCTGAGGGGTAATGTAGTTAGCTACCTCCGCCAGCCCGAAAGATGCCACCCACAGGTACGATGTGGACTCCAATAGAAAGGTATGGAATATACATTAGCCAGTTTGACTAAGATCGGTTCTTGATAGCTTACGATAGCAGCAAGCACTGGCAAAGCCTCTTGACACCTTCATTCCTATCTAAATTTGTACGGGAATCTACCTGATCTGGGAGTAGACCTAGTAGAGATAACTAAATATACCCCTATGAATTGTATGCTTCATCAGCTGTACAAGGAGACCCCCAGTAATTATGTTGTTATTGTATTATTAACGCCAGGGAGCGGCCGCGTAGCGGTCGCTCCATCGCCTCCCTTAGGGCATAGGTGAGTGCCAGGCTAGGTGTAGCTATCTAACTAACTTACTCTACAGCAGTAGAACCCATTTAGCAGTGTCCTGTCCGTAGACGTGGTGCCTAAGCAGGCAGTCCAAACTGTTTTCTCCCTACGGCCGGTTGAGGGTAGTATACGGCGGGATTTGCAGGTGTATGTCGCAGGCCTTGGGGCCAATATCGAGGCTCTGAGGCCGAGTCCGCAGGCGTAAGCGCCTTTGAGCACGCGCGGTTGCGCATTGTATAGGTAAACAAAACAAAACGGAATCAAAGCAAAAAAACAAAGCGGGGCGCCGTACTCCTCTTCCCCTTATTCCCGTTACAGCCCCGAGTGGTTACTTGCAATGGATGGATGAAGTATCTCTGCGCCTCGAGTAACAGTTCCTCAGGGCCACCCCCCTCCCCCCAAATCATCGCATCACATGGCACAGTAGTCGATACCTGTGCAAACAAGCCTCCATCGTCCTCAGATCCAAATCACGCCACATTATCATATGGCTGTTTAAGCATGGGCCCGGGTCATAGAGCTGCCTGTGGAAAGTGAACAAACTAGGTAACGAAGAGGAATTGCTCCACCGGATTTGCCCAAACGTTCCAATCGCGGTCTAGTATAGTCCATCAATGACGGCGCTAGAAAGGTTGCGCTATCTGTAGAGCCTCGGCGTGAGGAGACCATTCATGATTTGTCTGGCCGGCAAGGTAGGCTCTCCTGGGACAAGTGGTCTAAGTTGGAGTCGTGGATAACGCCGAGGTACAAGAGGAAAGGAGAAGATCGAAAAGGGGAGGAACAAAAACCCGTCACTGGACGGTCGAATCAGAAGGTCCCATAGCGCTGTCCCGAAGCTTCTAGGGGCATGTTGCATTGGTTGCCGTTCCGTTAGAGGGTGAAGGATGGCGGCGTTTTGCTCGAGGCTTCCTGAGGAATGTATTTTGTGACACTCTTCGGTGCAATGGCAGGGTTACGGCAGTCTCAGCAGTTTTGTGTAAGGTACAAGCATCGTCCAAGGACCCTCGTTCGTCATGGGAAGATGATCCTGCGCAGGGTATTCTACCAGGAGTTTCCGATCTGCTCTTCTTGTGGTTCAGCTTTGTGAATTTGAGACGTGTCCGAAAATTCGAAGAGGAACTCGAGAGAACTCGGAGGGGATACAATATCGTAATAGAGTTTTCGATATAACGGTGTGATGTGGTGGTCGGTCCATTTTCCGATCGTCGCGCTCATTGGTAGTCAACCATTGATCGAATTCTTTTTGTAATAGACAGCATCATTGGGGAGAGGACTCGATAGATCGAGTATCGCGGCTCGAGATTTTTGGGGGCCGTACTACAGTCTTTAAAAGCGTTAGAAAACTCAAACAGGAAGGAGATTCACTAACGGTGCTTGGAAAAACATGATCGCTTAGTTAGATCTGATGTATTCATCACCTATCTTCTCGTTGCTTCCTAGGGCTCTGTTAGGTATGACGGTTTATCCCTCTATTGAATGGGAACACGTCCTATTGACCTTAACCAGTGGCTATCTCTAATATCACTGGCAGAGCCCGTAGCCGTTTGAACTAAGATCGAAAAGGTATATGGGCGTTTTGTCCGAGGCTTGACTGGCGGCCTGAGGGAGAGCAGGATCTATCATCACGACCATTAGAATGTAATTTCTCAAAGCTGTTGCAAACACAACACACCACGTTAAATAAAAGGGCTTGGCTTGCCGTGGGCGTCAGTTGTCGAAATCACTTCGTGCTGAATAGTAGAGAAGTCCTCAGCAGCCAAAAGTGCATCGGAAATAGTTCGCAGAACCGGATCGATTTGATCTGATCCTGTACTGTACCCTGGCAGTCCGGTTGCCTCGTATTTACCGTTCAAAAGGTGTACATGAATTGCTACAGGGACCACAAGATATTTCCACTCGTTTTGGCTCTGCCAGATCAACGCAGGGTAATGGGCAATACTGAATAGTAATTGACTGGGCGCGCCTCGATATGCTTAGATGTTGCCTTGCGACGTGTCACGGAATCTTTCGAATTTGAATTACACGCAACTCACGCAGAAGGACAAAAGCAACTCGGCTCCAAGACACTCCTGTCCAGCGCATCTGCAGACTCTTTGTTGAATGTTAAGTCTTATTTAAAAGCGCCAATTATTCTCTGCTGCATGAAGCTCTCTCCAGCTCTTGGCTCACGTTGGATGCTTAGAACTAATAGTGTTTTGGGCACCGTTCGCAGGGAAGCCCGTGATTTACGAAGAAAATCTGACTCGCGGTTTGATCTTTCTCTTTCCAGTGATACAGTTTCGCACATCGAAGGCCGTGGCGAAGCACGTATGACGGTCTGGAATAGGGACTGGTGCCTTCCGGGGGGACAGCGCTAATTCGTCTGCGAATGCGCGACTCGAGGACAGGGCACCTCGCGATGCGTATGTCGGAGCCATTATGAAGACAGGGCGTTGACAGTGCTTCTGGGGACGACTTCAGAAGCCAAGGGGAATGACTGGGACATCGAACCTGGTTTGTCTAGAGAACGCACAATAGAGCAATTGCTTTCCAAAATATCAAAGGCGGCGTTAAATCGAAATACCGACGCGCTTTGCACTGACAGCTGCAATGAATCAACTGGGGCACATTATGGTTATCATATGGTTTACTTGCCTTCGCTGGGCTTTGCCTGTAAGTTGGAGAGGAGGTTCAAGACGATGGCTCGGCTCGGCGCGGCTTGCCGGCCCTCGAGTCGACTTGCTTTCAGGAAGCGTAGAACAAACGTCATCTGAGCGTATTGTACGATAAGTCGGTTACAGGGCCATGTTTGCTCAGAAGTAGAGCAACAACATGGCGCATCGATTCGAAGTCAAATCAGGATGGCACGTATTACAAGGGACTAAAGGACATCGTTTTACGCGGAGCACAGGTAGACTAGAAACATCCGCAAACATTTACGAGCACAACAGAGGCGATTACTGAATCTGAAGTAAGTCGGCTTGGTTGTTTTGCATCTATTATCGCGGCATGGTTATTGGAGTTACCAGTCCCCTCCCAAGACAGCTACGTCTGGATTTCCTACGCAGCCTTCGAACAAGCTAACAGACTACCTACCCTTCTCGATGAACACTCCCAGAACTGCCTTGTCGGCTGCCTGTCAACCCCCGCCCACCCCCCTCCCAGCCGCATTTATCCAAGGCAGAGGAGGAAGGGAGACCCTTGTCAGGAACCGTATTGGTCTCCCGGCGCTGGATTGAGTCAAGGCTTGTTCGTTCACTCGAACCCAAACTCTCCATCCAACAATCCTACTTCACTGTACATACAGAGGGCGTCTGCCCGCCTGTGCGCATGAGTCAGTTCACCAGACCAGGTCGACGCGCGAGTCGGGCCGGCTCTCGTGACGGGAGAAGGGAAGACGCATAATAGCGTCCGTCGAGTCGAACTGACCGGCAAATGCTGGTTGGGCGAAGAAAGTTTCGGTACGGTACGTAGCGAAGTCTGAGGGAGGCCACAGTGGCTCTTTTGTTTTCTTCCCTTGTTCAGCTTTTTGTTTATTCAGGTGCCGGCCCTAACGCACACGCGCGCGGCCGCGCATGTATAGGCGATGTAATATACGCACAACACGAGAAGCCATACGAGGCGGACGTAATGGTACGGTAGGTTTGCGCTACATGGAGCGTATTGCTACACGCCAAAGCGACGAGTCGTACCTTACTATAGGGTTTGTAGCGAGGTAGAGAACACGCCATAGACGCCGAGACTGACAGAAAGGCCGATAGGTGTTAGGCAGAAAACGTATCGTAGGTTACATACAACGCAGCGCCGATTCCGCGGCTGCGCGGAATATGCAAAATCGTCGTCTCTGTTTGTACACATGTCCGTACGTGCGTATGTATGGGTGGGCTGCAGTATGGTATGCGTCACTGAGGACAAAAAGCAAAGGTAAAGTTGTGGTGGGACTCCCCGCCCCGGATGGGATGGCACCGTCGAAACTCAAACGCCACCCGGCGGTCCCCCTATTCTAATGTCTGTGTCCGTGCCAAAGCATGTGTGTGCCCCTTGTCACATCATGGTAGTACTTCTATCTCGAATCCGCCCTGTGCCTGGGGGAAGGCCTTTATCAGAAAGTCAACTGGGCGGGCTAATAACAACAGCGGTCGGGGAAGTAGGTATTTAGGTCAGCAGCACCGACCAACCAACGGCCCAACCCCTCATGTTCGCCTATGTATCAGGATGCATGGCGGGGGTTCCGGGCCACAGCTCGGCGGCTCCCTTTCATCTACTAGGTGTCGTAAGCTGTGGCTCACGGTATCATTCACGGGGGGCGGAGTCTATGAAATGCTGGTACTAGTCAAACGTGCGTAAAGCACAACCCTCATAATAGGCACACTGTTTCACCAGCCCTGTCCGGCGAAGTCTGCCGGTGTGGGACAGGGAACAGCTGTGAGCAGAAATAAAATACACACAAGTCATAGAGCGAACGTATGTCCGGTTCACTTGAAGTAGAAACACAAGAAAAGTAGTTTTGGAGTACAAATTAAGCACTAAACTATGCGAATAATTACTCGGACCCTGCCGTGTATGTCGTACATCGCCTCAATTTCTCGTGGCACATAGTCAATTTGACCGCGGTCCGAATCCTGGCCAATAGTTCCTAGCCATGTTTCCCCTCCGCGTTATGATGGGCGCCATGGATGAGGGTAGTAGGCAAGAAGGTGGGCAAGCCGATAGTTACCTAGAATAGTCGACATCCTAAAGCCCAGAAACCCACAATTTGGGCCGTGTAATTAATTATACGTACTATTATTACCTAGGAGGTCGAGAGAGAAAAAAACGGCTTTTGAACGAGGAAGATATTGGGCTGTCCTACATGTATGCAGGATGAGGTTTTAGTGCTCTTCTAACCTTACCCGAGGCGATATTGCCATTTATTACCAAGGGGAGGGGAGAGCCACTTGGCAGCACAGACGCGTTCGTCGCAAATGTTGAACGTCGGGAGAGAGACGGAGTGAGAGGACACCGGCAACCCGTGGCTGGGATACCGCTGCGAAGGTCGAGTCTTTAGGACGGCGCTTGCACAACTATGACTGCAGGCATTTCTACCCCCAGTTAGATTGACCACGCCGAATCGTTAATCGTACCTCATCTAAACGCTTTCTGGCAACCTCACCGATAATCATCTTCAGCCCCATAAGTACTACGTAACTATGTTTTAGTTGGTACTTCAACTAATAACGTGGCGTAAATATTAGCGCTATAGCTAAAGTGTTAAAACGGACGTAATATAATATTTTTTAAAAAATTATTATTTTACTAAATATGTACTATATTTTATAGAAAACTATATTATATTATATTATTTAAAAGAAAGACGTAGTTCTAAATAGTATTAATATAAAATTAATATTGCTATTATTTAAATTATTACTAAGATAGATTTTCAAGCTATAAATTATAAATTAAAAAGCTGTTTATATATTTATAAACGCTGTAGCAGATAAACTTTAAAGTTGTTTCAAGTAATCTTTAAGTCCGACCTAGATAAGGTGCAGCTAATATTCACTAGTCCCTCAAGTTACATAAGGGATTAATAATATAGCTAAGGTTGCTAAAAGACGTTTAGAGGATCGACAATTCGGTATGGTCAATCCTACTGGGGCGCATGTCTCCGTACGAGCCACGCATGGCTGCCCCAGCCAAGGAAGAAAGTCCAAGGAATCAGCAGTGCTTGTGCGTATATTCTTAGTTGTGCTTGTCAAATAAAGTATCCACTTGAACTCCACCATGCTATTCCCCTTCCACTCGGGAAGTATCTCCAGGGAGGGAGAGCAGGGAAGCCCGCTGCTGAGGCACAACCCGAGTGCAATTCCATGCATGCTTGTCAGGTTTACCTCGCCTACAGCCGACAAGCTACTGGAGAACAACTTGTCCTATTGTTGACCCCCCAGAGACGCAACACGAGTGACCTAGACATTGCAGAGAAGTCGTAGATCTTCCCTCCTGTCCCGCAAAAGATATGGACCTCAGAGCCTGGAGCGCCAATCGATGGTGGTAGCACAACAACACCAGCATGGCTTTTGTAGAGCGAATCGAGAGAAGCACACATGACCACCTCCAACGTCCCCGATATGGCGTATGACACAATGCTTTGACGGCAACGAGAAGTACAAGATCATGAAGGGTCCGATAAAAATATCCGATGTGATTACAACAAAATAAGAAGCTTTGAAAATCGTGCCGCGAGGCAAGCCATTCTTTCCCCATTGCTCCATTCAATTTACCACCCGCCCGCGTTGTCTCTTGTAAGCTGGAATGCCCGACAACAGAACAGAATCGTAGAGGAATGTGGCTAAAAGCAATTCGAGAAATCATGCGCTGACCGGTGTTTGTCGCCAAACTAGAATGTGATCTAGATTCTCTCGCCGTCGTATCGTCCACGTCTGCAATAGGTTACCACGATCCCGTAATCCTTTTCCTTAGCCGTATTCTACGATCGAGATCTCGGTTGCGACCCCAGCGTCGATTCGACTTGGGAAAATAGAAAATCAACAACACGCCCGATCCACTCGCCGTACCAACCAGTGACTGATTCATGCAGCGCCAATTAAGCAAGCATTGACTGCCCAGCAGTTATCGCTTTGCGTAATCCTGTTCCTCTGTCCAAACTCGGCCCCAAATTATCGCCCCAGCCAGCCCTTTGGCCACTATTGTAGGCATATTCGCTTTGTTGTCAGGTACGACGGTTGAGACGGCCCAACATGTTCCGGTCGATATCGTTACTTGAACTGGGACCTGTGTTCGAACTAGGGCCGTTGTCCATGATACTTCCCAGACTCATGACCGAGTTCGCATTGCTGCTGCCCGATGGAGGACCAGACGGACTTCGTCGAGGCGGTGTGGTTCGACTGTCAAACCCGGGATGCGGCTGCGACTGAGGCAACGGTTTATATGCTGATATATGACCGGGGCTGCTACTTGACGGCGAGCGTCTTCGGGAATTGTCGTCTGAAAACGAGTTTGGAGGGGGCAAGCGCATTCCCGGGTCATCTTCGGGAGGTCTTGGCCGTCGCCTGCTTACTTCAGATCTATCGTCCGTGAACGAACCGTACGATCCAGTGGGGGACGGAAGAGGTTGGTCATATGATGGGCTTACGGCTGGATAGCCGGGGCCACCACCACTGGGGGAAACATTCGAGGGGCCAGCTAGAGGCTGTCCATACGCTCCAAACAGCTGGGTCCCAGGAGGAATTCCGTTTTGTAATGCCGAGACCGGGACAAATGCAGTAGAAGAAGACGAAGAAACTGGTTGAAATATGCATTCCTGGTTCATCTTGATGCAATTTGTGCATTTACCTCCCGGTGAATTTTGGTAACCGCTGCATCGTATCTGTGAAAATGTTTAACACACCATCAAACCTAAGAGACATCATCTCCTGCTTCATAGGTTTTCGTGACTTACCTTGCGTCTCCTACAATATCTGCAAGCTATCGAGGTACGTTGTCGAGGTGCTGATTGTTGTATCACAGCGGCACCCCCAGGCGGGCCACGGGCATAGTCGGGAGGATAAGGTCCTGGATGGCCTCGCTCTGGTGAATATGCATAGCCGTATGGATTACTGTTGTAAGGTACAGGTCTCTGAGCTGGATAATATTGTGGGGCTCTCGGATCTGGAGGGTAAGTTGCTCTAGAATCTTGGGGATGGGGCTGAACAGGTGGAAGATACTGGTGGCCAGAGCCCGGGGGAGGATACGAACTGCCAGCAGGCGAGGGCGAATAGCTCGTGTTTCGTGGACCGCTCCCAGGTGGAGGATAACCGTTCGTCGAACCCGGCGACGGACCATAGCTACCGGCTCTGGTATCCCAGCCTCTACCACTAGACGGGCCATAGGCACCGTGGGGATCCTGGATGGAAGGTAAGGTCACGGATCCCGTCGCCATTTGTGGTCGTGAATGAAAGGGGATCGCTCTTGATCTATCGTCCTCCTCACCAGGCACCGGAGGATACTGAGTGTCGTCGGCTTGGTTGTTGTGTTGTGGCAGTCCCCTCCCCAGATGGTCTTCTGCCATACTACGAAGACCGACGGTTTAATGCGCCAACCTCGGACGTACGCACAACGCACCCCCGATTTTGAAATCAATAGTAGACAGATAGTGAGAAGGAGATCTGTCTGTTGCGAAACAAGAAAAATAATGCTACGCTCTGCAACCGTCTGCAATATACGGCAACCAGACACACAGCCGAAGAATGGCAGGACAGCCAATATCTGGCGAAGGTTGTCGAGAGCCGAGCGTTCTCAAATTAGAGATTCCCGATAGGAAATTGTGCCTGTACAGCAAACGGCGAACACACCTAGTTGGCGCAGAGTCGAATACTATCAAAAGGGGGCTGTAGTGTGAGGTTTCACCGGTTCGAGAAGAACCAAGCTTAGGCACTGTTGGGAGAGACAAGAGACGCCGAGGGTCAAATTGGGAGACCCCGGGTGAGAACGACTACCAGGGGGATCCGGAGCAGCTATATGTGAATTGTACGCATGTACCGTAATTGTGTGGGAAGTGGGAGAAGGAAGGTAAGTCCTTTGCTTAAGTGGCGAGCGTAATAAGTAAAGGTCTGTCTGCTTTGGCAGGAGTGGAGCGCGGGGCTAACCGTAGTCGAATGGAACAAAACGGGCGTGCACTGGCGGAGAGGGTACTTGCACTAATAATGTTAGAGGGCAGGGAAAGAATTGAAGAACGCTTGGTCCGGCAGGGCTTCTCTCTACCTTAAAAGTATAGGATGCGGGATGACCCTTGACAGCCGCACAGGCAAGGACAACCCTGACTAATAACCGTGGCTTTTGAATGTTTTGTTAGCCGAATGGATCCGAGCACGTCCTTGCGAGAGAGAGTTGGCTAAGGGGTTACAAGATATAGACAGGGCATGGGCCAAGTAAATGTCACGAAGGGAACATACACGCAAAGTCAAATGAGCCAGTTGCAAACACTGATAAACGAGAAATAAGGCCTTGGTCCGGATAACACATGCCAGTTTTGTGACACGCCAAACACAGCCAACTGCTGCGGTGTTATACCACGACATACAAAATCGACTACCAACAAGAACAAGGTAACCAAACCAGGAGCGAAAACGGGGGAGACCAGGATGCTACCGAGGCCCGCTGGGGTATCCCAGGCGAACTTCGACTCTGTATAAAGCCTGTAGGAATTTGTAGGAACAAGGGCTTTGCCGAACCGAAGGGGCGGCGACTAAGCACTTGCTACTTAAGTTAGCCCGGACGAGGGCGCGGCAACGCCGTGTAGAATTTGAATTCTCCAGTGCAACTGGGGCGGTGCAATGCAGCAAGAGAGAGAGAGAGTGGGTTTGGAAGGGAGATGCAAGAGAATGCAGAAAAAGAACAACATCATCATGCATACAACAGGCTTTTCTAAGGTTATAAGCGACGGGAAGCGCGCGATGCAAATGAACCCGTGGACCAAATGACGCAGACCGAATTCATATGAGAACTTTGTGTTCGCCGAAGCCAGACAGTATTCCTTGGGGAGGCTTGGTCAAAGACGAATACGTGCCCCACCAACGAACTAACGTACCTTTTGGTATACGGCTAGTGGGAAAGTACCCGAAACGGCTGGCTGCGGAGATTCTCGCCAACAATCCACGTGCGAATTGGCACCAACCGATGGACTAGATAGAGAGCGGATTGCTACTCCATATGGACTCGCGAACTTCGGGTCTGTAAGCTAAATGCGACTCCTCGCTAGCGAAGCGCGGTCGTGCTAGATGAATCGCGACACTGGGTTCTCGACGGATATACAGTGGGTGGTTTTGGTTCCTTCGTCCTTTTGGTTTGGTCTGCTCTTTGCGGAGCGAAACGGGCGGCAAAAGCCTTGGGGCGTCCTACAGGAAGGCGTGGGTAGGGTTTAACATTTAAGTTATTTGTCTCGGCTTCCCGTTGGGCTGGTGAATTAGAAGGGAGACCGACACGTAGTCTCAATATCGGCTTGTGAACCGGGCCGAGTATTCAAGGGGGGAAGATGGGAATGAAAAGAACAAATGCAACCAAAGAAACGATGTGTTATACAAGGCGGTTGCGGTAGGGGTTGTTGCAGCTGGGTCTCAAATAGAAAACAGCCCGTGGTGGATTTGGAGGCGGATCTTTTCCAATCAGGTTAAGCCTGGGCTTGGAAGTTCCGCGCCTAACGACCCGTCAGAATGGACAATCTGGTCGCAGAACGGGCCGCAGCTCGGAGACCCCAAAATGATGACACAGAGACACTAGCCCTGGAGTCCCCCCTTCTGCGTTATTAAGTTTGGCGGGCGCTTCAGCCTTCAAGATCTGTACCGCAGGAGACTTCGATGAAATGGGGGGTTAGTAAGCTTATGGTGTTACCCGCTTCGGACACCTATTTCCCGCACGGCACTACCAATACGAATAGTTTGATTTGGGCCGTCCCCCGGAAATGCCTACTTGTGCGTCAACTTGTGAATATTAGCTGATAATATGCCCGCCGACAGCCACAGTGGGTGGGAATGCCGATGTGCCGCCGTCTCTCGAATGGATGAAGGTTGCGGACACCAAATTGTGCCACGTTAGCAGCCTCTTTGCGCCACGGATGGACTTCCCGGTGATTAATGGGTGGGAAGGAGGCGGTAGAAGGAAGAAAAACAGGGAGGGGGAGAAGGGAAAGAATGAATAATGGTTCTTGCGTGTTTAGTGCCGCCGGCTTGGGGTCTGCTGGGTGTGAATCCTGGTGATTACGTGGAATTCAGCGGAGCTTCAATGCTCGCATGTTGGTGATATGTTAATGGAAGGATTGTTACGGATGCGCAAAATCATCCGAGGATGTCCGCGTGGTAGGTACCGACTGAATTCAAAATTTGGGTGGTCTGAAAGGGTGTATAGTTTCCGTCCAATCTGCAGTTCCTTCCAAGGGAGGAAAAATAGGCTCCAACCTGATAATCTTCGTTAGATGGTCTGTTATGACTTCCTACACGCGGGCGAGTGGACTCGGCTACAGCGACACCACACCTCGGGTAGCCGAGTGCGAGCTTGTAGCCAGTAGACCGTAACTATGTACGTAGACTCAGACATAACCACCTCCGCTGGGCGGTTGAGGAGGAGTGGACTTGTAACGTCTGCCTGTGATTCGACACAAGATCAAGTCCAATTGGTCCCAAGTTTCTAAAGATGCAGCGAGTTGCGGGATGCCATGCAGGTGGATATGCATATGTGTAAATCAAAAGTTTCGAGAACTGCCTCGAGGGCTCTCCCTAGCTGGCGGTAATTCTAGTATAAGTATGCGTGTAGGGCGTAAAGTAGTGGCCGCGTAGGTGCTGTTGGTCAGGCTTTCCCGTAGAATCCTGGTCTTTCAGCCCAGACGTGCCCGTACATTATCTCACATGCGAAGTGCGATGATGTGTTACATGATATCGCGGCGGCCGACACTCCGTAGTATCATACAGGTAGGCAGCCCCGGTAGGTCATCTGCCTGATGGAGAGAAGTACTTGCACGATACATGGTTGGAATCGGGTCTTTAGCTAAATGTAGGTATCTACATACACGCATGCTTTGTGGCCTCTCATACCGCGAAGACTTTGAAGCTTTAATTGTGCTGAACTCAATACAGTCTAGTTAGATTATATCATGAATGCTAACATATTCATGCGCGTTTTTCTGCATTGATGAAAGAGCATGTCTATGTGCAATATGAGATGAAACCAGTAGCGACTTAGGTGGTGATTGCAGGCGATACATCCCAAGGTACGTACAGACCGTACCTATCCTATGCATGCTGATGACATCGTCCGTGTTACTACGGTATATTTCACCCCTGTATGTACTCGGATGCTAAGGTTGTGCTCGACGGGCCGCCAGGTAGCCACATCTGCATACCGAAGATGAGGATATGAGGCGCCGGGGTTCAATCATGTAGACGAGACATAATGTGTACACGTAGCTACACGCTAGATATGGGGGTTAGGCAGTGGGACGTTGCGTCTCGAATCAAGTCAAGTATACTCTCTTGTGACAAAGATCCCAGGAGCGTTCTAAAAGCCAACAGTTATAGCGCGGTTCCAAGGGTCTGGCACTCGCCTTTCTTTTTTCTAGGCCCTCCACTTCTCCAACTCGCCGGAGTTATCCGTTGTGCCACACCGCCGCTCCTAGCACCCGCCTGCCTGTCTCCGCCCGCTCGTTAGCAGGCCTTGAACCGCTAGTCGTGTCTGCACGGGTTTGCACGGGTTTCCACGTATGTCAAAGCATTCTTTTGCTCACTCACACCCGCAAATTGTTTCGTTACCTTCGTCTTCCGCTAGAGGAAGGCGAAAAGCGGAAGAGATGCGGGGAAACTTAGTCCTACGAGACTAAGTTGTGTTTCAATCGCCGAATGGACGGTTAACATGGACATTATAGGTCTAACTAAATCTGACCGTCATGGTCAATGTGTCCAATGGCCTCCCAAAGAAGGTTTGGACTTCCGTGCTTAAAAGCCTAACTAGCACCAAGGAACGACTTAGCCGCTCCAATCTAGACGAATGAGGAACTCACTTAGGTGATATCGAGGTAGCAGATGGCCCAATGGCAGCAGCAGGCGCGCACAAGGAGTGATACGATACCAATGGCGGCCACCAATCTAAGAAGCGATCATGATTCCAATTCGGGAGCTACCGTCGATCCGCTTCTGTCAAATCCTTGGTGAGACTCACAACACAGGCGGCTGGGATGAGTGAACCAGGAGGATGGCACCCAGTCAGAAAGTCCCCTAGCGTTTGCGGGATACAAAGGATGTAGCCCTACGCCCCTAGCCCGTACTCACCTAATGCCAGAACTGGCGGCCAAGACTGGTCGGCTGAAGCGGTTAAGCTTTATAAATCATTTGTTATAAGGCTTCCGCGGAGCCCCGAGTTTTGAACGCTAAACTCACGAAGAGCAGTATTGAATCTTGTGCAGATACTGGAGGAGGAAATGACTGTAGCTCGAAAATACTGTTCTCTAGCCACCACTTCACTACCTCCTTGACTTCTAACCTTTCGGCATTGCGGGATCATGGCATATTCGCATCTCTAGGCACATCTAAGGGAAAGCACTCGAGTTCTGCTAAGAGGGGTCCCATTCAACTAGCTAAAATGTTACTTGAGAAAATAGGACATGCAAGGTATATCACCGTGTACAAACTTGGCATCTCCATAACACGACTGCTCCGTCCCGGGCTTCGTGTGACGGCTGTGGTTACAGATAGAAGCTTCTTCATTCTTTCGGTCACATTCCCGCATATGGGTATTGATCAGCCAACATCTCGGGCTTGGAGCACTGGTTGGGCCGGCTAACACACGGGGTAAGTAAGCAGAAGGTGAGAAACGTTCTGAATCCGAGATCCGTAATTAGCACAAAGAGAGCCGGCCCATGTCATCGCACCGCTTTTTGACGCTTAACGACTAGGGCCCGATGCTTCGGTCTGCCATGTTTTTCTTATCGTCGAGTTGCAGTGCCTCGATCTCCCTTTTTTATGGGACGCAAGCAAAATAGTACAATGGGGTAACATTCCATAGATTCCCAAGAAGTACCAGAGGTGAACTCTGATCAATTCAGGTCCCTAATGCGGGATAAATATTTTTATTGTGACAAAGTGGTTACAGGACATTTACCTCCGTGCATAATATAGTCCTAGGATACTATGGTCCTGTAAGAAACAACGCATTAAATCCTTCTAATAACAAAGCATAACAAGATGGCATGACGGCGTTCTCTGACCTGATCCGGTATCTCAATTGCGCTGATCTCAGACTGGTGGGCGGCGAAAGGTCGCACGGCAGCGTCACAACAGAATTAAAGCCGCAAGCTTGGAGTAGTAATTTATATACCCACTAACAAGGATAGATCCGGGCTTGTATTACTCGAGCTCCAAGTCCACATGCGGGATGTCACCTCGATGTGCCAAAAAGCGTAGCCAGCAATATGTGCTTATGTATGGTAGGTAGCATGAGGTTAACAGATGTACTTACCTAACAAATACAGCACCTTAATCCATCATATCTTACAACCTAAACGTGTTCTCTTAACCTGGTGGGTAGGAGAATAATGGGCCTGTGGGTCTTTTACGGCATCAGCGACTTCGTGTAGTCGCGTTAGGTTCTAGGTCATGTGCTAGTTCACGCACATACATAAATATGTAGACTGCATCGGGATGCAGGAGCATAGGCGATACACCTGTAAGTTGTGTGCGTTTTAAGGTGGTCAAGCTGAGCTCGATCTCCTTCAAGACGAAATAACGGTCCCCTTTCTACTCGTTTGCGCTGGGAAAGTTGCTGGCGAGGGGAAACTAGTTTACAGCCGGAGGCACAGGCGCTTTGATACTTTGCACAAGTGCCTTCCAGATTTCGGGTACCTGGGGTCGTCTGACACATGTTGCGGGTGTTGCCGCCACCAAGCGTGCCGATGAAACCCACACTTCTGTCGCCCATCTGAAAACTTTCTAATAAGTACTTCGCACATGCATTTGCATGTACGTATGGTACTGATATTTATGCGCGCAGCCGGCAAGTAGCCATACTAGGTACGTATTAATGACGGTAATTCTATGCTAACAAACGCACCTTTGGCATGTATCGCTGGTGCATCCTTGCGGCGGACGCGCAAGTCATGTATCTGCCTGGCGTTAGCTAGTGGCGCAAAAGCAGAAGAGCATGCGTAATCGGACCTGGAGCTCGCGTATTCCAGTATTCCACTTTGTCAACAATTTCATTTCACGTGGCTACCGGGCTGACTCGCATGGATTGCTGCTGGGATAATCATGCTGGCTACGGGTACACAACAATTGGCTCGTGTAACCGGACCGAGCTTCTTATACAGTACCAATTGGGTATTGTGCATTACAGGGCGGGATCTGCCTTGCGAGTGAGAAAAGAGCGAAGTGGGTAAAGAAGGGAAACGAGACCCTAGAGTGGGTCAGATGACTTCAATTTTACTTCGCGTAGGAGACAGGGCTCGATATTAGCCGTGGTGTCCTTTTCGACGCCAGGGTGACGTTAGGTCACGAATTTTAAATCTCCGGCCAGCGATGTTCGAGAAGGTGGCGCGCATGGTCACGACTCGCTCGGCCCTTTCTTGAGGAACTAGTCGATACGACATTCCACAGGGGTAGAGATCCCCCCCTTTCGGACGGTTCCATTCGCCAGCCGCTTTGGGCTAAGGGATTTTGGCTTACGGTCCGTCTTTCTTGAATCCCCTCGGCTGGTAACGTCTTCGTCGCACGCGAGGATTCTATTGGTCCCGCCAGACGTGTTGCGTTTCGAATCAGGCATAGTCGAACGCAGGGCCCCAGCGGCAATGCGTGCAAGGAAGGGGAGGGCGGCAGGGGGACATGTGGAGCCAAGCCCTCCCGAGCGAACATGGGACCATTTCTTGGCTACATTTTCCACTAATGCACGGAAGTGCCCAGAATTCGAAAATTGAGGTTGCAAAAAAGCAGGCAAGACGGGTTGGGGAGTTGTGGGACAGGCCGCGATGGGGCCTAGGGAGAAAAGAGGAGTGTGCAATGCGATCTCTTGATTGATTTCTGGCGTCGTCGCACACATGCGCATGCAGGGCTGGGCCATTATCATCAATCATCAATCGTCCACTACATCTTGCAACCCCCGATTTCACCGGAGGCACACCTTTTCGTCAAAAAGTTTCAGGGTGAACGGCACGTCTCCTGCTCCGTGTTCCACGAACCAAACATTGATCCAAGAAATTCATGCGTTATTAGTGCCCCCAACCCATTAGTTGCTTCAGATCTGGCAAGCTGTGGAATCCGCAATGCGCCGATGCACCAACCTTGCCAAGCCGTCTTGCCAATGTTGGTACCCGCCTTCCCGTCATTCCCTGCCCAGTGTGCCCGTCAATCCCGATAGCGGACCAATTCCCCTTTCGGGCCACGTATTCCACGTTTTATTATTGTTGTTCGGTTCGGAGACTTGGATGTAAGCGACGGGGCGCGGTCAGTTCCTTCGTTGAACAACTGCGCTTCGAGGCCTCATTCCGATATAGCCACCGCCCCCCTCCGTGAGACTACCATACCAGCTTTCGTTATCAAAGTCACATCGTTGTAGACTGGTGCATGGGCTGGAGTACAGACACGCATAAACGAACGGTAAGCGCACTACCCTCTTACAAGGTGTGAGTGGTACTGGTAGCAATGCTTCGGGAGAATGCCGACTAGCGAATAGTTCTCCGCTTCTAGCACAATTCAACTACGCCTGTTCAGTACGGTAGATATTGCTGGTGGTACTACGAATGGCAAATATTCCTTTCACTTCGTGGTCGCCTGTCTGGCGGTCGTGAAGGGGTGAGTTCCAGGATAGGGTAGCCAAACCTGCAGGACCCTGAGTAGCGCACAATATCTTGAATATGATAGAGGCTCCTCTTTAGAGAAACGATAGACTTTGATCGCAAAGACTTCCAATTAGGTACACCTCTTTTCATTTCCTTTTTTCCCTCTTTTTTCGTTTTCTTTTTTTTTTTTTCACCACCCCCAAACAAAGATCACCAGGAACAATGCTGGTTCGTGATCAGCTTCTTACCACCTTTCTTGGATGCTGTCGTTTCAACCGAGCGAGACCCTAGAATGAGCTTTAATCAGTCCCCCTTGTACCATGTTGCTATTTGGGTAATGCGACGTGCCATTAACAAGATTATTACGTGATGCTGTTCCGTCCAAGACCGTGGGTCTTCCCGTCCCTTGTGCTTATCCGCTCCCGCCCCTTACGGCTGATCCTATGTTTATGCAACGGTCAATCGGTCACCGCGTCTGCATTCACATACCCTTTCGGTTTCGGCCGCAGCAGTCTCACTCGTGCGACTTGGGACAAACATGACGTACCTCATCTTCAGGGGACGATGCATATGTTTTCCACTATAGGGCGGGAACAGCCGCAGGTTCAACAAGTTCTCCACACCTTAGAAGAGGACTTCTTATTTGTTTTATTCTACTTTATCGAAGCTTCCTCTATTTCTGATTCTTTCTCTTAAAAAACTCCCAAGCCGACGTTGCGGTTAGTCTTTGAGAAGACGGAGGGCTAAACATTTCGGACGCCACCGCAGCCTCAAGTCAATTCGATTGGTTTCCGCTCTCGCAACCGAACAGAAGTCCTGGGTGCTCGTCAGCGTGTTATCATAATTTCCCGGGGATTGCTTAGGTGGGTTACACATGTCTGCGGCAGCAACCCAGGATATATCCTGATCGGGTTATCAATCGAGCCTGAATATAGGGCTCGCATACAATGGGGTGATGCAATGTGTCTTATTGCAGATGTTGCGATGTATCGTATTGACACATCTAATTACAGTGGCATCCCGGGGGTGTCATGACTTGTCTCCATGTCACGCTCTTGACAGAGCTGCAGCCAAGCCAACGGATAATAGTAAGCAGGTCTTTCTCACAAACCAGGTGGGTTGTTCCTGTTACAAGCGCAGCTGCTCCTTATCGTCAATCCGATACTCTAACTTACTAAGCATCGGAACTTGAGATTTGTGCAAGAACCTATGTTTGCCTCTCCGAGCTTATAGACGATGAAAATGTACGCTTAAATTGGAGGGGGCCTGCAAACCTTACGCCCTTAGGGTTTAGCAGGGTGGGTATTATTTTCTCCGGGCTCAAGTTAAGGTTGTGGAGAAACCAAGCCAATGACTTGTGGTACTAAACTCGTTCCACGGCTACATCACATAAAAGTTATGAGAGTGGCAATACCTCAAAGTAGGTTTAGATGTTAGCACGTCGAGAAACTCACTGGATATGTATTACCAGTGAGTTATATAAGCGCGTTCGTCATGAATAAGAAACCATGATGCTCACAGTTGGTTGTGGCATAAACAGTCGCGGTGAGGAGACAACACCACAATACTGACCTACAGTAGCAAAGAAGCCGCATCCCAGATAGATGTAGTTCTGGCGCCCCTGGGCAGACGCCACGAACTACATACACACCTTGCAGTGTCCAAGACCTCATGCTGCGCTACTCCAACCATTACTTGCGGAAGAACTGCTAGCGTCTGGTTATCCTTAAGAATAAGACATTGTAAATCGCACCAAATGGCGGCATGTAGGTTTAGTGTCCCGTCTATCCATGGTACCAACTGCTTTCTTTCGCTCCCTTGTGTTATCGCTCCCATCACACACGCTGCTTCGGGGGTTTCTTCATCTGCTATCCTTTTCCTTAGGTTCGGGCCACACAGGGCTTGGACTAGACGAAGTTGTTGAAAGCATAAATCACCAGCTTTGCGATTCATGCGAACGTGTTAGTCGCAGCCGCGGGTCATGCTGTTGCTTGAATACGAACCCGGCGCCTAGAAAGTCTCCATGGTACGATTCTCGCATCACTTAGGCCCAATGATATCTATCTAGTCATGGCTTTGCACAGGCATTATTATCATATAGTAGCCTAGCTGTCCAAGCTTGGGTTCGGAAATACCCAGCTATAGTACGGGATGCACAGTAGAGCAACTGACGACGTGGCAATGATGCGAACTGACCTCTTGTTTCCTACAGAGAAAACTGCGGACCGCGTTCGATCAGGACCTACGAAGACTTAAGCCAACTGCTTAAACCAATTGATAAGGGCCCAGGTCACCCTGCACTCACTGTAACATCGACTCTTCGTGGGATTGGTGGTGCAAGTTATTTTGACTGCTGACGCAGGCGTTACAATAGCATGTATCTTCCGGATATGGATCGACCAAGGGAAGCTTTCGAAGACGCCAAATCTCATTCTGTCATGTTGGGCAGTGATGGATTCCAAACGTCTTTTTAGTCATCCCCTGAGAGCCAGAGTGCTAATATGAATTGCCCGTTTGTTCTCGGCTCAAACCATGCCACACTAGGTCGGTGCGCTAATTGTAGCAAGTGTCATGGGTGGTGAACACAAACTCTCCCATGGCTCAAAATGGTCATAGAACCAAGACAAGGATGAAGTATAATAGGTGGTACAGGTGGTACATCTCGAAGTTAAATTGACCCCGAATCCGTCGTGCGTCAGATCGTCGATCTATGTATGTAAAGGCGTACTACTCCAACATTGGCTGACATTTTCTCCACCGATATAGGGGTATGCTTCAAAAGAACAGGAATCAATAGAGGCGGGCAGGAATGGACACCGCACCAACCCGCCAACGGTGTGTTGTCAAAGGACCAGCATAGTGAAAGCCGGGCCGTGAATCCTAGAGAGGGGAGTTTTCAAGTCGTATGTTAAGGTCCATTCAGCAGCAGGTTCCTATTAATGATAGATTGTCTTCTGACTAGGCCAGCCAAACACCCATCAATCCGTACGAAGCCGTGTCTTTTAGGGTCAGTGAATACCACCTCATAATGCGGCATCGCCCAGGGCGGCATGTAGAAAGTTGGCGGCCAGATTTGATAGGCTGTGAGGTTGCCAGCGAAGCTCCATGCTCGCAATTGGCTTCCGCCCCCGTCATGGCTACCGCTTTTCAGCTGTGCTCAACTAACCAACAACATATCGTCAGAATCCGGCAGCATTGCCAGTCGGACCACCCGCCCTAGTGAGAGCCTAAAATCCCGGATTTACAAAGATTGTGCCATATGAACGATTTATGGGATGCAGCAGTAACAGTCGTTCGTTGGTGGCTGGCAATCCGTCGACTCATTGGCTATCCGCCCCTTCGGTACCAGGATTTGGCGGCTAATTTAGACATCACGTAGGGAATTTCATGTAACGGTCCATACTGAAGCGAGGCATGGCGGCTTTGGCTGATTCTGGCCATAGTCTCAATCATTCATACCAGCTGACACGCGCTTAATTTTGTTAACCCTTGCACGCTAATAAGACCGGGAGACGAATACTTAATGCTGTGAATAAACGAGATATCCAGAGTCTTCCCCTGTCCTTGGCCACTATGTACCGACGTAGCTCATGTCGGGTCATTGGTATTACAGGCCTTTAAATTCAGTATGTAAATAAAGCGAACACAGACATACCCACAAGAGCAAACGCCCTTTCATAGCCATGCCCAACTGCAACTTGGGCTTAGGGGAGGAACAGTCATTTGACCGAGTCAAGGTTGGTATGCGTAACAAATAACTATATATGGTGGCACTTTGCCGCAAAGGAACACGGCATGAAACCACAAGGGGAGAGGGCTGCTGGAGGTTCTCCCTTGGCTCCAAGAGACCACTGGATAGAGTCATTACTTGATGAGAATTCGCCCATGTAGGTATATGTTCGTTAGGCGCTCTCTCTCGCATTCCACACTCAGGGAATACCGTTACTCGCTAAACTACTCGAAGTGAAACGTGGTTACGCCACAATAAGAGGACATTGATTACACCCCGTTCGGTTTCATGAGCCCTCTCTCTTCGTGCTCATCCCCAGCTCAATGACGGAATCTGTAGTCGGTGATGGCAACAATGCTGCATCAGGTGCCCTTCGCCCGTCTGCTTAATCAAGGAGATAGGCAAACGGAGGTCGATACCTGACCGCAAATCTCACACACACAACAGTCGCGTCGTATCGTTGCGGGACTAGCGCCAAGGCTGACGTTCTTTCGGCTGACTGCTGCAAGACGAAGGCGCGATCCGGCACACCGACAATTGTCCTCATGGCGGACGGGGAGGGCGCTCCACGAGCACTGCAGTAAGATGATGTACCCCGAGCCCCGGGCGCCGGGATACCCTGACTCTAGCTTGATAGCACATTTGATACGTAACGCCTGTGATTGGACGACTTGTTAAGGAGAACTCGGAGAAGGCTAATGAAGACGTGGAAGCAAGCTTCACGTGATCAAAACCTCATGCGGGCGAGCCGCTCCCGCGATTTGGTTCTAATTTAGCTTCTCCAGCGATCGCACAAGGGGCGACTAGCGAAACCATTGTATTTTTCCGTTTTCCCCTTTTCTGCCTGGTCCGTGATGGCCTAATTACTAATTGCCATGGTGGATCGCATAGGGGACTAACATAGGACGAAAACAACAGGCTTCTAGTATACAAACTCGTTCTCATATTGTATGCTTGCATATTTGTATTGAGGGACTTAAAAAGGGTGAGAGGGTGACAGACGAATCGCATCGATCAGGTGCGCTCTCCAGAATGATGCGTGATTCCGTATCAAACCTATGGGACGTATGCTTGCTGCTCCGCAGCAGCCCACACATCAACGAAACGCCATTTCTCCACGTCAGGCCCCCATAACGCACTGTGTCCTTTTGGGAGCTGCGTTATGATTCACTTCTCTTCGGTCGCACTTCAGGGGATCACCCTGCCAAAGTCAGCTTGTGATACGCATACGGTTAACTCCTTTTGCGGCGGGGCCTGCATTACCCGTGCATTTACGGTATCGACAGTCCATAGGTAGGGATATTACTTCGTCGAGTGAGCTAGCGTAGATGATGATGGGCTCTACGGAGAGACGGCCAGGGCTACGTAGATGTCGAGAGTCATTCTAGCAATCCGATAGATGGTGTTGATCCCGGGTGGCGGGTACCGAGAAGTAATAATCATCGTTAGTGCTATCTGCGCCGAATCCACCACGGTGTCACACGCCAGAAATATAGCCGCCTTATCTACCGTTTCCCATCCCGGGACGGTTTCGCGCGTGAGGCCCTAGTACAACGTCGTACAAGCAAACAGATTCCAGTCAGCTACACGTACAGAGGACACACAAAGCAGCAAACCGCCCGCGTGTACCTCGCCTGAGGGTAATCACGGCATCTCGGTCAACGCAAGATGCCTCCCGTCCCTTCTCAGGTGGTTGCCATGTGTATGCGGTACCGGTACTAAGAAATCTTTTCAAAAGGGTTAACCCAGACATTGCGGACACGCATGAACTGGCCACTCTGTAAATCTGATATATCAGCAAGCTAGTGCAGCTTGAAAACTCTCAACGGTTTGCCATTGCGGCGGTCCTGCTAGCGTTCCTTAGGAGAATGAGACCGCAATTACTCCGTAGTAGCTAGCATCTGTCCTGTCAAACTACCTACCTCCTTTTAGCACAATGCTCCCCTTGCGTGACAATAACACAACCACGCCTCCGCCGGGCATAGGACCAAGAATCTCGTCCCAAGTTTGCATACCTGGTAGATCTGGCTCAGCTACCCCACAGTTACGTTGTCTATGCCCAAGAGGATCGAGTGCAGAATTGGCGCCCGTTCGTTCTCGTCATTTACAGGACCACAGCAGCGGCCTAGACCTCTATCGTCTATAGTCTCGCCGTTTTGTAGTGAACTCAGATACGCGGATGCCTCCTCCACCCATCAATCATTAAGCGACAAGACGTTCTTGGGCGAACCAAGTTCGGTCAAGCGCGGATTGCAAGGGGTCCCTTAATGGGTGTGATCGCTGCGTACTATGTAGCTGAACGTCTAGGTTGGGGTAGTCTAGAACCTCGGCTACCTCGAAAGAGCGCGACTTAGATAGGATCGTTGAACCCCGTTGCTCCAAATGACCATGAGAACCTTGGGTTACGTATATGTGCGCGCCTAGGCTCAAGCGCGTGGAAGGCGTTTTAGGGGCGCAGTTTAATCTCAATCGCAACGTTTGCACACCCCAGGGGGGGATATTGAAGGCTTAATTAAAGCATTAGACCTTTTTTGCTCCTCTGAGGACAACAAGATGTCCGATGACACTAACCTACCCTACAGTATCTACATATGCAAGCGGAGAAGCGGCGGTGAGACTCTTCTGTCCTCTGATTTGGGTCGGCCCCTGCGACCCGTGCCGCACGAGGGCAAGAGAGCTTCGAGGCCTCTTCCGCAATAAGCGGCGGCCGACAGCGCTAACAGGACCACGCGAGTACGCACTGCTGGATCCTACCTGCCCGCAACGGCCCAAGGAAGTATCGTCAGCGATATCTTGTTCGTAGTTACACGGATGGTACTAAGAAAACGGTCTGTGGCGCCGTCACTGCCCGTTACCTGTCAGAAAGGAATTCTGCCGCGGGAAGGACTTCTTGGAATCCCTTTCACGTACAATAGGCACGTCGCAACGGGGATCCTCTTCGAAAACGGCTACCGTGGTTCGTGTATGCAACTCGCTTGTTTCATTATTGACACCCTCTGCCGGTCTGCGGCTGTGATACGCATAGCCTCTAGTAAAGTTCGCTTGTGATAACGACAGCAATATATGTGACAGATATTAGATCGCAGAGTTCGTTCGTATTTCCATACACCATACACGGCGTGCGTGATTATTCATCATAGTGCATCAACTACCCATGATCAGCGCCCTCTTTGCCGCCTCCCTGTTCCCCTACCGACCAGCTATTCCGGTCCGAGAGAAGGTCGCACAGATTGACGTCGTATTGCATATATAATGTTGTAACCCCCATCTCCACATCCATCACCACGGCGCTTCCGTTTTCCTTGTCTTGCAGACAGAACCCTCTAAAATATATCGTAGAATTAGTCCGCAGTAACCTAGCGCCCAACAGCGACGGTGGGCAAAACGAGCCAGTGCCCTGGTCTACTGCCTCTTTGCGGGTATTTGGGGGAATCCTTTAGTGCTCTGTGGTGCGGCACATGGCATAGGGTGGAACGCGAAGCACCCATTCAGGACCCGAGATGGGGATTCTTCCTTCCCGCCTTGGGCCGCTTTTGGTGTGCGGCACCCTGTGATCACGGACCGATGCGAAGCCTTGCAGCTTGGGTCGTCCCCAATGCAACCGAAACATGCACATGCTCCTGTGTCAGCAAGCTAGCCCTTATTACTACTGTATTTATGTGTACACCCCCCCCGGACCCTTGGGCCCCGGGACACATGGAGGACGACGACCTCGGGCTCTGAGTCGCCCATCGGGGATTCGGGCTCCAACGTCAGCATATGCAGGCGCGGGAGGCAGTTTCCGAATGTGCGATTCGAGATCCAAAACCCATGCAAGCCACTTCCCTGAATTTGGGCTCTCGCCCGGCTCCGGCCCTTCGCGGTTAGATCTGCCTGATAGTACGTACATGCGTAGCCATCCAATGCAACAATATCTCGCATCGACCCGGCGGTCGTGTATACATGGGGCGAGAGCCTAGTATACATAACCCATGGACTCCACTCTGTTCGGTGATGACGATGACCCGAGGCGGTGAGGAGGCAGGGCAGTAATGTTTAGCTGCACCCCGAGAGGTATCCGTACAGCTTCGGCACATGCGCTTTTGGCTGGATGAACGGGCGGCGGCTGGGGTAAGTATCTACATATGTACATACACGTAAGGAAGCCACCGATATGTTGCCGCAAAGTCGACGGAATGTCGACGAAAAAGTCGCCGTTGCTCATGATAAAAGAAAATGCAGGCAAAGTTTCGATTACAAGGCCACTGGCACGGCCAATTAAACAGCAGCTTTGAAATTGTGTCGCTCCCTTTCTTGAACAGGAGAAATCGCTCTTAGAAACAAGAATGAGCCATCACGGTCATCATCACCAAGGCGGCCATCATCATGGCAGCACAGCAATACATGATCATGTCCATACGGTAGACGCGGTCAGGTCAGTTTTTGAGTAAGTCGCCCGAGTTCCCCCGATATGATCCGCCCCCCCTCCTCCGTACCATTACCATTTCCGGTATCCCGTTCACCGTCCGCTCGGCCCACACCCCCAGTGAGGTGGGCGGACGACCCGATGGGGTGCGGCTGCGAGGCACGGTGAGGCAGAGCAAGCCCCGCGGGCTCTTTCGGACTCTATTTTCCTTCGACCTAGCCGCGCTAGGTTTGCGTCGGGGTTCCCACTCCCCCTTTCCCTCGCTTCAGGATTACGGCTAACAGGGAGATACCCCCGGGAAAAGTGAGCAGGCGGCCACGTACGACTCCAGGAATGAGAAGTTGCTGGAGAGGATGACGGCGGAGCTGCGGTCCCGCCTGGATTTCATCGGCGTCGACTGGGACGACGAGGATGAGGACGACGACGACGATCAGGGCGAGGATGGCGGGAATGGCGACTCCGCCGGACCCAAGGATGCCCAGGCACAGGCGGAAAAGAAGAAGAAGAAGGAGCAAGTGAGGCTGCTGGATTACGCCTGCGGCACCGGCATGATGTCGAGGGTGAGCGTTCCTTCATCCAACCTTTTCTTGGGGTTCCCTCCCCAGATAGCGATATACTCCTCCGGTATTAAGCCGGGACGGGCCGCTCGGGAAATGGATGTTGCTGACCCGGCTTATTGGGACGCGTCAAGGCCCTCGCACCCTACGTCACGCAATGTGTCGGCATCGACCTGTCGGAGAACATGGTCGCGGCGTATAACACCCGCGCTCGGAACCAGGTACGCATCGGATTTCGCTTCGTTTCGCTTCCCCGGCTGCATCGCTTAACATGCTCACACCCCCTCAACCATCATGTGCCACCCTACCCTGCCCAGATATGTACCACGGCTGGGGTACAAGCTAACGCCCCATAGGGCCTAAGCCCGGACGAGATGCACGCAGTGGTCGGCAACTTCGCGGACCCAGACCGGCCGGACGTCCTCCCGGGCCCGGAGTTCCGGGACTTCAACCTCGCGGCCGTCGGCGGCGGGTTCCACCACTTCGTCGATCCGGAGCTGGCGGCAGTGCGGCTGGTTGAGCGCCTGCGGCCCGGCGGCGTGCTGCTCATCTGGGATTTCAAGCCGCAGGGCCACAGCCACGGCCACGGCGAGGGCTGCGGTCGCGGCAGGGGCGGGGAAGACGAGGGTGAGGGTGACGGGGACGGTCGGTTCGTGGGGCCGGCGCACTACGCCATCACGCACAACGGATTCACCGAGGAGCGCATCAAGGCCATATACGAGAAGGCAGGCGCCGGGACCAACTTCAGGCTCGCGGAGCTGGGCACCGGATTCATTGCGCGGGGGGGGCATGATGCGAGGGATAGGGAGATGGCGCGGAGGAGCGTCTTCTTGGCTAGGGGCGAGAAAGCCGCGTAAGTATTTGCAGTTGGGTCCCCGGATAATATGTTGGTTTATGGGACGGGGCGAGGATCTGTTTGGTGACTGAGGTGACGGAGTGGATAGATATAGGTATTATGCGAGAAATTCAGTACTTGGGAGGCAGAAACTTGATGCCGCTGCGCCCGGAGGTGTATCGCACCATGAGCCGTATCAATATTTGACAATTCCCTAATATCTATCCTTGCTTCGTGCGGAGTCACGAGATGTTGTTGGGGCATGACTGACGTACATACTTTGGACTGAAGCTGTGACACCATATCCGGTATTTAAGCAACCATAATGACATACTCCTGCGGATTATCAGGCCCGATATACATGTATATAATAACCCGTACAGCCAAGCGGCGTCTCCGCTGTCGGGCCCTACCAGGGTGGGCCAAGAGGTTACTGTTACTTTGGTACCAATAGAAGGCGGTAGCAAGGGCGCAGAGCAGACAAAGGAACACTTACCAAACGACTACAAGGCCTCGTCTTTTTTGACCGCACTACATAAGCTCAGATTTACTTGGCAATGTCGAAAGAAATCGATCGGGTCAGTATACCCAACTTGTTCCATAGGTGAGACGAGGCCCAGGGCAATGGCGTGCTTCATTATCTCGCACCACATGATTATACCGGGCATCACGTGGCGCTTTCAAAAGTGTACCCAGAATGACGAAGCACTATATCTATATCGATACATCCTCCAAGAACATGGGACCATTGTATGAACTAATCTCAGAGAAAGGGGACGCCAGCCACAAGAGTTGCGGTGTCAGGTGCCAAGGAGGGGCTCCCTTTCTGAGGCCAAGCCACCCAACAGAGGGGGTCTGGTTTGTGTGAATATAGGGAGGCTTCACCTCCGAGTAGCTAGGGAGAGATAGGCATTAATGGCCATCTATTTACTAGGTACTCATATCACGAACTACCTTCTAGGCTGCTTCGTCTGCCTTCCACTCTGTACTATACCAATTTCCCCTGGCGTGAAGTTGGAGACCTTAGCAAGAGACGGTAACTTCTTGGCGTGGGAGCAGTGTCTGTCCTTTTCGTAGCATGTGGTAGTAGTGCATGGTATTCTCGGCGCCGGATCAGATGAAACAGCTGACGGGTCATCGTAAAAGCTACTTACACGGGGTACTCTTGAGGCTAGGGTACTTAGAGGGCCTTGACGGGATCGAGGTGGACGAGGTTAGGTCCTATGAGTTGCTTAAAGACTCAGGGTGGAGGGTTCCCCGTATGGAGCCTGTAGTAACTGGTTTATGCCGACGTTCCATGTTCTGCATAGTTTGCCGTGGTTGGATGATGTCGGTATGGTTGTATATTGTGTGAGATCACTATACGACATCACGGTACTGCGTGGAAGGTACTGCAATTCGAGAGCAGACGAGAGCTTTGACGTAGCCCCTGATATCTCAGATCAGAAGGATGGACGAGACAGGTACCGGTGGGGATATCTTGGAATTAACAGATTCTGTGTGAAAAGACTCGGACGACTGTTCTATAGATCTCGGTCTATCCAGCCTTGTATCTTAGTTCCCATTAACGACAAAAGCGCCACCAAGCAGGATGGCCGGTTCATCGATGTTGTGGTGCTCGTAGCTAGATCCCGTGATTAGCATGGGCGTCCCCTGTAATAGGATAAACTCCCAACTCACCTCAGCGTACCGACACCACCTGCCTCCATGATCAAAGCCGGACCCTCCTGTATTGCCTTACCGATCCATCTCTGAGCAAAAGCACGAAGGATATGCCCATGAGCGACGATCAGGATGTCGCCATGATGCGTCTCGCTCTTTGGCTTGCCTATGACGGGACCGTGCCAGTTATCCCTGATATGCTTGATTAAGCGATCCAAGCGCTGTGTGACCTCTTCCGGGTTTCTGAAGAGGGTAGAATCAGCATGCACCGCGTGAAGGAATGGACCAAGCGGGTGCGGATCGAATGGAAGTTCCGCACTACGCGTCGTATGCGCCTGGGAACTCCCATCCATTTGGATTTCTTTGGTAGACGGACTTACTCTCCGCCAGGGCATCCGTCCCTCCAGATGTCCCAGTTCCGATTCAAACCCTGCTTCTCACGCAGCTCGCGGATTTCCGAGCTCGTGATCCCTTCGTAGTCACCGTAGTCCCATTCCCTTATATCCTCGGTGATCTCGACGCGCGCCCGGCAATCGAATCCGGACGTCTCGGGCTTGACTCCCCACTCCTTCCACGGTAGCGGGTCTTTGATCCCAAGGTTGAGGAGTTCAAAAGTCCGCTGTGCTCTTTGGCGCGGTGATACATATCTGTTTCCGATCAGTATGCGATGTAGCTCATGTAAATTCAGAAATGCATCGATATGGAGTTGGATAAACCGATACTTACATATGAGCGAGCCTTTTCGGGTTAATCAGCCTGTCGTCGCCAACAAGTGCCTTCCCGGTTACCTCGACTCTCTTCTCACCGTTGCTTGTCAAGGGTATATCGGTTGAGCCGGTATGTTTTCCACTAAGCGACCACTCCGTCTCACCGTGGCGGACGATGAAGACTCGAGGCGTAGTCATTCTATCGTCTTTAAAAGGGAGACTCTAATCTCTGGAATGGAGGCAGGATATATGATAAAGTTCCCTAGATACTGAGAGGTAGTAGTAGCTGGCTTCGGCGAGCGTATCAGCCTTGCAACAAAGTCCACGACTGGAATATCCACTTCGATAAGGTAATTATTTACGGAATAGTATCTAAGTTGCAAGAGAGCGCGGGAGCAGCGGGATTTGCTTGACACTCGGAATCAAACGAATATTATCGTCTTGAAGTTATTGTTCTGCAGGGTCTTTATGAGAATGCGTGACTTGAAATGGGCCAAAGCAAATAAGAAGCCATGCCAAGTCTTGAACGTGCTTAAGGAAGGAATGACTAAATAGCGGAAGTGAGAGCAACATGCCCGCCAACCGCACCAGCTGCGGGGCACGGTTAACGTTAGCACGGCCCACAGAGAGAGGTACTGCCATTCCGAATCAGAGGGTCCCAGCCCCACTTCACCTCTGTAATGCTCTTGTATAAAACCTAGAACGCATTAACAAACACAACACCCGCGAAGGCATACGTTATATCAGTATGATACCCGTTAGAAGAGCTAATTCGTTATCCTGGTTGCAGGTATATACGCGTTATATAGGTGCGTTAAGGAAACTCAAAGATCTACGATAAAATCAGTTATACCTCCGCAAATGCACGTTCTATAAAGTCGTTCTTGGTACCATAATGTTCAATTTACAGCCTTATATCGTATTCTCTCTCTCTCTCTCTCTCTCTCTCTTTCTCTTTTTAATTTTTTTTCTAAAAAAAATCAACCCATTATATTTGTTTCATTAAATAGCGAATCGCATACCATCGTGATATAAACAGTTGTTATGTGGTACTAGTTCGAGGACACCGCTTGCCGTTAAAGGACTTAGTGCGGGGTTTGGTCTTCCATATATGGTTAAGGGCGGATAGGAGGGGCAGTTACGCAACGTCAGGACGACCTTAAAACGCTACAGAGGGTTAACTTTAGATATCTCGGGCGTTAAAAGTTACATATCATGGACGTTTAGTAAGGCTGTCGGCATGCAGTTATATATATCCCTGGATAGCCACGACAAAGGCTACATTGTAATACCTAGTACATCTTCGTAACTGTTATATTCCTAAACTGTAGGACTTTAAATTCTATGTCATCTGTTTTGTTTATACATCTTTGATCACTTAGCACAAGGGAAGGCTACGAGGCTGAAGTCGGTGCTGGAAAGTAGCCCGTGCTAAGGGCTACATTAACAGTATATCGTTGGATGCTGGCGGCCCTGTAGATGATTAGATATATGGCTCTGAGGTCCGATATATCCGAAGCTGACTATTTCTGTGCAAAAGAGTGTGCCGGAGAAGTGGAGTGGGGCTAGGACATTCTGGTTATAAATGGCAGTACCAAAGCCGATAAGTTATCATCGGTTTTTATTAGGCCTGAACTTTTTGAGACTGGATCGTCACGTTGCACTTTCAACTTCGAACACCAACAGGAAACCATTGGCGGAGGACGGACTAAACACAACCGCCGACCGCAGATACGACCGACACCCGCGACGGTATCCATTGGCAATTGATTCGCGGAAAGGAAGCGGCGGAAATAATAACAGTTGCGACCGTGATTAAACAATTTCGGCTTCCCTGAAGCACGATCACGACGAGCGATTCCATATTTTCGATCCCGTCAATTGAAGCGGAACAACATAACGGGTTTTCTCAGCGGCGGCGGACTGGAGGGTAGTTTTAGGGGACATTGCGACGACGCTTTGGCAGTCTTGAGGTTTCAAGAACTTGAATGAGTGAGGCATAGGGACGACAGAGAAGTATGGATTCCCGACAACCACCGACGACCTCGCGCCCGCCGCGCAACATCGGCCGGGGCATCCCGTCGGCCAAGGGCCCCTCCTCTCCCGCCGTCCTCTGCGGCGGCATCAACGTGCAGGGGCTCATCTGGACGGGTGCGTTCGCGGCCGTCACCATCGTGGGCGCCATCTACGGCGCCGGGCTGAAGACGAAACAGGAATTCAAAGCCGTACGCGCGCCACCTCTCAACCCCCCTTTCGCCCCGCCCCCCGTCCATGGCTCTCATGTTGAGTGATGGACGAGGAAATCTACAGTCGGGAATTGGATGAGACTAACTATGTCCCACACGTGCAGGAGAAGAAGCAAATCGCCGAAGCGAGCATCGAGGAGAGGATAGCCGGGCTCGAGCAGCGGAGGTCGGCCCTGGTGTCGCAGAGGATATCCCTGGAGAACAAACTTGCTGAGGTGCGCGCTAGGATGACGGCGAAGGAGCTCGGCGATGCGGGAAAGAATGGGGCGTGAGTGATAAAGCATCGACCGAACTCCATGATATTCCCCCGTTACGCGCATGAAACCCGTCGAAAGAGAGCCAATTCTTTAAGGGGTGATCAGCGGGAAGACTTCTTGCACCTTGTGGAAAAGCTTCTGTACGCAGCATCAAGGGGATCAATCTGGCGTGCTTATACAGCCGAAAGAGGTGACCGGTTGTATGCCCCTGAGGCATACGCCCTCTACTTACCTCCCCCAAACCAGGTAGCCAGGTCACCATCCCTCGTTGACGAGGTTGTTGAGAGGTATTGTGGGCCAGCTCCTACGGTACCCAAATGGTCATTTACCACACCGAGACGCCGCCCAAAGGAGCCTCGTCGTAGCCCTGGTGTAGCTACTACAAATTATCCACCCGCGAGACCGAAATAGCTCGACAATGGAGACGGCATGGGGTTTTCCTACAGCCTAGGCGTCCTGTCTCAAATGGCAATATTTTGGGTGGATATCGTCGTGGGACTGTGACCCCGGTTTCACAGCAATATCTTGCATACGAGTTCATCCCGTAGACAACCTTTGAATACGAGCGCCTTTTCCCCGCTGGATTCAACATGTTAACTGCCGAAAGGGGCGTCAGCCAGGTCCAGAGCATGAAGGGAGCTCGCGGGAGGCAAGAAACGGGGATTTCGAAGAAGATGATGAAGGAACCTTGGCATGAGGTGGGAGTCTAGCCGAAACACTACGGCCTTGCAGTATAAAGTGGTCAGGGGCCCATGACACGACGTTCTGACGGGTTGGAGCTGGGCGGTGTTCCGTATTGCTTTGGAAGGTCAAGGTATCACGGACATCGCATCCTGCAGAAGGGCATCCCGGATAACCCGACAGACGAAGGGTCGTTAGATGTCAGCTCTGACATGATACCTCACCGTAGTACGGTCCAAGGTGTCCTAACAACCTGCGCAATGCCCCTTTTAATACAACGAGAGTAAGGAAAGGTGGTAAACATTTGAGCAGGCGGTCTGGTCGTTATACGGCCACTTCCGGCTGTTTGTTCATTGCAAAACTTCTCATGTAGCATCGCCACTGTCATGTTTTCAACGGCTTCATACGTCACGAAAGAAACACAACAATAGCAAATTAAGTCGGAGGTCTTCTCAAACAGATATATGCCCATGAGATTCACGACAGTTATTCACCTGCGTAGGGTATGTTGGCAGAAGAAGTTCGCCATTGACGAGGACTGTACACGCATGTATGAGGGACTCCACTTCCAAAATTCTTAATGGAGGCAAATATCAGTGGTCCTCTTGCTCATCGTATATACCGCAGACTACCTGATAAGCTGCTTCCTAGGTTTCATTCTATATAACGACTTTCCCCTGGCCCAAAGGACGGGCCACACCATTCCATACTGTAATTCCTCTGAGCGCGGCTCGTTTTAGGAAGCGTGTAGCTGATTTGCCTTTGCAGCTTTTGCTTCATGCCAATTAACTCCTTACCCTCTGGGAATAACATTTGAGGCTATCGAGGGTAAAATAAGCAGCCCATCACTTAAAGACGCTCAGGCGTGCGGTTTATATTCCCCTGTGCAATCCCTTGTAGTGATAATGTGTCTAGGAGTTGAATGAGGATGACCACTCAACCCGACACCCGACCCAAGGGTCTTAAGCTCCCATTTATCGACATATCAGCATGTACAGACCTCCCAAGACGTTTTCGTGAATTGACCCTTAACCCTGTTGTCCCTGGCACTAATCATGGGGGAATTCTTAGCCGGTCGTCTGGGGAAGATGGTTTCCCAACGAACGTTCGCCAGTCGGAGACAGAAAATAGCTTCGCGAACAGCCCATACGGGTCACCGTCGGCCTGATCGTCCATATACCACCCCCGGCGAGTTTTCCGGCGCGGAGTTAGCAGACGCTTCATTAGGTTCTTCCGCGTCACTCTCCGAAACAACTTGATGCCCCGTTGTCCCTGATTTCCACACGGACTCTTACCAGGAAAAACGACCGGAAGGTCTAGGCGGTTTGCCGCCGGCATCAAGGCAACTATGTTTTCCGTTCGGTGGGTGATTGGCACGCCAGTTCGGGTGCGTCAACCACTAGGTGGATCTTAAACGGACCAATGCGCAATTCTATGAAAGCCAGAAAGGTTGCGTTAAAATACTGCTGTGCTTGTTAACTACGGCAGAACTGGTATGATTCACATGTCGACATTGTGAATAGTCGTGTGAGAAAAGTAGAATATCCTCTATGGGGAATATGAACTAACAGCTTCGTCTACGTCGTGTCAAGGTACCGCTTGATCTCCCTCTGTATGTCCTCCATGATGCATGGAAGTCTATATAGGTTGATTATTATTTCTCAGTTGCACCAATGAAGAGGGTCTGCAAGATCCATAATATGGTACCGGGTGTGTCTCCTCACTCATCAGGGCGGTGCTCCGTGCTTGCATATCCTCCGTTTTGACACCGGGGCCCGGGCTCCAATTGCGTGAAAAAAGCGGGCGGTCGAGGACCCGGAACCCGTACTCGCCCTGTCCGGGAAGGATGCCGCCTTCTACTTCCTTCCCTCCCCTTCTCTTCGCCCTGCCTGTGCTTACCGCCAAAGACCTTCGCCAAGAAGCCCACCGACACCATGGATCTCAAAATATAATGCCTTAATTTCTTTTACTCAGGTCTTTAAACCCAACAACACCTTATGAACCATCGAACCCCTTGCATCCCTTTCGTCATTCGTCAATTCAAGGAACCGGTATGTATACTCATGACAGAATGGCACCAGGAGCAGTGAAGACATCTTGACCCGAGGTGTGGCAACCTCGGAGATCGCAGATGTGCAATTGTCGAATAATCATTATGTAAACTTCTCATGCTTCGGCGGTATAAGGCCTTATAATTCGCTGACCGACTGTTATCATGCAGGCCGGGATTTTCAACAGGCCCAACGCCAAGAACTTTCCGGCAGGCTGCGGGGGTCTCCATCAGCCGCTTGTTAAGGTGTAGACTTTGCCCGAGACCGCCTATGAGAAACCCACTGAACTAATACAAATAGCGCCTCGCCTCCTGCCGCAGACTTTAGCATCTCTGTTTAATGTCTCGCTCTATCTCTGCTGAACGCTGAATGCGGATGGATATAATTAGTTGGAATAGCGATATCTCTGGGTGTTAGAGTTAGCGCGTTACTGTTTTCTTTTACGCCTGATCGAACATAGAGAGGGTCGTGTCTACACCCATGACCCTTAGACCTCAAAATGCAGATGACAGCTGCCTCGTAAATCAAACTGTCCCGGCGGGCGCCTCAGCCGAGCCGGTACACCCTGAAAAGTCTGACACAGAAGCCGGACCGGCGCCGCCTATCCGGAATTCTATCGGCGATGAGGGTCCCGAAGCCGATGCCGATGCCACCTTTCCGGAAGGCGGACTTGCCGCCTGGCTGGTCGTTCTGGGTTCCTTCTGTGCCATGATTTCCGTCTACGGCATCATCAACTCCGCCGCCGTCTTCGAGTCATACTTCAGAACCCACCAGCTCGCCGGATACGACTCCTCTACCATCGGCTGGATCTTTAGCACTTACCTCTTTCTGGTCTTTTTTGCCGGAATCCAAGTCGGGCCCGTCTTCGATCGTTACGGCCCACGGTTACTAGTCGCCGCTGGTAGCCTATTAGTCGTTGCCAGTCAACTGCTGTTGGGTCTGTGCGAGGGTGAGTCTCGCTCTTCACAAGTGGAATGGACCGCTTATATTAACATACCTGTCGCCAGAGTACTATCAAATCCTCCTCACATACGCCGTGTTGGGCGGCCTTGGCGGCGCTCTTCTCAACGTGCCGGCCTACGGCGCGATCGCCCATTTCTTCAAGAAACGACGCGGCCTGGCCACCGGCATCGCGTCGACCGCCGGCTCCGTCGGCGGCATCGTCTTCCCCTTCCTGTTCCAGGGCCTCCTGCCTAAGCTCGGCTTCGGGTGGACCACGCGTATCGGGGGGTTCATCATCCTCGGCCTCTCCGTCCCGGCCAACCTCCTGGTCCGCTCGCGCCTGCCCCCGACCAGGCGGCGGGTGTCCGGGCTCCCCCTCCCCGACTGGTCGCTGTTCCGCGACCTCAAGTTCACCTTCTGCTGCGCCGGCGTCTGGTTCATGGAGTGGGGCATCTTCATCCCGCTGACGTTTATCGTCTCGTACGCCGCGGCCCACGGCCAGGAGGCGACCGACGCGTACACGCTGCTGGCGGTGCTGAACGCCGGGTCGTTCTTCGGCCGGTGCCTCCCGGGGTTGCTGGCCGACAAGGTCGGCCGCTTCAACGTCATCGTGATGACGAACGGGCTGTGCGCCGCGACGATCCTGGGATTCTGGCTCCCCGCCGGCGACTCGAGGGCTCTGCTCATCGTCTTCGCCGTCACGTTCGGCTTCGCGAGCGGGAGTAACCTGGGCCTCTACCCGGTCTGCATTGGTCAGCTATGCGATGCGCGGGACTACGGTCGGTTCTATTCCACCGCTCTTATGGTCGGCAGCTTTGGAACTCTGACGAGCGTCCCCATTGGTGGCGCGCTTCTCGGCCTCGGCAGCAGCGAGCAGGGGTGGACTGCGCTGATTATCTTCTCGGCGCTGTCCTATCTCATCGCTATGAGTTTCTTTCTTGGTGCCAGAGTTTTGGCCGTCAGCTGGCGCGTTAAGGAGGTTTTCTGATCTATCTCGTGTCCGCTCACGCGCGACAAGGTTAGTTAGCTTGTAACCCACCCCGGGTCATATAAAGGTTGCACCTAGTCCGACAAGCCTCCTCCTTAGACCTCAATAAGGGCTATCCAAATACGTAAATGGGGGACAGAATCCTTCAGCAGAAGATTCATAAGCAAGGTCGCGGAACAGATGGAAAGGCTGCACAGAAACACATTGAACGTTACTGGACAGACCATGCCGATAAAACCAGTACACAAGTAACAACCGAACTATACCTATTTCCAAGGATTCAACAATACTCGTTCCTAAGGTTTTGCTGAAACCTATACTAAGATATTAGCAGCGTAACCAATTTAATAGCCAAGCGGCCACGTCAGCGACAAGGTTGCAGCTTCATCACCATCACCTGAAGGCTGAAAGCTTAGGTCACACTGAAGGGGTTAGCTTCAAGATAGAATACAGCACTGAGTGGTCCCGGATAGGGTGATGCCCTATTTTAATATATAGTCGATAAGTATGCATCATTTAATGGAACCAGTTAATTATGCAGCTGCGATAGTCTCCAGTGGCTGGCCTTGCCTGCGCGAAAATTAAATCTATTATAATATAACAGCAGTTTAGGTGATGGAACTGGCATAGCCGCTGCGACTTCCAGCTTTTCAAACTCCCAGATTTGGAGGCATCTATCCCGCGTAGGCATCGTTACTGGTCTACCATGTCTATACTCCTTAGTCCCAGAGGAAACCGAACACCTTGTAGAAGCCCTTGGGCACCGGCTCCACGGGTTCCGGGTTGCGCTCCAGTTCTCCTAGAGCTTCCCTAAGCGGGATCTCGGAGAGCTTGACGAACTCCGTCTTCTTGATCGTCTTCCACAGGCCGAAGGCCGCCAGCACGAGCGGGATGTCGAGGTAGTGCGACACGAAGGAGCTAGTCGACCAGTTGCCCGCCGTGAAGACCTCGAACCCGGCCGTGAACAGGATCAGGAGGCACATGCCGAGTGCCGCGGGCGTCGAGTACCTCGTCCAGCCGTTGTGCCACGGCAGTGCCGATGGCGGGATGCCCTGGGCCCGCAGCGCCATGAGGAGGCGCTGGTGGTTGAGCAGGATGGTGCTCCAGCTGACGAGCACGCCGGCGGCCGTCAGGCTGACGAACCAGTAGAACACGGTGAGCGCGCCGCTCGAGAGGCTCATGAAGGCCAGGAGCATGAAGCCCGTCTGCACGAGGACGCAGACGTAGGGGATGCCCCAGGACGTCGTGCGCAGCAGGACCCGCGGCGCCTGCCGCTTCAGCGCCAGCGCGTACAGCACACGCGTGCCGGCCAGCAGGGCCTGGTTGGCCGCGGACCACGCCGACGTGATGACGACGGCGTTGACGACGTGCGGGATGGCGGGGATCCCGGCGGCTGCGGCCGCGATGACGAAGGGCGACTGCGCGGCTGTGCCGGACGCGTCGTCGAGGCGCGGGTCGTCGCTCGCGACCAGCATGCCGACGACAAGGACGGCAAGCACATAAAACAAGGCAACGCGCGCGAAGACGCGCTTGCAGGCGCGCGGGATCACCTGGCGTGGGTTGCGCGTCTCGGCGGCGGCCATGGCGACCGACTCGGTGCCTGCGAAGGAGAACACGGCAGAGCTCATGACGGCCCAGTAGCCGAGGAAGCGGCCCCAGGGGCCCGTGCTGACGTGCTCGACGAAGGCGCCCGGGTGGCTCCAGTAGTAGAAGCCGCGGCGCGGCACCCCGGGCACGCCGCCGAGGCTTATGACAAGCCCCAGCACGATGAGGAAGATGATGAAGAAGATCTTGAGCAGCGCGAACCAGAACTCCACCTCCCCGTACACGCCCACCAGCGAGATGCCCACGATGAACGTCAGCACGATGGCCAGGCAGATCCAGAGCGACGGGTTGATGTCGGTCCAGAATTCGAAGAGCACGCATATCGCGGAGATCTCCGCCGGAATCGAGAGCCAGTTACCGTACACCTAGCCGGAAAAGACTAGTCAGTACCGCATGTAGGTCATGTCCTATCAAGACGCCCTCATATTCGAACGAGAATGAAATTTGCCTACGATATTCCACCCGATAGCAAAACCCATAGCCGGATCCACCAAGAACTCGGCATGGCGCACGAACGACCCCGTAACCGGCAGCAATGCCGTCACCTCCCCCAGTGCGAACTGTACGGCGCACACGATTATGCCGACGGTGGCGTATCCCAACAGAGCGCCCAGCGGCCCCCCGGTCTGGACGGCGCCCCCCAGGCCTAAGAAGAGACCCGTGCCGATAGCGCCCGCGATGGCAATCAGGCTCACGTGGCGTTGGTGCAGGCCCCGCGCGAGGTCGCGGTCCTCGTTCACGGTGACGAAGTCGCCACCGTGACCTCCGTAGCCCGTCCGCGGCGCGTCCGCCACGAGTGGTGTAGATGCCGTAGCCACTTTACGCACACTACCATTGGCCTCGCCGGCTCTGACGCCGGCACTGTCATCTTTCGTGGCCATATTTCGTAAGAGTGTCCAGAGATGCCGTCATTGCTTTTCAAATTGTAACTTCCAAAGGCATGTTGGTTGTTTGGGTTTATCGTGAGTTTTCTTATCAACGGGGCGATAAGTAGCACGCACAAATAGAGTAAGATGACGCTAGCAGCCTAGTGCGAGAATGGGACCAGGACAGGTCCCGTTGATGGCCGTTACCAGATAAGGATCTTATCGAAAGACCCAACCCCCCCCCGACGGTACCTCCCTCCCATCCAATGCCGAATATAAGACGACATGATTTTACGCTGGAGTCGATAATGCAGAAAATGGCTTTGTCTAGACTAGAGAGAGACATGGAAAATTTCGAGTATTGCCTTGATCCACGAAGAGTGGCAAAATCACAATATCCCGGGTGTGCAAGGCGATTATGTTACAATCACTCACATCTTGTGGCCCCGCGGGACGGCTGGTACCGGCCGGCGTTTATGACCATTCGTTAGACCACGTCCCTACTTGGTTGCACTTTGGGCACAACAACCAATCAACTAACCCCTCAATAACCAAAGTTTGTTAGTGGACAGCAGATCATCCATTGAAAGACTTGAATAGTGAGGAGTTTCTTGGCGATCTCACAGGACTACGCACTGTCGCAAGCATAAAACATATTTGCACTTAGACACACGTGACCGAATTTGCAGTGCCTATAATTTACACCTACCTTATCTCAACTCAAATTAGCACAAATCAAATTCTATTTCATATAGCTAGCTTACCTTTTCCAGATCAGGAATTACAAGATAACGGGTACGGGCGAGAGACCTTTGCTCTGGGAAAGTTTCTCATGGGACCCTGTCTCCTCTCTTTTTTCTAATTAGCATTAATAGAAGCCAATACAGTTATCGGATCACCTACCCGCAATCTAAGAGCTCGGCCGGCCGAGCTCGGTTACCATATGTAGTCTAGGCTCGTAGGGGGGAATCCCGGTGTTGCCGCTGGGCGGCGCATCATAACCCTCGGACACGAAGATGAAGCGCTCGACGAAGGCGCCGCTGGCCTCTTGGGCATGGCGCTCGAGAAGGGCCTGCTGGCCGCGCGCGAAGGGGTTGTTCCGGACGCACTCGAGGAACGCCGGTCCGTCCTCGGGCGTCACCTCGACGACACCGCGGACTAGGATATCCCGGCCGACGCGTCGGAAGGCCTCGGTGATGGCCGTGCGCGCCGGCATGTTCTGTACGGACCAGGTCCCCAGAAGCCGGATCGCGCGCATGTCGCCCCCCGCCGCCCACACGTTGTCGACGACCATGTCCTGGTACTGCATCTCTGTTAGTCGCTGGGCGCCGATCTGGTCACCGTTCGTTAGCTTCACGTACATGGTCGCATAGGCATCGTGCGAGAGCGAGATTGCGTACCAGTTAAGTCCTGGGTCCTCCTCATCATCCTCGTTGTCCTCCCTTGCTGTCGTCTCCTCGTCTGTCTGCGGCGGCAGAACCACGTAGCTCTGCCAGTTGTAAGGCCCCCGACCCAGGTATGGCTCCATGTAGTTGAGATCGTTAGGGTCCAAGGGAAGTGGTTCCCGCCGTAGACCGTAGTCCTCAACTGTCTTGCGCTCGTCAGCTGGTAGCTTGTTGTCCGTCATGACTTGAGATTGTCAAGTAATTTTGTTCTAGTCCAAGTATGTTGCTCTGTCTGCTGCGGCTGATCTTTGTCTCTTCATTCTCACTGTTTTACAGAGTGGACAATGGAGTTAATATAAGGAATTACGAAGGGCAGAGGGCGAAATTGTGAACAATGGGGCAGCAGCCGGTTGCTTAATAAGCATATATGTTCAGCAACAACACAGCTGATGTCCCTTATATCTGACAGAGGCCTTGTACCAGAAGGGCAGCCTCAGTACTAAAAAGCTAGTTAAGTGACGGGATGTAAAATTAACCAACCCGATACTACATCCCACCTTTACCGCTACGAGCGCCGCTTACAGGCCGGAGGCCAGAACGCTAAGATATAAAACCCGCATAGCAGTTGATTTTTTAGCTCTACTAAGAGACTGAATATGAGGGAATTTTGGAATTTCATCTTGCCAGTGACTGGCAGAAGAGTAAGAAAAGCAAAGCGTGTTTCTGCGAGTTTACATGATCCTTATCTTTTGGATTTTGCTTTATCTTCCCGATATCAGGATCGTAGGCAAGCCAGCATTGAACCCAGCCGCGTCCAAGTGGTTTGATAGGCGTGGCGGGGTCAGGGTTCGAGGACTTGAGGATGTAAGTGGCTGCGTCGTGTATCATATGTGGTAAAGCTGAGAAGCCTAGACTGTTGCAGCGCTTGATATGAGTCGGAGAGCAGCTTCTTGCTGCTTATTTAGGCGTTTGTTGGGGCCACTGTGGCCAACCTTCGAGTGGCTGCTATTGGAGCGCGCCTACAGGCGAGGATAAGGAACCTGATAACTGTGAGCGGCGGCGCACAGGGATTTAAATCTACCGCATTTATAGGCCCTCCAGGGCCCGCTAAATCCAATCTTCAACATCGTAGCCGTTTCCGTAATCCTGTATTTTTGATAATTGGGCTTCGAGGTCGATGTGCACACAAAGTTTTGCGTTGAACTTGGGTGTTGTGTTGAGCCCGGGAAGGCCAGGAGGGACTCTTGGCGCGTAGGCCGAGTAGCTGGATTGATATCAAGAAATGAGATATGCCGGTCAAATGTGGGAATGGGAGCTAAAGTCATCCTCCACTCAAGGAACAATCTGTGTAGCAAGCACCATGGGTCTATTTAAGAATTGTTTTGAGTACTACTTGGAGCATTGTCCTGATTTTTCCCGTTTGCGGCGTTGTCTTGAGTCCCGTGAGCTGGGGCGTTGCCGTGAGCAATATTCTTGGATTCATCCAGAGCATTAGCGATTTTATCACAGTCTTCCCACCTCATTTTCTCTTCTCGGATCAATGTGCCGGGGAAGAAGGTATCGAGCATGCTCATTCCCACGCGCGGATAAGCTTCCTCGACGGCAAATAGCGTGTCCTTAACCTTGGCTTGCCGATGACACGTTTGAAATTGAGTGGCATGCCAAAAGCCTTGGGTGACCTCCTGCGCCGTGCGACTAAGATGTTCTACAAAATTCCGATGCCGCCGATTGCAAGGAGAAACCAAGTGTTCTGTTTTATGCCGGCGGCGGCTATGAACAGGAGGATCCAGAGCGTAGCAAGAATAGTCAAAGTGATTCTGGTGGTATATGAGGCGGATACATCCACATTGGTAGGCCCGGCAGCGAGATCCTCGACATCGAGTCCTTTGCTACGCCCTATGACTACGATAGCATGCTTGCTGCCGTTTCCTCTGCTAAGAATGACCGCTTTTTCAGAGTCACGTCTGCACTCCCACTTCTTCTTGGACCACTGGGGAATGCTGCCTGTGGCAAATGAGAAAGATTCCAGACATCGTAACCAAGATGCCCCAGTCGCCATATATGGTGCATGGGATAGCCACAATACCTAGCTGGATGACGCTAGTGGCGAAGCCGACGAAGTACACCAAATCGTACCCTGGATATCCTGGGCTCGCATAGTCCGCCTCGTATAGGGAAACGCAGAGACCTGCCCTCGATGGCCTCGGCACGTCCTTCCCTGACCCAGCCTTCTTCTTCTCTGCCTTATGTCTGTCGTTCTCCCATCGCTTATCGAGCATTCCGCGCAGGTGGATGTGGATCGGTCCTTGGGGCTCTCCTATGTTAATCCGGCTCTTGAAGTCACGCACGACACGACCTATGATCTAGCTGAAGTTGTTGCGGACGTAGCCGGTACGGCCGTTGATGACCTTGCACGCGCAGTCCGAAAGAGGCATCAGCTTATTCTCACCGATGGCGGACACGACGGCGGTAACGGCATAGGCGATCCACCCTAAAATGAAGAGAAGATGTTTAGCATAAGGTTCGCTGCGAGCGCGGTGGGGCGCGTCTGGGAGGTCGGTGGTGAGCAGGCCTATGTACCTCATGAGAATGCCACTGAGGTCACCGGAGAGCCGGCGAGCTGCGCGAGTGCACGCCCGACAACATCGCCGCCGAGAATGAGCAGGACCGAGAAGACATCGCTCGGATTCTTCCACTGGTCGGAGAACGCGCCCGAAGGGACACCGGCGTCAAATCTACGACGGACGAGCTGGAGGACAAGCGGGAGGCATGAGAGGGACGCGCGATTTAGAAGACTGCAAAGGATAGCAAGAAAGGTGTTGTAGAATAGGGGTCGCTCTGTTAGCCATCTGGGCTCCAAGCCGTGTAAGCGCCCCGGACTAACCTTATTCCGGGGAGCCCACAGTAGGTATAGGTATAGAGAGTTTCCTAGCCGCCACTCCTTAGAGCCCCAATCAATTATCACTTCACACACCCAATATGCATGCAACCTTATCTTCCGATCAGCTTAACTATCACAAGGTGAGGAAATTTCGAGTCCGAGGTCGTAATACGACATACACCCCTCAGCCTTATTAAAAAGACGACGGGAATGGCAGGATTGGGAGCTGAAAATCGGAAATCCTTGGGACGCGCCCCCGCGTCCCAACCTCCGCCATAAATGTAAATTGTATCCAAACAAAATGACCAATTAGCTGTCAGACCCAGCTGAAGTCGATCAAACAGCTAAGCCTTGGCTTAGTTTGATCACCTACTGAAACAAGGCTACTTTATGCACCCCCGGTATCCTTTTCTCTCAGCTACAGCTATATTTACGTGTATAAAAGGAGGGTTCGTTACTCTCACCTTCTAGCTAGGACCTTCTAGAGGTCATGCAACCTTTAATACACCTTTTCTTCGGTTGTATGCTTCTGTGTGTGATCCAGGGTCTCATATTAGCCAACAATAGTCTGATAAGCCCAACTGATCGCCCAATAGTTCTACTTAAATAGTTGGTTCTGCTTGCCACTTTCAGCAGTCACAATCAATAGTTTGATGGTTGATCTCCAGCCAACATTTCATGTGGTAGAGGAACTCTGGGGAAAGGGTGCGTGTCGGTTTGGTGGCTAACTGAAAGATGGACCTAGCTCTACTATGTAAGATGACGACCAGGCTTAATAAGACCAATATCTCCGCGTTAAGCGACTGCCCTCTTCTTCCTGAGTATCCTTCCCCTTCATTAGAGTTAGTCCACCACAAAGGAATTCGACCTTTCGAGAAATAGTACCCAAGCATGTCCATCATTCCGATCCAAACGTTGCGGGAATCGGACCAGAAAGTCTGGAGCTACGGATCCGATTATGTTGACGGGGCCCTGCGGCTAGTTAGCGTGAAAGACCTCCTGTCTTCGTCTCAGAATGGTGCCACGATTGTTCTCTCGGAGTGGAGGGATCTGGATCCGAGCCGAAAGGGTGACAAGTTCCCAAAATATGCCGCAATCTCGCACTCATGGACGCCAAGTCCCGAGGTCCAGAGACTCAGCTTGATCGCTAACCGACCTCTGAATATCGACATTGGGCAGGCTACCCCCCATCAGATCAGTTGGCATGGCTTATGTCAGGCGGCCCGGGCAGCTCGACATCTTCACTGCGATTTCCTATGGCTGGACTTCGTCTGTCTTCATCAAACCTCCAAGATGGATAAGAAGCTCCAGATCCAGAACATGGGACATATCTACGGGAACGCGGAGGCGGTGATCGTCATGCCCGGCGGTGTCGCCGCCGCCCAGGACGCCGAGTATGCGGCGCCGTGGATCACTCGAGCCTGGACGCTCCAGGAGGCGACGCTCTGCGCCAATACCCATGTCTTGATCCTTCATCCCGAGCTAGCCCCCGGGTATGATTATGAAGCGGCCATGAGTGGGTCTGTATACAACATCACGAACATAGAGGGTGACCTCGCCTTGTCAGAGCTTCAAAGTCTGCTCCGCAGTTGGAGGGTGACCATCAAGAAGATTGATAAGGAAACAAGGGAAACTATTAGCTCAAAGGAGTTTGCCGCTCGCTGCTTTGGCGACGATAAAAGGATAATTTCCGCTCTGCAAGGCGTCTTGGCCGGACATACGCCCGCGATGAAGAGATCCGCCGCGTGGCGGAGTATCTGGCTGCGGACGTCGACCAAGCCTCAGGACATGGTCTTCAGCGTCATGCATGTCCTCGGGGTGCAGATCGACGTCGACTATGACCGCACGCGAGAGGATCTCATCCTAGAGCTCGCACGGAAGTCGGCCTCACTGCCGTCGTGGCTGGACATTGGAGAGGGGGTACCATTCGACCCTCGATATGGGCTGGTTCCCGCGCTCCCACCATTCAATCCCAATCACACGCCGGCCTACATTGTCGGGGATGCGTCCGTCCCCGTTGGAGAATTCATCACGAAGGAACAATATATATCGGACTACGACATCAAGATTCTGACGCCTGCAACCGCGTCTCATGATGGTGACATAGTCTGCGCGAAGATCTTAGAGATTCACCGTGATTCTTCTGGCAGACCATCAATCTCTAACGGCCATGGAGAGAAATATGAATTCCACCATAGTGCGGTGACAGGATCCCATGTCATGTTCATAGGGGAATCCAGCCAGTATGGCATTAACGGGCAATTCTTTCCAGGTCCCGCTGGATTCCATCTTAGGAAGTCCAAAACGGGAGTCTGGGAACGAGTCGCAGGTGAAACACACGTACCCTATGTGGTGGGGAGCACATATACCCACGCTTTCATGGGGACGACAAAACGGAGCCACCTCCGGATAGGAGGATCTCCTGGGGCAGAAATAACGTCATGTGACTGTGATGGAACAGAAAGTCCACCAGGTGGCCAAGTTAGCATCCCACCAAATATTTCAGATGCTACTGGAGGGTCTGCTGGTGGCTCTCGGCCAGCTTCTAAGAAGAACTGGACTTATCCACTATGGGATTGTTGCGATCCTATAGATACATGTGAGTAAATGCACTGATCTTCACCGGCCCTGGGATAATCGGGTTGCTAAACGTTCTGCATTTTTCAGGCCTGTGTGCGTGCGTGACTCCCTCTGTTCTCTTTGGCCAAACGCAATCTCGCCTCAAGGATCCAGCGACGAAGGAGCACAGCTACTTTAATAGTGACGTAAGATTTTTCTTTCCCCTTTTCTTTTCGTCATTACCTACTCTCGGGGGGGGGGGGGCGGGGGGGCCCCCCCCCCCCCCTTTTTTTTAAATTTTTTTTAATTTTAATTTCTTTTTTCCCATTTGCTAACTTTTCGCGTTCTAACCAGTGTTGCTTTTTCTTATGCCTTCGTGTGATGTGCCTCCACCGCCTTCTCCTGGCAACGAAGCGTGGCGTGATACGAAAACGATACAATATCGAGGGATCTGGCTTGGAAGACTGGATGGCATCCTGTTGCTGTCCCTGCTGCGTTCTAGTCCAGCAGGAAAAGGAGGTACAGCGCCAACTATCCATTACACAGAATACTGGGTACCAGCCTCCTCCTCGAATGGTATATAGCCAGTAGGTAGTTATTTGTGATTGTTTCAGTTGATAGAATATAAACCGCGACCGGGAATTATGCCGCCCTGAAATAGAAGTAGGAAATGGCCTCATATCGGTTGATACACAATGCGGTGGGTTTCTTGGATTGCGTTTAGAGAGACGACAATTGGAGGTGCTTCGAGGAGGCTAGTCACAGCGAATTGAGTTTCAATCGTAGATAGGATTAATAATTCTTCGATAACATGATCTACGAAGTACGTCCAAGACCTTTACGCTATCCTTCGCCCTCTCTGGGTTGGCGATACTAACCCCTTCATGGCTTTACCCGGGTCCGGGCTTTCGCTCCTCCTTCTCCTCGGCGCAGCTACCGCCACACGGCCAGAAGTCCTCGTCGAAGTGCGATCAACAAAGGCAGTAACAAAGTGCTTTGGTCCAAGGACGTAGATATTATGAAGGTTCGCTGTTCAAAAGATTCTAAGCGGAACAGCATTGTGGCGAATGTGACCTTGGAGAATGTTAAAAATAAAGAAAAGGACGGGACCCCGTACGTTATGAAGCAGAAAAGGGGCTACACCGCATCTTACTAGTCTCATCTCATAGGAAAAAGTTTACGTTTCGTCTCGAAGGTCTCCCTGTGTTCTGGATCGTTTCGCATATCTTAGGCGTTGGCGGTGGCCAAGTGGCATTTAAGTGTCAGGTGCCAAGGTGCGGCCCCCTTTCCGGGGCCCAGCGACCCACCAGTGTGGCTCCAGTTTGTGTATATATAGGGGGGCTTCGCCCCCGAGTAGTTAGAAAAGGGCAGGCATCAATGGTCATCTATTTACTACCCATGCTATGAACCACCTGCTGGGCTGCTTCTTCTGCCTCTCGCTCCGTACTTTACCATTTTCCCTGACATTAAGAGACAACTTCATGAGCGTTCCAAGGATATTCGACCTTGTTATACCGACTGGACGTGACGTACTCCGCATTAAATGGATGAAGGAAGTGTTATGCCAACCTTTTTTTTTGTGAGGCCAAGAATACAGCCGAGGGCGCTCGCATCCTAAGAGACAAGGCCATTCCCTATGCGAGGTACCGTGACATAGTTGTATGTTTGGGCGTGTTGCGGGATTTGAAAAATCGTTAGAACTATACCAGGTGCGGCGAGGTTGCGGAAGAAACATCGATAGTAAGTGAGCCTTTGCATGACCCGTCTCACCCTGTTGTGCTGTTGAACCTAGCAACGCCCATGGCTTAGTTAGCTAACCGGCTAGTGGAAATTGCTTCTGCCACTTCGGTATTCTTTTCTCTTGGCTACCACTATTTTTATCTGTATTTAAGGAGGGTTCACCACCTTCACCTTCTATAAAGGACCTTTTAGAGGTTATACAACCTTTAATACACTTCTTCTTCAGTTATATGCTTCTGTGTGTGATGCAGGGTCTCACATGTGCCCAAACTCATGGAATCCACCAGGCGCTCCCACTTCAGCGGAACGGAACCAGACTATGGGCCATCTCGGGAGCACATACGAAAGCACAATACACCGACGCATATTGCACGCGACTCTCGGGCTATTTATTTTGGAAGCCCTCCAGACGACCTCCTCATCCAATCTGGTGTGAGGATTGGCTTATCACGAGATCGACGCGCACCCACAGAGCTCGATGACGATCAACAAGAGGAGGTGAAGCGAAAGATTGATAGTACGTATCAAAGATCGCACCGAGAGCGATTGGATATGGCCATTAGTAAGTTGCACGACTCGGTAGATACATTCGAGAAAGCCAGGCGGCGCAGTGGGGAGGCCGCGACCGAAGTTCTAGCACTGCCGACCGTTGCGTTTGAAATTCGAGAGCGAGCCGTCATCTCCAGCATGATCTTCAAGCCAATCGAAAACGATAAGGCTCGCGTCAAGTTCAGCCGCACCTTGGCTAGAACGCGCACTGCACTAAGGTGATCTAGTCCCGGAACATATATGTTCCGATCAGAGGGAATCCTCCGTATATGGGGTGCTAGAGCACCCCCTGCTAGCTGACAAGTACCGCTCTATAACGCTAAATATTAACCAATTAAATCCCAAATCCCCGTAACGAGCCAGTGAGGCCTAAGTTATAATTACGTAAAAACGGCTTCGTTTGATACATTTACTTCTTTAAAAAAATAAAAATCCGTAATAACTTAATAATAAAACATTTTTTTATAAATATATATATATATTGTTATTTTTGTTATAACTTATTATTAATATTATTTTGGTTTTGAAATAAAATTTATTTGTTATTTTTAAATTTTAATGCGTATAATAATTATAACCCGAATTTATTATGTTATTTTTTTTTTAAAATGCGATAAATCCGAATTTTCTTAGTTTTACCGAGTTACGCCCTTAAAATAAAATATACGTACGCGTATTTTGAAATTTTGGCATTAATATAAAAAAAATTAATATAACGTTTAAAAATTTTATTTATAATTAAATTTTTTATAACAATTTAGGCCAAATTATTAATTCGATCGTTTAAATTAACTGATTAATTAATATATTAAAAAATAAATACGTAAATAATTATTAATATAAGAAAATTAATAAAATTTTTAAATTTGTATTAATTTAAATTCCGTTATATATAAATATTATAATATATTATATAAGGAATTTATAATTTTTATAAAAAATATAAATTTTGTTACCTGCCCAAAAAAATTATTATTCGAAATTAACGTAATTTATACGATTTTAAACGAAAATTAACGTTTCATAAAAACGCTTATTTTTAATTAATTTAAGCATTTAAATCAAATAATTATATATTTAAAGAAAAAATAATAATTATATAATATAAAACGGAAAACGAAATAATTTTATAATAATAATAATCCGGACATTTTTATATAATTTTTTCATAATTTTAATTATTGTAATTAAAATAATTTTCAAAATTAACGGCAATTATTTACTTTATTGTCATGATCCAACGAGCCACGGCCTCCAGAAACGGTCTGCCATGATCCAACCATAAGTGCGCGGTGGGGCAGGTCACGTGATGGATTACCAACTTACCGGTGGTAAGCCAGTAAGTTGCCTCATCGTGATCAGGACCCCATTTTGGAGGATGTGGCTGCGCCTGCGGCGCAGCAGCCGTAGCCACAGCTATAGCTTTTAATTAAGAAGTATTTGTTAAAGGTTTAATATATTAATTAAACTCCTTTAAAAATAATACCCATAAAAATAATAAAATCTTTAAAATAAGGCCTAATAATAAATTATGATTTTTTTTTTCCGTTTAATACGTTTTTATATAAATTCGTAAAAATTATTAATATTAATTTTAATAATATATATTAATTATGAAATTCCTAATATTTTAATTTATATAATTTAATGCAAAATTAAAATCTTTATTTTTTAATATAATAATAATTTTAATTAATACGAAATAAAAATTATTATAATAAAAAATAACCCAAAATCCCGATTAATATATATTATAATTTTTTAATTTTTTAAGTTAATATAATAATAATATAATTTTATAAATTAAAATAATAATATATAAAATTTAAAATCGTTTATAATAAATTTCGAAATATATTTTTTTCTTAATTAATTAAATACGGATAATATATTTAAAAATTTAAGGTAAATATTTTAAATTTTCGAATATTTAATTTTTTAAAATAAAATATTTATTTTTATCCGATATTTTTATTAATTATTTATTAATATAAATATAATTAACTTATATATTAATATTATATTTACGGCCGATAACCTTACGAAAATTTTAAACTGTCGGCTTATTCGCCTTATATTAAGTATTATATTTAATAAATAAGGCCATATTTTACGGAAAAAATAAATCAATATAATATATAATTTAATTTTTAAAATACTTAATATCTTTTTTATTATTAAAATAAATTTTAAATTTTTTTTAATTATTTAAATTTTTTTAATAATTTATTTAATTATTATTTAAGTTATATTATTAATTAAATTAACAGAAAAATAACGAATTATTATATTAATAATTTTATGTTTTATTTTTATTTTAATATCCGTAAATATGGAAAAAGTTAATTTAAAAATATTCGACCATATAATTATTAAATAATATAATCATATTATTTTTAATTTTAAATAAATATCGAATTATTAATTTTAAATTATTATATTAAATTTTATTTTCGAATAACGATATAATTTAATTATTATTAATAAAATATATTTATTATCGGAATAAAAAAATTTCCGGCCTAAATATATTAATATTTATAATTTGCGTTTTATTTTTTTTATTTATATATTTTAATTTATATATATAATAATTATTAATAATATTATAAAAACATAATTATAAAATATAACGGTTTTCGTTAAATCGGCGGTTTAATTAAATATAATTATAAGGCGAAAATCCAATATTTTAATATTAATTATCCTAAAATCGATATTATTATTTTTCTTATATTTAAAAATTAATATTTAAATTAAAAATATTTAAATTTTTTAATAATAAATATATTCGGATTATTAAGTAATATTTTTTTAATTCAATTTAATAATTTATATATTATTATTAAAATAATTATTTATATTAATAATAAGACAAAAATTATAAATATCCGTAATTATTTAATTAAAACCATAATAAATTAAAGGTATTTATTAAAAATTGTAAAAAAATTATTAAATTTTATAATTCCGAAATATTTTACGAAAATTAAATTCGTATATATAATAATTTAAAGTAATTAAATAATTTTATTCGTATTATTATATTTATTATTATTTTTAAAATATATATAAATATTCCGAATATTAATTAAATAATATAATAAAATATACCGTAACGTTTTTTAATTAAGAATATATAATTACGATTTAATCGAATAATTCGTAATTATAAATAATTAAATATAATTAACTATAAATAAACCATATTATTTATACCTTATTAAGCGTTTAATAAATATAAAACCGAATTATTTATTTTAAAAAAATAAAATAACGACAAAAATTGAAACCTAATAAATTAAAAATTATATTACTTATAAAAATATGAAGGTTATAATAAAAAACGATATAATAAATTCAAATAAAAAAAATAATATAAAATATATTGCAAATAATCCCGATTAAAATCAAATAATTATTAAATTTTAATATTAATTTTCGGCCAGTTAAAATATTACTTTTAAATTTCCGAAATAAAATAATTTTAATTTGCAGTATTAAATAAAAATAAGGCTTTAATAATATACATTATTTAATAGTAAATATATACGTAAAACGATTTTAATATATTTAAAAAAACGAAATTATTATATTAAAAAAATCGTAATAACTTAATTCCGGCTGAATTTTATTATAATATATATATATTTAATTTCCTTTATATATTTAAATTTTTAAATTTGAAAATATTTACGTAAAAATACTTAAAAGCTAATTTAATAAAAGCGATTATTTAAAAAAATAATAAAATCCTGGTATAAACGACGAGCGAATAAATTATTTTTTATATGGTTATTTTCGTTTAACGGTAAAAGGGCAAAATAAATATTTATTTTTATTAAATTTAAACAATTTTTATTTAATAAATTTCCAATTAAATTAAACGAAATTAAAAGTTTATATTTAATTCAAAATATAATCGAATTAATTAAGGGGGTTCCTAATTTCAATAAATAATAATATTAGGATATTTTGAAAAACCGCTTATTTTTTATATTATATATAATATACGAAAAAATTATATTTTCGATTTTATAAAAAACATAAGTAATTTTTCGTAAACGGCAAAATTCGCTTAATCCGAAATAACGGTATTATATCTTTATATTGTAAACCGATTTATATAAATTATAGATTATTATTACGTTATAGGTTTAATAAATATTAAAAAGAATTATAAGGCCGTTTTAAATTAAGTTTTATTTTAATTAAAATATACCGTATACGGTCGTTTAGTTTAAATTGGTAATTAACGGTTTAACGGTAATTTTAATAATTTAAATATTAAACCGGCATATAATTTATACGTTTTTGCAATTTAAAGTTATAATTTCGGTTATAATAATGCCTATATTTATATACGTAATTCGTAATATATTAAATTATTTTAATTAAATTTTTTTAATTTTTTTTATTTGTAATATCGGCGTAAAACTTATCGTTTTTAAATATTTTTTTTAATTTTTTAACTTTATTTTCGTTACCGTATCCATATTTGCATAATTTATTTATTTTTATATCGTTACCGGAATTGCCGGAGTCGCCAAAACGTAATAATCCATAATTTAACATTATAAATAATATATCGGGAAAAAAATCGAAATAATAATTTTTATCGAAATTAAGGAATTACGCGTTAAAAATAAATATTATTTATCGGATAATAATATTAATAATAAATTAAAAAATAATTATAATATTAAGTTAAAAACTAAAAAACGAAATTTTGCCGGTTTTAATTAAGGCCGATAGCAAAAAATGCATTCGGTTTCGGTATGGTATTACGGTCGTAAAACATAATAACTGTAAATATTTATATAATATTAATTAAAATTATTAATATATTATTTATTTATTAAATTTGTTATTTTTATTAATTTTTAATTCGTTAAGCTTTATACGAAATATTAATTCGTTTTAATCTGGATTAATTATATATTATAATAAATATATAATAAATCTTTTTAATTAAAAAAATTAATAAAATTTTGTATTACGTAATTCAAATTATAATTTATTATAATTATTAATAAATTATCCCTTTAATTTATAATCCTTAATTTACAATACCAAATTAAAATTTTTTAAATCTTATTTTCCGGTTATTTTTTAAGTTCGTTATATTAATTTTTAAAATATTTTTATTTTTTTAATTTTTAAAATATTTTCATTTAAATTAAATAATTAAGATAAAAAATTAATTATACGGATAAATAAATAATATGGATAATTTTTCGTTAATATTAAGAAAATTATTTTTTCGTTATTAATATAATTATTTTAACGTTCGTTTTTTTAAATACCAGTTTAAAACGTTTAAAATCTCGGATTTACAATAAATTTTTATTAATTACGTTTTATAACTTTATTTTCTTATAATTAAGATTAATATTTATTGGCGTACGGTTCTAATTAATATTTTTTAAAGCCGTTCGTATATTTTATTGTTATTTTATTAAAGATTTTGGTAATTATTTTTTTTCGAATTAAGGCTTTTTGGTTTCCTTAATAAAGGTCGATGGCCGGATTTAACTTTTTTCCTTTTGCTGCGTTTTTTTTTTGTCGGCGTAGCTAAGTTCCCGGTTGGTTCTAAGGATTTTTTTGTTTTTTTCCCGGCTAGTTCTAGGAATTCTTTTATATCAAAATCTTATATAAATATAATAATAATCGGATATTCCGAATAACCGCCGAAGTCCTTAATATTAGCATTAAATATATTATGATATTTAAAAATTTAATTTTTATATAAAGTTATGTATTCGGTAATTAATTACGTATATTTACGGAGTTTTTTTGCGTTTAATATTTTAAAAATAATATTTACATAATATATATTATAGAACATATTATAGTTTTATATTTTTCTTAATTGAAATTATAAAATTATTATATCCTTATTATTATTTATATTATGTAAATTATTATGGATTATAAATTTCCGAAAACGGCTAATAGCCCGAATTATACGGTTTTTTAAGAAATATACGCCGGTTAAATTTGTAATATAAAGAACGTTTATTTTACGGTTTTAAAAACTTATTATTTAATAATCTGTATTATCCGTATTGATAATTTTATTATTATATTTTAATATAAATAAAAAACGAATAATATTATATATTATTTAATAATATTTTCGGAATGTAATAAAAACAAAATTTAAAAATTATTAAAATATATAAATGTATTTTGTATTATTTTTTTTATAAATTATATATATATCATTAAAATTTCGGAATATTTATTTAAATATTATTCCGAGATTATCGTAAGTAAAATATACGTTAATATATATATAACGATAAATAATTTATATTTTTTAATATATAATAATAAAATTTATTTTTTAAAAACTTTATAATATTAAAAATTTATCGAATAATTATTTAATTTAAAAAAAGTTTATTTTATAAATTAAGATAAGGTTTAAAAAATAATATATATAATAAGAAATAAAATACGTAAAATAACGTTATAATTAATATAATTCGTATCGAAAATTAACTTAATATTATTACGATCTTTATATACGTTTAAATTTTTGCTAAATTATTATATATTTCCCGAATATAATTACCGTATTTTGTTTTATTAAATGGTATTAATATTATTATAATAATTGCATAATATTAAGTATATATAAATAAGTAATTATAATTAAAAATTTTAATAATATTATAAATTTACCGATATAAATTCGGCTTAATTAAAATTAAAAATATAAATAAAAAATAAAAAATAAAATAAATAAAATAAAATTCGTATACTAAATAATTACTGAATATATTATTAATATAAATAAGAAATATATAAAGATTTATAATATACGAATAAAACTTATGAATAATTAATATATTATAAAAATATTTTAAAGCAATATATTTAATTAAAATTAAAATATATATAAAATTTAAAATTATATAATTATAAATATGTAAATTATTAAGTTTGTATAAGTTATTAAGTATAAATAAAAAAATTAACGTTATTCTTTTTTATAACGAAATAATAATATATAAAAAAAACCTAATAATTATATGCAAATTATATAAAATTTACATTTTGATATATATTTTTTAATATAATTTATAAAATTGTTTCGATTAAATATATATTAAATATAATTATTATAATTCCAAATATTTATTATATTTTAATATATAAAATTATGTTATTTCCGATATAATAATTATTAATTAGTTTTCCTTTTATTTAATACCTAAAATTTATATTATAATATATACCTTTATATATTTTACGATATTATAAAAGGTAAATAAATTCCTTGCCGATATAATAAAGGCAATTTCTGTCGTAACTCCCGATAATATATTTTAAATAAATTTAAAAAATCTTATTCGCCTAGTTAAAGAAGTTAAATTCGCTAATAATATCCTTAAAAAATAACTTGCTTCCGAAAAATAACCTGTCCCTAAAAAATAACTTTAAAGACGGGTAATAAGATCTCGGACCAAAAAATAACCGGAATAAATATTAGAATAAAAATAATTTGCCCCCGAAAAATAGCTTTAAAGACGGGTAACAAAATCTTTAACCAAAAATAGCCAAAACCGGTATTAAAATAATTTATAATAAGGCGAAACCGACGACGTAATCCCGATTAAGGTATTTTCGTATTAATCAAATAATATTTAATTATTTTAAGATACAAGATATTTCTTACGGAAAATATATATTATATATAATTAATTCCAAATATTAAATATATGTTATAAAATTATATTAATATGGCGAAAAATTAAAAAAAATACCTTATATTTTTATATTAATGCAAATATATATTAATTAAAAAATCTTACAATTATTAAAAATGTATAAATTCGGTAATATTACAAAAAGCTTATATTATAAATAAAACTTTTTATTACGGAAAAATACGGCATTTCTATAAATATTAAATATTAATAATATAATTCGGGATATTTTCCGTAATAATAACCAGCAAAATAAAATTTACGTTATAACGGATTATACCGGTCCTATAAGTTATTAAATTATTAAATTAATTATAAACCTTTAATTAATTACGGGTTTCGTAATTTAATAAAAAAGTTATATAAATTAAGTATTATATAAATAATACGAAAAAAAATTTACAACTTTATAAATCGGGTTATTTAATTAAAAAAATATATATTATGTAATTATTTTATAAATATTATAATTTACGGAATTATACGGATAATAAATATGTAAATTATGTATAAAAATATAACGAAAAATATTTATATATAATCCCCAAATATTCGGCATTTTTATATAATCTAAATAAATTTTCTTTAAAAAATTTAAATATAAATATTACGCTTAAAATAAATAAAATTTAAAAACCCGAAAACGTAAAAAGAATTATTAATACATAAGTTATAATAATACGCAAAAAAAGTAAAACGGAAAAAAAAATCTTAGAAAATAATTAAAAATATTAATTAATAAATTAATTATAAACGGGATATACGAATTAATTTAAAATTATATATTATATTTAATTATAAGTAATAAAATATTTTTATACGATTTTATGAAAATTAAAACGTTTAAATAAAATATAATTAATTAAGATTACGTAAATAATAAAATTATATTAATAATAAAATTATAATATAAATATTATATCACTTATATAAAAATATATTATAAAATAATAAAAAAATAAAAAACTATATTAACAGTTCGATTTCGTTTAATAAATCCTTATTTTATTTATCCGACGACAATAATAATAATAACGGATCGCCTTAATTAAAATTATTAATTAAGTTATTAATAATTTGTACCATAATATTATAATTTTTTTTTATATACGGAATATTACGGTTATCTTAAACCAGATTATTCTTAATAAATTTGGTATTAAAAGTTTTTCAGGTAATTATATTAAAGCTATTTATAAGTTAATTTTCGTTTTTTATTATATTTAGTTAATTAAATTTACTTACGTCGTTTATAATAGATTCGGTATTATTAAAATCGATAAACTTAATTTTTATAATTTTACGGCCCGTAGCCAAAATATTTTCGAATTTTTAATTATCCTTTTTAATTCGAAATAAATATCCCTTAATAAATTAAAAATTTTAAAACAAAAAATAAATGTATTCAAAAATTTCGTTACGAAAATCCCAAATAACGTAACGCTTATTTCGCGAAAAAGTATAACGGGCATAAAATTCGCATTATAGGGATATACGGTATCTAATTAAAAATGAATTTCCGAAAAAAATAATATTAATATTATATATATTATTTTTCGACCGGCGGAATTTGCCAATAAGCCATAAATTATAATATTCGCCTTTTCGATTAAATATTTTCCTTATTTTTTCTCTGGATTTTGTCGGAACCAGATTTAATATTAAAATCGAATTAATAAATATTTAATTTGATATTATAAAACGTTATATCCAGTTAAAATAAAGTATTTTTTTGCCGTAATTAAATTAATTAACCTTATAAAAAATAATAATATTAATATTAATCGCCTAATATAATTAATGTTATTATATTATATAATATACGAAAAATATAGATAAATCTGGGCTTTTTAAAAGAAATAATAATTATTTCGTAAATTTTTATTAATAAAAACAGTATTAATCGATAATTAATTATTATTTTTAATAAAATTAAAACAATTATTGCCTTATAAAATATTAGCCATATTAAAAATATTTTCGGCCTTATAATTATTTGATAAAAAGGCCTTATTCGGCACGTTTTAATTAAAATTACGTTACTTAATATAAAATATAAATAAGTTATATTTTTAAATTAAAAAATAAAATATTTATAAGTTATTTATTAAATTATTTATATTTTTAGGTAAAATATTATTAATAAATAATAATAAAAGATTTTCGTTAAATTCTTTTTAATTTATTAACGTATCTTAATTAAAATTCCGTAATATTTCTTTTAATTATCCGGCGTAACCAAAATATTTAAAAATTATATTATACATAATAAATTTAAACTCGGCGACGGTTAACCAAAAGCATATATATTTTATGAATTCGGTAAATTCGGTTTTCGAAAAAAAATTTTCGATCGAAATATTCCGGGAAATTTTATATATATTAAACGTTTTTATTAAAAATAATTCGTATTAAATATATAATTTTTGCAGAAATAACATAAATATGTAAATATTATGCATATAAAAAATAAAGGGTTTAAAAAAAGAAAATTTTGGCAATTTTTAATATAATTATATTATTTTATTTAAAAATTAACGATTTATTTTTAATTTATTTATATTTTATATATTTTATTTATATTATGGGGCTAATAAGTACGTATAATTATAAATAAAAAATATATTTATATATGGAATAAAGGAAAAATAAAAAGGAATTACCGTTTTTTATTATATAAATCGGCTATTTCGGTTTAATTAGCTTATATTTTTCAAATATAATTAATTATTTTTTAATTTTTATAAATAAAATAAAAACGTTCCGAAAATTAATAAATTTTTTTTAAAAAATTTATATATTTTTTAAAAAAGGTTTCGATAAACGTTATAAGTACTGTCGATAATATTTTCGTTTTCGTTAATTATACTTAACGAAATCGAATAGCGTTTATTATACGGTATATGTTTTAATTTGGGAAAACCGGGGAATTTCTGCTTATTATATTTATAAAATATATTAATAAAAGCCGGAAATAAAGTCCGGATAATATTAATTACGAATTAATAAAAAATATTAAATAATAACAAATATTATTATAACGTTTTATAAAATTATTTTATTTTATAATATTAATTAAGCCGGAATATAGATTATTTTAATTTTTTATTAGAAATATAATTATAATAATAAATAAAGGTAATAATAATATTCCGTATAACGGTATTATATCGAAACGTTATATTATAAATATAATTTTAAATATTAAAGTTATTTTATTAAAATATAATATCGTTTTATCGTACCTAATTATAAAATGCAATTTATCTTAATTAAAATTATATTATTATAAAGAAATTAATATGATTTTTGGAATTTTCTTTATTAATTAAATTATATTTTTATTTAATATATAATAATTTTTGTAAATATTTAACTTTTTTAATATATTGATATTATTCTGTAATAAATCCGAAAATATTAAAAACTTACCTAATAAATAAGGCAGGTAATTATCGTTAATTTCGGAAATTATTTTAACCATAATAATTAAAATTATGAAAAAAATATATAAAAATATCCAGATCGTTATTATTACGAAACCGTTTTATTTTCCGTTTTGTATTATACGATTATTGCTTTTTCCTTAAATATATAATTATTTGGTTTAAAAATTTAAATTAATTAAGGGCAAGCGCTTTTATAAAACGTTAATTTTTATTTAAAATGGTATGGATTACGTTAATTTCGAATAATAACTTTTTTGACGGGCGGCGAAATTTAAGCCCTTTTGTAAAAGTTATAAATTCCTTATATAATATATTATGGTATTTATATATAACGGGGTCCTAATTAGCAGGAATTAAAATTTCTGTTAATTTTTGCATGTTAATAATTATTTACGTATTTATTCTTTTTTTAATACGTTAATTAATCAATTAATCTAAATAATCGAATTAATAATTCGGCCTAAATTATTATATAAAACCTAATTATAAATAAAATTTTTAAATGTTATATTAATTATTTTTATGTTAATATCAGAAATTTAAGGTATATATACGTATATTTTATTTTAAAGGCGTAGCCCGGTAAAACTAGGAAAATTCGGATTTATCGTATTTTAAAAAAGGGGATAATAACGTAGCGAATTTAGGCTGTAATTATTGTATGCGTTAAGGTTTAAAAATGGCAAATAGGTCCTAATTAAAACCATTATAATATTAATAATAAGCCATAATTAAGGTAATCATATATATATATATATATATATATTTATAAAAACGTATTATTATTAAGTTATTACGGATTTTTGTTTTTTTAAAGAAATAAATGCACCAAACGAAGCCGTGTTTAGGTAATTATAACTCAGGCCTCGCTGGCTCGTTACGGGGATTTGGGATTTGATTAGTTAATATTTAGCGTTATGGAGCGGTACTTAAGTGACTTTGAAGAAATTGGGAAAACGAGCCAGGGAGGCCTGAGCTAGCTGAGGTAACCAGTAAGCTGGATCGCCAACTTACTGGTGGTAAGCCAGTAAGCCGGATCGCCAACTTACTGGTAATAAACTAATAAGCCGGATTACTAATTTACGGATAATAATCCAGTTAAATAAAAATCAGATATATATATTTATTAATTTTATAACTTAAATAATTTTAATTTATAATATAATATCGTTATTTAAAATATTTTTGGAATTATAAGACGTAACACGATTTTTATATTTATTACTTAAACTTTTATGATATTTTTATTAATATAAACCCGTTAACTTAAGGTTTAATAATTGGTTAAATTGCCAAACCGTTATACGTTACAAATTCTTATTTAATAATACTGTTAAACTTTAAACAATATTTAATATTATTAAAATATTAATTAGCGTTTAGATAATCATTATTTAATAATTTTAGGCTTAAATTCGAGAATTATAAAAAATCCGATAAATTAGGATTACGTTATTAGCCTAAGTTTTTTTCGCCCGTATAAAATTTAGGAAATCGGAGCTTTATAATAGGAAAAGTAATTTTTAAACTTTTTTAACTTAGGTACGAATTTACCTTCGTTTCTTAAACCTTAATAATTTAACTAATTAAGTCTTAATAATAAAAATATACCTAATAGGAAATATAATTAATTAATTTAAATTTATTAAAAATTTTTTCTAAAAGTAAGAAAATCGAATAAAAAGGATTTTATTAACAAAACTTTTTTATTTTATATTACTTTCAAAAATAAAATACCTAATAATTTCGGCAATCCGGATAAAAAACGATTTACGGCTTAATAATTTCTGCAATTCCGACAAAAAGGACTTATATTTAAATACGCCGTAACTTGCAAATGCTTTACAGTTAAAATGGGATAAAGAAATAATAAAGCTAACGTTTTTATCAATATATTTTATAAAAATTTAAAGGATAATATAAAAAATAAAATTATTCGGATTAAATAATTAATTGCCTTAATCCGATATATTATAAAAGTAATTAAAATTAATAATCAATAATTTAAGAAACGATAGGAAAAAAAGGATAATATGTTTTACATACGGAATATAATAAATTCAATTAAAAGGAAAAAAAAGCACTTTTTATTTTTTACGGAACGGCGTTAAAACTTATAAAATTCGGTATTACCTGTAAATAAAACTGGAACTAGATTAAATGATTTAATTATAGCAAAATGGGATAAAAAGTTTATATATATAAAAAACTTAAATAATTACGGCAAAATAACAGGACATTAATATTGGAAAGATAATCTAAAAATAATTAAAAAAGAAATAACAAAATTATTATTATAATTTAAGCCAAATATATATTAAGCTTATAACAAAAAGTCTAATAAGGATTATTACGATAGGAAATTCGACGAAAAATGCAAAAAGCCAAAAAGCTAACTTAATAAATATTGCAAACACCATAAAAAACGTTATAAGGATAATTACGTAAATATTAAAACTAAATAAAAAGAAATTTGTTCCGGAACTTTTAATCGATAAGGCAAAATATACGCCATATATTGTTGATAACGAAGATATCCCGATTACGAAAAATAAAAATAATATATTTACGAACGAATTACCCGTATATATTTTAAAGGATTCGATTTTTCAAACCGTGCCGGAAATAATAAAAACGATAAATAATAATATCGATAATTTTGAATTATAAGCCCAGAAAATATTTAATAATTAACCGAAATAAAACGTTAGCGCGAAGAAAAGTAATATTTATAAGAAATCTTTTTTTGTTATTATAAATAATATAATTATTAAATGGAAAAGCAATTAATTTAAGGCATAATGGAAAAGTGTTGCTAAAAAGTTATTACGGATTTTTATTTTTAATTAATATTTATTACGGATTCCCTAAAAAAGGATATTTAAAAAAATACGTTAATTTATAAGGGATCTTTAAAACGATAATCAGGATAACATATATTAAAATATAATCGCAAATATAAGAAAATAATTTATTCGATAAAAAAAGAAATTGCAAAAAAATTAAAAATAATTAATATAATTCGAAGAAATAGTACGCCGACAATAACGATAAATATAGCAACTTAACGCGTTAAACGAAAAAATATAAGAAAAGTCCGATAAATTCGAATAAGAATTAAAAAAAGGTTATTTATAAAAAAGCGGTAAAATAATAAAACCTAAAAGAATTAAAAGGAATTCCCAAAAAAGGTTTTAAATGCGACGATAAAAAACGTTAATAACTTTGCCATTTTAGAAATACGAATTGGAACGTATTAATATATTATAATAATAAATTGCGGAACTTTAGGCATGAATTATATTATATCAAATATAATTAATAAATTTAAATTACTATAAAAATATAAGTTAAAACCTTATATAACGATAAATATCAAAAATTAAGAATTTGTTTATAATAACGGAAAAACTATACGCAAAATTAATTATTTCGAGATTTCTATTTAAGGATAATATTAAATAATTAATTTCGATATTGTTTTATTCGAGAATTACGATATAGTCTTAGGATTATTATAAATACGTTAATACGAAATTTTAATTAACGGCAGAATTAGCTAAATAAAATTTATTTTATTTATTATTAATAAACCAAAAAAATTAAGATATTAATATTTAATTAATAATAACAGCAAGTATAGGCATAAAGATACGATAAAAACCTTATTACCTAAAAGGACAAAATATAAAAAAAATAAGTGCCAAAAATACGATATATTATTTTTATTATCAAAGGAAAATTAAAGTAATTAAATAATGACCTAAAATACCAACCTCAAAAACTAGAAATTTTAATTAATATATTATTGTAATATTATAAACACGAATAACTTTTTAAAAAAAAACTTAATACGAAATTATTAAAACATAACGAATAAAATTATAAAATAATTTTCAATAAGAATTTTCGACAAAATATTATTTTGTTTATAATTTTAATGAGAATAAATTAGCCATTTTTAGAAAATTATAAATAAATTTGTTATAAAAAAATAAATTCGACTTTCGAAATTATCAGCAAATTATTTAATATTTTTTGTATTTAAAAAAAACGAAAATTACGACTTATGATTAATTATCGATAACTAAACGATATTATTATTAAAAATTAAATATTATTATCTTTGATTATTAAAATAAAAAACCGACTTTACGGAACCAAATAATTTATAACATTTAATTTCAAAAATGGATATAACTTTATTAAAATTAAAAAAAGATATAAATAAAAAATCACCTTTAGAACGAAATATAAATTATTCAAGTATTTAGTTACGCCAATATGATTTACGATCGTATTAGTAATTTTCCAGCAAATAGTTAATTATGTATTACGAAAATACCTTAATATTTTTGTCGTATATTATCTCGACGACATTCTTATTTTTTCAGAGATAAAAAAAACATATGCAGGATACGTTTATAAAACCTTTTAAGCTTTATAGGACGTAAAAGTATTTATTAATACACAAAAAAGATTAATTTTATATATAAGAAATAAAATATTTGGGACATATTATTATCCTAGGATATATTAGGATAAACTTCAAAAAAATTATTTCAGTTATAAAATAATAAACGCCAATAACAAAAAAAATATAAGCATTCCTTAAATTTGCTAATTACTATAGGAAGTTTATTCGAAACTTTAGCAAAATAACTATACCCTTAACAAATTTTACGAAAAAAAATTCATATAAATGCTAAATACAGAAAAGATTTTTAAGATATCAAAAATACGATTACCAGCGAACCAATACTAATTATATACGATTTAAACCGTTCCGTTAAATTAAAAACCGATATTTCGGATTACGCGGTAAACGTAATAATCGGATAACGAAATAATTAAGGTAAATTGTACCTTATTATATTTTTTTCGTATAAATTAAAAGGAGTTGCACTTAATTACGGTATTACAAATAAGGAATTTATAGTTATGATTATGGCATTTCGAAAATTTAAGTATTTTTAAAACAAAATTTGTATTAGGTTAAGGTTTATACGGATTATCAGAATTTTATCTGGTTTATTACGATCAAAGAATTTATAAAACGATAATTAAAATATGTGGAAAAATTGGCGAACTTTAACTTTGTTATTATTTACAAAAAAAATCAAAAAATAGCAAAGTAAATATTTTAAATAAATAATTAAATTTCGAAAGAAAACTGATTAAAATTAATTATATAATTTTTAATACCATTTTAAAAAAATATTTACGCTTACGATAAATTACGACTGTTCGAGTAGTAACTTGCGATATATACCAGAAAATTTAATAGTATAACGACAGTTTTTTTAGAAAATCAAAAAATGGACAAAATACAAATTCCAGCAAAATACCAAAAAGATTTAGTACGAAAAATATACGAACATTAGTTATACGGATATCCAGAGATCCATAAAACCTTAAAGCGATTTTAACGTACATATTTTTTTCCTAGAATAAAATTAACGGTACAAAAAGTTATACGGTAATACGATATTTGCGCCAAAGCAAAGACTCGACGACACAAACTATACGGAAAATTACAGCCATTATTAGTTACAAAACAATTATGGTACTTAGTTACGTTCGACTTTATTACCAAACTTTTTATATCAAAAAATCCAATTACAAAAATATATTACGATAGTATTTTCGTAATTATTAACTGATTTACGAAATTTTCATATTTGTTTTACCATATTATGAGAATATAAATGCCGAATAACTGGTATATATTTTCTTTAAATATATTTTTAACATATACGAATTATTAATAAAAAATATATTAAATAAAAGATCGATATTGGCATCAAAGTTTTGACAAGGCCTTATAGCACAAGTCGGCCTAAATTACAAGTTATTTAACGTATTTAAACTTTAAACGGATAAATAAATAAAACGAATAAACTAAACTTTAGAAATTTATTTACGATATTATATTAATTACGAATAAAATAATTGGAAAATAAAGTTATTTATTGCTTAATTAACTTATAATACCAGTTATTACGAAAATATTAAAATAATATCTATAAACGTAAACTTTGATTTTATCTCAAAAATTTACAGAAAAGTACGTAACGATAATCTAATTAATATTAAAATAGTTTTTACGTCAAAATAATTATATTAATTATACCAAAAAAATAAAAACAAAACTAAAATTCGTACGAAATTAAATAAGTAAATATTATAACCAGAAAAAATTAAAAAGATAAATTTTTAAAAAGGGAAAAATAGTTTTCCTTGTTATAAAAAACATTGAAACAAAACGACCTAATAAAAATTCGATTTTAAATATATCGGTCCATATAAAATCTTAAAAAATCTTAAAAAATAATTTTTTTATTAAAACTTTCACCAAAAGCTAAATTTTATTTAATTTTTTACGTTTTTTTATTCAAATTAATAACAAATATAATCAAGGTATATACAGCATAAAACGACGTAAAGGTAGAAAATAAATAAAGGTACAAAATAAAGAAAGTCTTCGACATAAAAAAATAAAATAAATTTACTTAATACCTGATTAAATGGAAAAAATATCCAAATTCCGAAAATACCTGGGAACCTGCCAAAAATCTTATTAACGCCTAACGCTTATTAAACAATTTTCATTAATAATAACGGAATTACCTAAAATAATAATATTGCAGTTTACAAAATCTAAAAAAGAAAATTCTTAATTTATTACATTTTAATTAATAACGTCTATCTTATTTAAGGCCTATATTTCGGTTATAAATTTTAATTTTAATTGTATAAAATTATTAAAATCGTCTAAAGATTAATAGGCATAATTAATAAGTTTTATACCCTGGGATTAATGGTATTAATATTAACGACGTATACGAAAAAAACGCGCAAAAATCTTAAATAAAAAGTTTTCGGCCGTTAACTTTTCCTTTTTTAATCTTTTCGATTTTGCGATATAACGATTAATTATGGAAACGAGGACTCCTATTCCGTTATACGAACGTCCTTAACGAACGTATTCTTTATAACGAAAAACCCCATCCATTATTTGGCAATTAAGCTGCCAAGCAAAACAAAAAAAAAAAAGATATTACGTCAAAACTTTCGAATTCAATTAAATTAGCCAGGGCAAGTCGCTATTCGGATTTACGAAAACGACGCTTAGATATACCAAAAAACATGTTAAACAAATACAAAGGCTTACCGAAAAAAAAGAAAATCGTAAGGGCAAGATTTGTAAAAAAGAAGATCGTATTATGACCTAACGAGCCACGGCCTCCAGAAACGGTCTGCCATAATCCAACCATAAGTGCGCGGTAAGGCAGATCACGTAATGGATCACCAACTCACTGGTAATAAACCAGTAAGCCGGATCGCCAACTTACTAATAATAAGCCAATAAGCCGGATTACCAATTTACGGGTGATAATTTAGCAAAACAGGAATAAAATATATACGTTTATTAATTCCATAATTTAAATAATTACAGTTTGCAATATAATATCATTATTTAAAATATTTTTAAAATTATAAAACGTAATATAATTTCTGTATTTATTATTTAAATTCCCACGATACTTTTATTAACATAAATTTATCGACTTAAGGTTTAATAGTTGGTTAGATTGCCGAGCCGTTGCATTTATTTATTAAACAAGTTTTTATTATTTTTGGATTTATTACGTAATAATATTAATATATTAAAAAAATTAAGTATTTGCGAAAGTTATTATAAATTAAATAAAAATATAATTCGGTTGATACAAAAATTAAAATAATTATATAAATTTCTTTATGATAATATAATGTTAATTAAGATAAATCTTCTTTAATAATTAAATATAATAAAACGATATTATATTTTAATAAAATGACTTTAATATTTAAAGTTATGTTCGTAATAATATATTTCGATATAATACGGTTTTGCGAAATATTATTATTATATTTATCCGTTATTATAATCGTATTTTTTAAAAAAATTAAAATAATTTATATTTTAGCCTAATTAATATTACAAAATAAAATAATTTTATGAAATATTATAATAATATTTAATACCGTTTAATATGTTTTATTAATTTGTAATTAATATTATCCGGATTTTATTTCCGGTTTTTATTGATACGTTTTATAAACGTAATAAATAAAAATTCCCCGGTTTTTTTAAATTAAAACGTATATCGTATAATAAATATCGTTAGATTTCGTTAAATACAATTAACGAAAATAACGATATTATCGATAATACTTATAACGTTCATCGAAAATTTTTTTAAAAAATATATAAATTTAAACTTTTTTTATTAATTTTCGGAACATTTTTATTTTATTTATAAAAATTAAAAAATAATTAATTATATTCGGAAAATACAGATTAATTAAACCGAAATAACCGATTTATATAATAAGAAATAATAGCTTTTTTTGTTCCTATTTTGTTTTAAATATAAATAAATTTTTTACTTATAGTTATATATATTTATTAGCCCGATAATATAATTAGGATATATAAAATATAAGTAATTTTAAAAATACACCGTTAATTTTTAAATAAGATAACGTAATTATATCAAAAATTGCCGAAATTTTACCTTTTCGAACTTTTTATTTTTTATATATATAATATTTTTATATTTATGTTATTTTTGCAGAAATTATATATTCGATACGAACTCTTTATAATAAAAACGTTTAATATATATAAAGTTTCCCGGAATACCTTAATCGAAAACCTTTTTTCGAAAACTAAATTTACCAAATTTATAAAATATATATATTCTCGGTTAATTATTGCCAAATTGGAATTTATCGCGTATAATATAATTTTTAGATATTTTAATTGCGCCTAATAAATAAGGGAGGTATTGTAAAATCTTAATTAAAATACGTTAATAAATAAGACTTCTTTTAACGAAAACCTTTTATTATAATTTGCTAATAATATATTATTTAATAATATAAATAATTTAACAAATAATTCGTAAATTTTTGATTTTGAATTCGGAAATATGGTTTAATTATATTCTTTATTAAATAATATAATTTTAATTAAAGCGTACTAAATAAAGCCCTTTTATTAAATAATTATAAGGCTGGAAATATTTTTAATACGGCCGATATTTTATAAGGCGATAAGCTTTTTAACCGTATTAAAAATAATAATTAACTGTCGATTAATACCGTTCTTATCGATAAAGAATTGTAAAATTATTACCGTTTTTTAAAAAAAACTTAAGTTTATTTATGTTTTTTGCATATTATAGGATATAACGACATTAATTATATTAGGCGGTTAATACCGATATTATCATTTTTATAAGGCCGGTTAATTTAATTACGGTAAAAGGATATTTTATTTTAATTAAATATTACGTTTTGCAATATCAGATTAAATCCTTATTAATTCGATCTTAATATTAAATCTGGTTTTAATAAAATCCAAAGAAAAAATATAAAAAATATTTGTTAAAAAAGGCAAATACTATAATTTGTAGTTTATTAGCGAATTCTGCCGGTTACAAAATAATACATATAACGTTAATATTATTTTTTTCCGAAATTCGTTTTTAATTAGGTACCGTATATATTTATAACGCGAATTCCATACCTGTTATTTCTTTTTAGTAAGATAAATATTATATTATTCGGGATTTTCGTAACGAAATCCTTAGGCGTACTTATTTTTTATTTCGAAATTTCTGGTTTATTAAAAGATATTTATTTCGGATTAAAAGGGATAACTAAAAATTTGAAGATATTTTGGTCGCGGACCATAAAGTTATAACAATTAAATTTATCGATTTTAATAATACCGTACCTATTATTAATAACATAAATAAATTTAAATAACTGGATCCGGTAAAAAACGAAAATCAATTTATAAATAACTTTAATATAAATATTTTAAAAATTTTTAATACCGAATTTATTAAGGGTAATTTAGTTTAAAATAACCGTAATATTTCGTATGCGGAAAAAAGTTATAATTTTATGGTACAAATTATCGATAATTTAATTAATAATCCTAATTAAAGAGGTCCGCTATCGTTATTATTATCGTCAAATAAACAAAATAAGGATTTATTAGATAGAAACGAACCGTTAATATAATTCTTTATTTTTCTGTTATTTTGTAATATATTTTTATATATGTATTATAATATATATATTATAATATTAATATTAATATATATTTACTATTTGCGTAATTTTAATTAATTAATTATTAAATAAGCGAAGAGGCGACGCTAACTACAAAACTAAAAAATTAGCAATTCCAAACCCTTCTGGGCTATATCAACAACTAGTTACTTTTCTAGATATTTGAAAACGTCTTATCAAGATATATGGAGTCCTGTTTTAGCCCTTTTAGCTAGTTTTAAAAGGTTGCGTTATCTTATATTAATTTCGAGATCAGTTTATATATTATTGTAATTATTTAATCGTTATATTAACATTATATATTTGCCTTTCGTAATAAAATTATAAATAAGAAAATAATGTTTTACGATTCGGTAAATAATATAATTATTAACGAAAGTAATATAAACAATTAGGTTCATAATTTAAGTAATTTTAATAAATTATATCCTATTTAAACGTTTTGTTTTTTGTAAGATCGTAGAAAAATATTAAATTACTTATAAATAAATATAACGCATAATTTCGGATTAACCTATATACTTTATTTGCAATTAATTTATTAATTAATATTTTTAAATATTTTTTAAGATTTCTTTTTCCTTTACTTTTTTTGGCGCGTTATTATAACCTATATATTAATAATTTCTTTTATGTTTTCGAATCCCAAATTTGTATTCGTTTTAAGCGTAATATTTACGTTTAAGCCTTTTTGAAAAGTTTTATTCGAATTATATAATAATGCCGAATATTTACGAATTACGTATAAATATTTTTTGCCATATTCCTATACGTAATTTATATATTTATTGCTCGTATAATTCGGTAAATAATAATATTTATAAAATAATTACATAATATATATTTTCTAGTTAAACGTCGTAATTTATAAAGTTATGAACCTTTTTTCGTATCGTTTATATAATATCAGATTTATATAATTTTTTTATTAAATTGTAAAAGCCGTAATTAATCGAAAGTCCGTAATTAATTTAATAATTTAACAATTTATGGGGTCGGTATAATCCGTTATAACGTAAATTTTATTTTGCCGGTTATTGTTACGGAAAATATTTCGAATCATATTATTAATGTTTAATATTTATTTAAATACTATATTTTTCCGTTATAAAACATTTTATTTATAATATAAGTTTTTTTAAAATATTACCGAATTTATAAAACTTTCATAGTTATGGGGCTTTTTAAATAATATATATTAATATTTATACCAAAAGATAAAATACTTATTGGTTTTTAATTTTCTGATATATTATTATAATTTTATAACATATATTTATTATTTGAAATTAATTATATATATTATTTACTTTTTGTAAAAAATATTCTATATCTTGGGATAATTACATATTATTTAATTAATACCAAAATGCTTTAATCGGGATTACGCTGTCAGTTTTACCTTATTACAAGTTATTCTGATATCGGTTCCGGCTATTTTTTAATTAAAAATCTTATTACCCATCTTTAAGGTTGTTTTTTGGAAGCAGATTATTTTTATTTTGGTATTTATTTCGGTTATTTTTTAATCCGAAATTTTATTACTTATTTTTAAAGTTGTTTTTTGGGAGCAGATTAATTTTGGAAAATAAGTTGTATTTCGAAAGCAGATTATTTTTCGAAAATAGTTTTAGCAAATCTAATATCCTTAACGGGGCAGATACGGTTTTTTGGATTTATTCGAGATATATTATCGGAAATTATAACGGAAATTGCCTTTATTATATTGGCAAGAAATTTATTTACCTTTTGTAATATCGTAAAATATATAAAGGTACATATTATAATATATGTATCGGGTAGTAAATAAAAGAAAAGCTAAATAATAATTATTATATCGGAAATAACGTAATTATATATATTAAAATATAACAGATATTTGGAATTTAAAAAATTATAATTAAATAGAAATATTAAATATATATTAAATATTTATAATAATTATAATTAAGATATATTTAATCGAAATAAATTTATAAATAATATTAAAAGAATTTATAACAAAATATATATTTCGTATAATTTACATATAATTATTAAGAGTTTTCTTTATATGTTATTATTTTATTATAAGAAAAAATAACGTTAATTTTTTATTTATACTTAATAACTTATATAAATTTAATAATTTATATATTGGTAATTATATAATTATAAAATTTATATATAATTTAATCCTAATTATATATATTAAATTAAAATATCTTTATAACTTATTAATTATGTGTAAATTTTATTCGTATATTTTAAATCCTTATGTATGTTATATTAATATTAATAATTTATTTAATAATTATTTAATATATAAACTGTATTTTATTTATTATAGTTTAAATTTCGTATTTATATTTTTAATTTTAAATAAACTTATTTTATGTCGGCAAATTTATAATATTGTTAAATTTCCTAATTATAATTACGTATTTATATATATTTAATATTTTGTAATTATTATAATAATATTATCGCCGTTTAATAAAGTAAAATACGGTAATTCTATTTAAAAATATATAATAATTTAATAAAAAATTAAAACGTATATAAAAATTGTAACAGCATTAAATTAACTTTCGGTTCGAATTATATTAATTATAATTTTATTTTTCGTATTTTATTTCCTATTATATGTACTGTTTTTCCAAACCCTATCCTAGCTTATAAAATAAGCCTTTCTTAAGTTAAATAATTATTTAAGAAAGTTCTAATATTATAAAACGTTTATAAAATAAATTTTATTATTATATGTTAAAAACCGTAAACTGCTTATTATTATATACATATTAACGTATATATTATTTACGATAATTTCGGAATAATATTGAAATAAATATTCTGAGATTTTAATTATATATATATAATTTATAAAATATTAATAAAAATTTATTTAAACATATTAATAATTATTAAATTTTATTTTTATTAAATCCGCAAAGAATTATTAAATAATATATAATATTATTCGTTTATTTCTTTATATTAAAATATAATAATAAAATTATCGATACGAATAATACGGATTATTAAATAATAAGTTTTTGGAACCGCAAAATAACCGTCCTTTATATTATAAATTTGACCCGCTTATATTTTTTAAAAAACCGTATAATTTAGGCCGTTAGCTGTTTTCGAGAATTTATGATTTATAACGATTTGCATAATTTGAATAATATTAGGGATATAATAATTTTATAATCCCGATTAGGAAAAATATAAAACCGCAATATATCTTATAGTGTATATTATGTGGGGGTTATTTTTATAATATGAAACGAAAAAAATCCGTAATTATACGTAATTAATTGTCGAATAAATAATTTTATATAAAAATTATCTTTTTAGATATTGCGATATATTTGATATTAGTATTAAGAAGTTTGGCGGTTATTTAAAATGTCTAATTATTATTATACCTATATAAAATTTTGATATAAAGAAAATTTTAGAACTAGGCGAGGAAAAAATGAAGGAATCCTTAAAACCAGGCGAGAACCCATTTATACCGCCAAAGAGGAAACGCGACAAAGAGAAAAAAGCCAAATCCGGCCCGTAACTTTTATTAAGAGAACTAAAAAGCCCTAATTCGAAAAAAAATAATTACTAAAATCTTTAATAAAATAACAATAAAATATACGGGCGGTTTCGAAAATATTTAATTAGGACCGTATGCCGATAAATATTAATTTTAATTGCAAAAAAAAATAAAGTTACAAAACATAATTAATAAGGATTTATTACAAACTCGGGATTTTAAACGTTACGAATTAATATTTTGAAAAGAACTGACGCCAAAATAGCTATATTAATCATGAAAAATTATTTATATTATTTATTTACCTGCATAATCGATTTTTTCCACTAATTATTTAGCCCCAACTAAATATTTTAAAAATTAAAAAGGAAAAAATATTTTAAGAGTTAATATATTAAATTCAAAAAAATCCGGAAAATAAGATTTAAAAAATGCTAATTTAATGTTATAGATTAAAGGCTATAAATTAAAGAGATAATATGTTAATAACTGTAATAAATTATAATTCGAATTACCTAATATAGATTTTTATTAATTTTTTAATTAAAAAAATCTATTATATATTTATTACGGCGTATAATTAATCCGAATTTAAACGAATTAATATTTCGTATAAAATTTAACCAATTAAAAATTAATACAAATAACGAATTTAATAAATAAATAAAATATTAATAACTTTAATTAATATTATATGAATATTTATAATTGTCGTATCTTATAACCGCGATACCGCATCAAAACCGAACGCGTTTTATATTATCGGCCTTAATTAAAACCGGCAAAATTTTATTTTTTACTTTTTAATTTAATATCATGATTATCTTTTAATTTATTATTAATATTATTATCCGATAGGTACTATTTATTTTTAATGCGTAATTTTCTAATTTCGATAAGGATTCTTATTTCGATTTCTTTTTCCGATATATTATTTACAACGTCGAATTGCGGATTATTACGTTTTAGGGACGACGGTAATTCCGGTAATAATATAAGAATAAACGAATTATACGAATATAACTATAATAACGAAAGCGGGGTTAAGAAATCAAAAATATTTAAAAATACTAGGTGTTGCGCCGACATTACAAATAAAGAGAATAAAGTAGGCTTTTAATCAAAATTACCTAGTACGTCGTAAATTACGTATATAAATATAGGCGTTACTATACCCGAAATTATAACTTTCAATCGCAAAAACATATAAATTATATGCCGGTTTAATATTTAAATTATTAAAATTATGGTTAAATCGTTAATTACCAATTTCAATTAAACGACCGTATATAATATGCTTTAATTAAGACGAGATACGATTTAAAATAACTTTGTAATTTTTTCCGATATTTATTAAGCTTATAACGTAATAATAATCCGTAATTTATATAAATCGGTTTGCGATATAAAAATATGGCGCCGTTATTTCCGATTAAGCGAATTTCGTTATTTACGGAAAATTACTTATACTTTTTGTAAAATCGAAAGGATAATCTTTTTGTATATTATATGTAATATAAAAAAAGGCGGTTTTTTCTAAAAATATCCTAATATTATTATTTATTGAGATCGGGAACCGCCTTAATTAATTTGATTATATTTTTAATTAAATATACACCTTTAATTTCGTTTAATTTATTCGGAAACTTATTAAATAAAAGTCATTTAAGTTTAATAAAAATAAATATTTATTTTGCCTTTTTATTACCAAACGGAAATAACCGTATAAAAAGCAATTCGTTCCTTCGCCGTTTATATCAGGATTTTATTATTTTCTAAAGAACCGCCTTTACCGAACCGCCTTTTAATTATTTTTATGCAAATATTTTCGAATTTAAAAGTTCGGATATATGGAGGAAGTTAGGCGTATATATATTATAATAAGGTCTAATGAGAATTGGGTTATAACTGCCCTTTTTTAATATAATAATTTCGTCTTTTTTTAAATATGCTAAAGTCGTTTTACGTACATATTTACTGTTAAATAATGCGTATTATTAAGGCTTTATCTTTATCCGATACCGCAAATTAGAATTATTTTATTTCGGAAATTTAAAAATATTTTAACTAGACGATAACTAAAATTAAAATTTGATAATTATTTTATCCTAATTAGGATTATTCGCGATAAATTACGTATTATTTTCTTTATTATCCGAATTCGTTACGTTATATTTTATTATAACCTTTATATTTTTATAAATAATACGGTTTTTAATTTGCCGGGCTTAGATTTCTTTTAATTATTTTAATTTCCTTTTTAAAATAAACGACTTCGTTTTATACTTATCGAATGCTTAATAAAGTGCAAATAATATAATTTGTTTATAATTAATTATATTTAATCGTTTATAATTATAAACCGTTGGATTAAATTGTTATTATAAATTTTTAATCGAAAGATTTTACAGTATATTTTATTATATTAATCGATTAATATCCGGAATATTTATACTTAATCCAAAAGCAATAACAAATGCGACGATACGGATAAAATTATTTAATGATTTTAAGTTATTATATATACGAATTTGGTTTTCGTAAGATATTTCGAAATTATAAAACTTAATTGTAAGATAATGGATAACTGTGAGCTAAGTGAGGTGATCTCCGACTAGTCGTAAAGCAGATTCCAAGAAATAAATATATTAGGTTATTTTTATCTAGCATTTCCTATTAACTGCTAGATGGTAAATCTATATTAATAAGTAGATTAATAGCTAATTGGTAATTAGTTAATTATCAGTTTTATTTTTATAGGGGTTATATTCTTCTAATTATTCCTTTTTTTAAGTTATTAATCCTTAATAATATTATTATTAATTTGATATAACGCGTTTTGCAAATCTGGTTTCGTATATTTACAGATAATTTACCGTTATATTAAATTATAAGTAATTACCGTAAGAATAAATATATATTATATTATGTAATTCCTTATGTTCCATTTGATTCTTTATTATAATATATTTTTAATTCCGTTTTGTTTACCTTTTTTTGCACTTAGATTTTTGCTTTTTTTACGTATACGTTATATTCGGTTTTCCGTTTTTCTTTATTTTTATTTTGCTTTTTCCGTTTATTTTACGTATTATTTCCATTTGTTATATTTTTTTTCGAAAGCAATTTCAAAAGAAATAATATTTTAATATTAAAAAGGATTAAGATTTTTTCTAATATTATCCCTTTAACGCCGATAATAAGATAAATATTAATTATATTACGGGCAGTAATAAGCCGTATTATATTTATGTAATATAACGTTATTTTTATTACTTTACGATTTGTATTTAAATTTTAAACGCCTTAAATTATATTATAACTAAGTATTATTATAAATATTTCGCGTAATAAATAATTATTTTTCATATTATTAATATTATTATTTAATTTCCATTTAAATTCCGATCGTCTTTATAAATACCGCCTAAATAATCTTTTAATTTAATACCGATAATTAGGAATTAATCGACGAACTCGAAAAAGTTGGTATTATAGGTACCTAATACGAAAATTCCGACATAATTGCGATCGGTCGTCGACTTGACGTTTTTCGCAAGGCCGAACTTACCTTTAACGCAATTATTATTAAAAAGTATTATTTTTTTAATATAACGGAAATCGATTTCCGATTATTCGTTATAATTACAGAAATATAGTTTTAATACCGTTTTATAAGTTTGCAAATTTAAGTTTTTTTTTATAAATATTACGGTTTTTTTATTATTTCGTAATTAATTTTTAATTAAGCAGAATTTTAAAATAGCCCTATAAGTAAAGTAATTTTCGAAAGTTGTTATACTGTTATATTTTCTATTTATTTTTCAACATTTCAATAAAACTTTAATATTTATTAATGATTATAATTAAAAAAATAGTTTTATCCGGCGAAATTATTATTAAACTTAAATATATTAAATATTTTAAGGACGGCGCCTTATTTCCGATTAATAACAAATTATATTACGGTTATTTAAACCTTATATTTTGTTAAAAATAAAACGTTTTTAAATATTTTCCGGGTTTTACGCCTAATAAATTTAATAAACGTACTTATTTTTTGTTATCGTATATTTTCAAATTAGTTTCCGATATTTTTATATTAATTTCCTTAATATATTTATTAAGAGTTAATTAACGTAAAATTTCATAATTAAACGCAAAATGTTATTTTGGAAATAAAAATTCGATTTTTTTTATATCGTTTATCCGTTTTCGACCGGTATACGATAAAATAATTATTCGCCAAAAATTTAAAAATAATTATATAATTAAAAAATATTTTAAAATTAATATTTCAAATTTACTTAAAATTATTTTTTATAATTTTTATAATTATTAGGTAATTAATTTCCGATTGAGTTATTATTATCTTACGGTTTTTACGTCGTTTTATTTTTTATATACGTATTTAACTTTTTTTTCGTAACATTATAATATCTTAAGCGCATATTTAAGGTATTTTTAAAATTTTTATATATTATATTCGGCGTGCCAACCTTTTTATTTAATTAAATATTCGTATTACCCCCGGTTATTTCGGTAATAAATAATTTTTTTATTAGATCCGGAAACGTTATCTAAATATTATTCGGTTTTTAGTTATATTACGGCTTTAATAAAAATATCAAAAATATATTATATATTTATTAATATTTAATTAAAAAGATTACTTTATGTACTTAAAAATATATTAATTTTTAATTATAACCTGGATATAAATAAATACGAAATATTTATTTTTGAATTTAATATTTTTAATTAATAAATTTATTTATGACTCAAATTAAAATTTTATAGGCGTATGGCGTTAATTATAATATTTCTTTTAAATTATCGTTATTTTCTCCTAATATTTATATATTATTCGACAAACAACCGTTATTTTTTAAAGCCTTTTTTTAATTTTTTATACTTATTTTTTAAACCTTTATAAAAATATTTTATTATTTTTAAATAATATTTATATAAGGTTTCGAACGAAAAATGACCGGTAAATACGTTTCGCGTATTATTATATACGAATTCCGTATTTTATAATAATTTTATTTAATTTCGTTAATATTTATTACCGTAATTACGGAAATATTATTTTAAAACCTAATAAATATATTTTATTTGCTTATCGGTTTGCAGATAATAAATAATTAATATTCGCCGCTTTATTATTTGCTTTTTACAAAATTTCGCTAAAAATTAATTTATTAATAATTTATGTTTATTATTAATAATTTCGGTTAATCTACCGAATGTATATTTAATTTTGTTATAAAGTAATCAGATTAATTTAATTATCGATAAAACTTTAACCGTAAAATAAATAATTTAAATTTCGTAAAACCGTCGATAATTACCAGGATTATATCGTATTTTAACTTATTTAAATTTAAGGTTTTAAGAAATCGCATAATAAAATTTAATAAGATTTTGTAGAAAAATTATTTAGGTAACGGCAGAGATTTTAATTATCTATATAGTTTATAACATAACTTTATTATGCCTTAATAATTTAGATATTAATTAATATATTTTCAGACATTATTTGTTATATTTGCTTAATAAAAGGTTGTAATTATTAATTTTAATATATAAATATATCTTATATATTTTGCCTGTCAATTATTATGATATTAATTAATTAATTATTTTCGTAAAACGTTTTACGATAAAATTACAAATTTATTTTAGTAATATAAGATTTTCTTTTATGTCCAGGAAATATTTTCTTCTTATTTCGGCTTAACGTCCAATTATTTGTATTAATTTTATGATATTTAAATCCTTAATTTGTAAGTTTCGAACCTAATCGTAAATTTATCGGGAAACTTTCGGTTAAAATACCGTTTTATTTTTAAATAACTTTTTTATTAATGGACGTAAAACGTATTAATTATAAATAATAACTTTAATATTAATTTTGTTTTCTTTAAATTTATCAGAATCCGATCGTAATACGATTACAACTTACGGTTATCGTTATTTAACCGTTAATCGTATTACTATTACGATTCGTACTTATATTATTATTTATAAACGATAAATTCGGCAGATACATAATTCTTTATTTTCCTTTTCCTTTTAAAAATTCTTTATAATTATAAAATAAAGGTTTTCTGCTTTTTTTATACAGATAATAACTACTTAAATTTCCGTTACCTAAAGTCTATTTGAAAACTTTATAAAAAGCGAATTTTACGTTATTTTTATAAACCCTTTTACCTTTTTATAATATTCTAAATTACGTTATATATTTGCAACTGTTTTTCGTACGTTTTTTAATATGTTATTCGTTAATCCGAATTTCTTAAATAATATGGGAATTACGTTTTTATATGCGAGTTTTCTTAATATATAATCCGGGCATTTAAATAGCTTATTTACCGGGTTGGCGGTACCCAATTAATATTAAATCTTAAAATTAAATTACGTAAAATAATAAATCTATTAGGTTAACTTTCCTTTAAGGTCGCGCGTTAACGGCTTTATTATATTTTTTAACGCCATATAATTAATAAATATTTAAAAAAAGTTTTTAGTACCTTTAAAATATTACTATTAATATTTTTAGTTTTTTATAATCGCTAATAATTTTTATTATTTTATAACTTATTATTTTTCGGTTAAATGTAATTTTCGCAACTAATATATAATTAAGCGTTCATATTTTCCGTATTTATATAAAAATATTTTTAATATAGCTTTTATCAAAGTATTTATTTTAACTCTAATATTTTTAATATTATCTTAATATTAAAAAATAATTTTCCATTAAAAATATTTGTTAAATTTTAAAATACCTTTTTAATTTTTTCGGATTATTTAAATTTTATTATTTTACCTTTGCTTTACGCCTTTTTTAAAAGCTTAATAATAAGTTCGGTAATATACAAATAATAAACGATAACTTTCCGATAAAAATTTACAAATCCTAAAAATATTTAAATATTATAAATTAATTTTGGTTTTAATTACGTTTTCATTCTATTAACCCGCTAGCGGCTTATTTCCAAATTATCGATATTAATTATAAATCGTAAAAATTTTATTTTTTTTAAAGAGATTTATATTTAAATACTTTGATAAATAATTAATATTATAATGACCGTTTATAAATTAATTAAAAATATTTCGTATAATTCTTTTTCGTTACTAAAATAAATAATTATATTATCTAAATATATTATATATATAGAATTAACCTATCCAATTAATACTTCATATATATAGGTTTAAAACGTAATTAACGTATTAATAAGGCCAAATAATATATTTATATATTCAAATTACTCGTATTACGTTTAAAAAACTGTTTTTTATTAATTATTTTTTTAATTTTAATACGGTAATAAATATTTTTAAAATTAATCTTCGAAAATACCTTAATTATCCTAGGGAAATTTATTACATTGCAAATTAAAAATAAAATATATCGATTTTCTATAATTACTTAATTTAACCTTTTATAATTAATATATAATCGAAAATTACCGTCCTTTTTAAGCATAAATAATATTGGTATTTTTACGTTTATTTTCGAATAACATATCCGGTTTACCTTTAAGTTTATTCGGATATATTTTTCGAATACTTTTTTTGGGCTTCCGAAATAAAGTAAATTAGGCCGAATAAAAGTATTTTTCCCTGGATTAAATTTATCATATATTTTGTCTTTAACAACAAAAGTATTTTTTATTACTTTTCGGAATATATTCGCCGAAAATTCTTTAGATATACAAAAAAATCGATTATATTTTATTTTTATTTTTTTCCGAATTCCAAGATATTTAGTTTTTCGGTTAAATTTATTAAGTTAATAATATAAATTTGCTTACCAAACAACATTAGGTTTATGATTTTCTATTTATCGACCTTTTATAATAATCCATATAATTATTAATTTATAACTATATTTAATAAGATTTTTAATTTATTTATACCGGGTTTAAATAATAAGAAATCGGGTATTTTTTAATCGTAATATATTATAACATAAATTTACTTAAATTCTTATTTGTTTCCGTTATTATTTATTATATTAATAAAAGTTTTATAAATACTATAATATTTAATACATACGCCGTTACCGCGAATAAAACCGAAAATATTTACGGAAATTAATTAAAAATTAAGTTTTTTCATTAAATTTTTGCTTATAATATTTACTTATATTCCGGCATCCATATTTATTTCTATTATTATATTCCTCATGTTTCTCTTAATAAGTAATTCTTTTTTAAAAGCCGGCTTTATTCCGATTATTTTGCAGTTATTAACCGAAATAAATAAAATATATACGTTTATTCAGGCTGTTTTCTTAGGTTTACATTTAGAAATTAATTTAATTTATCGTTATATATTATAACATTTTATACGGCCTTTGAAAATTTATTTTCGTATGGCCGAAATAATAAGGTTTTCATATCTTTTTTAGGTTTATAATTTATATTTTTATAACCCAATTTTCTATAATTATAATATTTAAATAAGCCCTTATAAAAATTCAAAATGTTAAATTATATAAATTTATTTTAATTAATATTAAATCGGTAATTATCTGCTTTGCGAATATAAGAACGCTTACGGTCCTTATTATTTTTATATACCTCCTTTAATTTGTTTTCAAAATTTCTTTTCCGAAAATAATAAAATAAAATCGTTTATTTTTATTAATACTTTTGGCTGCAAATAATTAATTTTCCTTCCCCTTTTTCCAAACGTCTTAATAATATTTTATCTTATTTATTACGTTATTAATTTGTTTTAATTTAACATTTCTTTCGTAATAAAATATTTCGTAATCCTGGTATTAATTTATAAAAGTAATTAAAAGCAAAACGTTTAATATTCCGATTATTTTCCGGGCTAAAAATATCCGTAAATTTTGTTTTATAAATTAAAAGCCGTTATTTAACGTAAAGATTTAACGGCGATTAATCAGATCGTTATCATAATTCCATAAATTATTTCTTATATTTTGTATCTAGAAAATTAGGATTTACATAATTTTACTTAATGAAAATCTATAAGTTTTTTATTTTTAATCTTTTTTCGTAATCAAAATAATTAAGCATAATACGGTATAATTATTAAACGTTTATAATAAAAACATTTATATAGCTTATAACTTATTAAATAAAAATAAAAATATTTTATTTTGGGTTTTCGACATAAGGTTCCGTAATAAACTTTATTTAATTTTCTTTTTTTTAATTAATATATGTTCGAAAAATTTCGATTAATCATAATGAAATATTTATTTATTATTTTTAAGTTTTTGCGATAATATTATAATTAATTTATAAAGCTTTATTTTTTTAACTTATACCATTATTTGTTATTCGGCTAATTATCGGAATAATTCCAAATATTATTCGTTTTATTAATAAATAATTTTTAAAATCTGATTATTATTTAAGGGCTTAACTTTTTTTATTATGAATTCCGGGACGCGGTTATTATATTACGTTTATTTTTCGACCGTTTAATTAATAATTATCGGGATACGTCTTTATTATATATGTAAAGGGATTTAGGATTTTAAGAACCATAATCCTGTGCCCGTTAGGATTCCGTTATAAGCTTTTTTGCCTATTTCCGTACCGTAATCGATCGTTTATCGATTAGGTTCCAATCGGCGGTTTTTTTGATTAGTAACTTAGGTTCGTTTTACAATCGATAAGCTTTGTTTTTAATGGTTATCGCGTTATCTTCCATAATATATGGAAAAATTATAAAATAATGGATAACTGTAAGCTGGGTAAGGTAATTTCCAACTAGTCGTAAAGCAGATTTCAAAAAGTAAATATATTAGGTTACTTTTATCTGGCGTTTCGTATTAGTTGCCAGATGGTAGATTTATATTAATAAGTGGGTCGGTGACTGATCGGTGGCTGGTCGGTTACCAGCCTTATCCTTATAGGGGCTGTATTCTTATATTAATACCTTTTTTTATAATTTTCGATAAATACCTCCGGTTTATTATGGTCCTAATTAGGTAATTATAGATATGTATAATTTTCGCCCTGTTATTAATATAAATAATAATTTTAATAATAAAATATAAATTATTAAATTTGATTAAAAGGAAATTATGTAATAGCGCAGATATATTAATTATTAGAAACTTTAAATACTTTTAATTTGAATATTAATTTTTGGATATAGAAAAAATAATAATATCGATTTCGGAATAATTAGTATTAAAAGCCGAATTTTCGCCTTATAATTATATTGAATTAAACCGCTAATTTAAGAAAAACCGTTATATTTCGTAATTCCTTTGATAATATTACTAATAATTATGATATATATAAATTAATACATATAAATTAAAAAAATAAAACGTATATTATAGATATTAATATATTTTAGTCGAAAATATCTTTATTCCGATAATAAATATATTATATTAATAGTAACTAAATTATATCGTTATTTGAAAACAAGGTTTAATATGGCAATTTAAAATTAATTGTTCGATATTTTTTTAAAATTCAAAAAAACAATTATATTATGCGGCAGCTATACGATCGAATATGTTTAAATTAAACTTTTTCGTAATTGTAAATATTAAAACAAAAACAAAATATAAAATTATTAATATAAAAGTTCCTTATTTTTCCATTAATGTAATTAATAATATAATCTAAATAATAATTAAGACTATTTTAAAATTTATTTTAATAATAGAAAAATATTAAGTTTTTCGAAAATTAAATTATATATTATATTAATTTGTTGTCATTAGAAAATATGGCTTTATCCGTTAAATATAACGCCTAATATAAGACGGATAAACCGACGGCGTAGGATTATCGTAGGGGTATCGGCCGTATACATAATGTTGGCATATAGGTTGATTACGTTTGTATCGGCAAAAAATTAGTAAAAATATTAAATAAAAATAAACGTTTTATTTTTAAAAGTTAAATGTTCAAAAATTTAAGATATTTATCTTAAATTTTCGAATATATTATTCGTATTTAGGTAATTAAGAAAAAAATATATTTCGGGGTTTATTACCGAAGATTTTAAGCTTTATATATTATTATTATATTAGCTTAAAAAGATAAAGCGTTATAGCATATATTAATCGAAATTTTAAATAATTCCTTTATTGTAATAATTTTTTTCCGTATTAATTAAAACTATAATTATATTAAAAATAAAGATTTTAATTTTGTATTAAATTATATAAGTTAAAATATTCGAAATTTTCTAATGAATATTTATTACCAAAATTAATAATAAATATTTTTGCAAATTTATATAAAAACGTACCAAATAAAACGAAAAAATTATAATTTGTTATTAGGCCTTATTTTGGAAGTTTTATTATTTTTGTGGATATTATTTTTAAAGGAGTTTAGCTGATATATTGGACGCCTAACAGATACTTTTTGATCAAAAGCTATAGCTGTGGCTACGACTGCTGCGCCGCAGGCGCAGCCACAACCTCCAAAATGGGGTCCTGGTCACGATGAGGCAATGAAACGTGAGCTTGAAGCACCAGAGGCCGAAGGAATTGTGGAGGCTCAGCGTTACAACATACATCCTATAGTGCTCCCCCACCCAGTATGCCTCACTTGTATAGGCACTGAGGAGTTCACGTACGAAAGACGGATGCGCCACATACCGCGAAAAGACGTCCTCAAGAAGCACGTGGAGATCCACTTTCGGCTCCCCGGAATGTAGTTGGGTTGCTGAAGAAGCGGGTGAGTTTAGCGTAGATATTGTATTCGTTCGTTGCAATATTTTGCGGTATAAGCCAAGATATCCAACGTTAATAGAGGTTCAGGAAATCCCGCTTGATATGATACTGTGGCACGGTTCAAACTTTCAAAATCTAATTCTTATGGATCGTACCATGCCGGTGAATTAACAAAATAAAAAAGTACTAATATGCATATTATGAAAGGAAGATTGGGTTTAAGAAATTAATACTAATAAATATATTTCGATTTTAGATAATTATATTATAAACTTCATAATAATTTAACCATAGTAGAGTAATATATTAAAGTGGATCGAGGTGTTACGCTTATAATTAGTCTCGGCTAATTAAAGAGTCCGAGTTTCGCATATATATTAACCAGTTCATTTTGTTATAGATTTAATATTAGAAATATTATTGACTATTTATTATGCATTTGTCATGTAAAAGGGCACCTCTAGCTGGGGTCTTCGGGTGATTGTTGTTCCTTTCCGAAGCCCTATATCAGTGGATCACCTACAACAAAAGGGATTACCATTTTCTAGCTTCCTACAAGTCAATATACTCTCAGGAGCTGTGTATCTACTCTCTAGTAAGTGTGACAGCTTTTTAATATTATTAATAAAATCGAATTAAGTGTTTTATTTTAACAACTTTTTTAGGTATTGTTATATAATTTACCTTATCCGTACTATTTGAAACTAAATTTCTCGGACCCGAATTTATATGACTACTAAGTAAAAGAATATAATTTCAAATAACTACTAACATATCCTTCGATTTTCGAATAAATATTTAAAGAATATAAAGTTTTAATTAAACACGCATATAATTATAATTACGGTTATAAAAACGGAAAAACGTATATTGTGCTATATAAAACGAGAATAATACGAATAGTTACTAATAAGAAAATAACTTCAAAAGCTTATTAATTAAAGAATATTTGAAAATTAAAAGTCTACGAAAAATGATTTTGACTAAAATGTTTAATTAAAGGATTAGGGAAAATTAAATGCTTAAAAATATAGAGGTTTAAAATTGTAATCTAATTATTAATATTTTAAACTAGCCATATAATTTAATATATAATTTATTTTTTAAAAAGATTCTTTTAACAAATCGAAATTCGAATATTGTAAATTTAAAAAAGTAAAGATAAATTACTTTAAAATCATTATTAAGGACCAAGTTGGAAAAATTATAAGAACAAATATGTGACGGGTAAGGGGATTAACCAACTATTAAACCTTAGTCGTACGGATTTATATTAGCAGGAACATCGTAGGACTTTATAACAATGGATACAATAACGTGTTATCTTTTGTAATACCAAGGGTGCTTTAGGTAACGATATTATATTGCAAATTAAATTTATCTAAATTCTGGAAATAATAAGCGTATATATCCTTCTCCTTTTTGGCTTAGGTACTTATAATTATATATTCGGTAGTGATTATAATTACTTGGGATTACCTTTGATTATTAATAATTACCGGCTTGGCAGTGATTACCGTTACGTAACCCTCCAGGTGGTCCGTATGGTCCTTACTATGGTATTATGGGTAATTTTAAAAACATTGCTAGGTATGTAGGCCGCGAGGCCTATATTGTAATAACCCACCTTGGATTAACCTTTTCGTTAAGAACTCCGTATTTGTAATTCTTATACCTAATATTTAAAGTTATACATAATATAAATAAAGTAAATAACCGGCGTTAAATTATTATAATGATACATAAAACATATAAATTACAAGAAAATTTAAAAAATATAACTTAATGTTTTATATAATTCCCCTAGGCGTTAATAATAGCCTAATAACGTACGGGCATTTTTTTAATCACGTTTAATAACTATTTTTCGGGGACCGCTACTTAGATTTTTTTTAACGTATTTGCGAAAATTATCGTATAAAATTATCTTTTCGAATCCTTATTTATTTTTAATATAAATTTTTATCCAGTTTCATACGGTTTCGATTAGGTTAAGGTCGGGCGAATATAAAAGCCAAACTATAAGAGGAATATGATAATCGATTAATTTTTGTTTCGAAACTTTTGTTATATAACTCAGAACGCCGTTATATATAAATATAAGGTCGTAACGATAAAAATATTACCTGTTAATTTGAAGCTATTCGTTAATTATGGGAATTATATATTCCTAATACGTATTGGCGTTAATTTTGCCCTAGTCCTTCTCCCAAAAAACCCCGGGCCTTTTACCGGTTACTCCGGAAAAATAACTTTAAAATATCCAGCCGCCTTTACGTTAATATCTTTCCACGATATATGTTTCGTCCTATTTTTCGCCCGTACGATATATAACATATTATTTCCGGTAATATCTTTTTATTATTTATGTTTCGTCGAATCATAAAATTCGACATTAATCGTTAAAATTCTAATTAATATGTTCGAAAGCCTAAGCGAACCGCTTTACTTATTGGCTTTGAATAAAAATGGCTTACAATGGGTAATATAACGGCGGAAATCGAAACGGCAAAATGTTTCCCGAATAAACGTACATCCCAAAAACGCCCATAAATAGCCGTTAAAAAGGTTTAAACCAGCCCATCCGGCGGTTAGCTTTCGAAGAGTATACGAATTTAACTAGCTTTGTTTTTTGTTGTAGGCTTATATCGCGATAACGGCCTGTATAAGGCTTCGGAGCGGCTTAGGCAGCTGTATACGCGGTTTATATTTATAATTTGGTAAAACCGGTAGCCTTCCGAATTTGCTCATAACTTATACGTGCCTTAAAGTATAAAGTTCGTATTCGGGCGCGTTATTCGGTAATAAGGTGCTTAGTATGAAGGTCTTTCGGACGCCTAATACGTATAGGAACTGTCGGAAGGATTTCGATAGTTTCCATATTAGCCAGTATTAAAGAAACGGGTTGTTTTGCTGTGAATATACCTATTGTAACGCGTTAAAAGTTTCAAATTCCGGTTGTTATATATCGAGAGTCAACCCATGTAAAAGCTATACTTAATTTGTATAGCGTAGTTACTAGTGCGACCCATAGATACATGACAGTGTTTTAAATATTTTGCCTGATACCATAGTATTTAACCGTTTCTTGAGGCCGAAAACCGTTAGGTCGTAATACGATTTTCTTTCTTCTAAAAATTTTGCCCTTAAGATTTTATTTTTCTTTTTTTTCGTTTAGTAAGTACTCTTTTTCTTTTTTTTTTCTTTTTTTTTCTTTTTTTTCTTTTTTTTTCTTTTTTTTTTTTTTTTTTTTTTTTTTTTTTTTTTTTTTTTTTTTTTTTTTTTTTTTTTTTTTTTTTTTTTTTTTTTTTTTTTTTTTTTTTTTTTTTTTTTTTTTTTTTTTCTTTTTCATTTTCATTTTTTTTGGTAGTCCTATTCCGTTCCCCATTCAATTTTCTATGTCGTTGCATTTTAATACTAGCTT
>QJNS01000145.1:0-202730 GCA_004154925.1 Monosporascus cannonballus | reverse complement strand
TTTTAATTCTTTTAATTCTTTTAATTCTTTTAATTCTTTTAATTCTTTTAATTCTTTTAATTCTTTTAATTCTTTTAATTCTTTTAATTCTTTTAGAGTTTTTAATTTCCTTAATAATAATATATCTTTATTTTGCTATATACGATTGGCAGTGATAATTTTATATTTGTATAAAATTCATTAAATTATAAGTATAAGTAATGCTTTAGCGTTTATATAATTATTATATATATTTCAATCAATATAAAATACGTAAAACACATTTAAGTTTAAACTATATTTTTCAGTCGGAGCTCAAAATACAGAAAATAATTACACGATGTTATTTGCACGACAGACACTTAATATGAATTATAAAAATATAGTTTACATTTACTGAAAATATATTAATACGTTTTGAATTTTTGTGATTGTATGTGAATTTAATAACAAATAATTTATTGATTACGTTATTTTACGTCTATTTAAAATAAAGTTGCAAATAGGTGTTTAACGTTTAATTTATCTCTGGGATTTATTTCTCAAGTGTTTATTTAAAAGCGTTTAATAATTTAAAATTTCGGCTTATACATATGAAAAAGCTTTATTAAAATATCTAAAAATATTGCTTTGTCAGAGGTAATTTTATTTAAATATCTGTACGAGTTAAAAATATTTTCTAAAAGAAAGATATATTATTTTTTCGCCATTTCTGTTTTTGTAGAAAAATAAAACCGACACTAATCGATCAATTGGAACCGTGCGCCCACTTGTTTCTTACAAAAACAGAGGCTTTTTACACCGGATATAATAATATAAATAAATTAAATAAAATTAAGCAAAAACAATAACTTCACAGAACTTTGATTAATTTAACTCTATTTTATATAATGCGTTAAGTATTATAATAAATGTTGAAATTATCGTTACGAAAATATTACTATACGTATTATTATATATAATTTGAGATTTTTACTATGTAAAAAGTTAATACGACGTAAAACTTTACTTTCTATTAGTAGATAATATAATTAAAATGATAATTAACTATAAAAACAAAACATTTATATATTAATTTATGTGTAGATTTTCGCCTGTTATTTTCACTATTTGTCTCTATTTTCTTATAATAAAGTGAACATGGTATGTTTAGATGAAAAATCGGCCAGTGCACGGTTCCATTTGGTCTCTAAGTGTATATCGTATATATATTCATAACTACGTTAATAAAGTGAAAATATAATTTCATATTTTTAGTTTCTTAAAAGAATATAGTAATAATATTTATTACAATCAAATTTTATAGCGGTTTAATCTTAACAAAAGTTATAATCTTACGTAAGATTTATACTGTAATATTTTAGGTTTATAATAAACCTCGTACAATTATTAAGCTTTTAAAAGTTTTATTATTATTGTTAAAGTTTAATAAATAACCTAAATTCGTTTCAAAGTGTTATTGGTTTTTGAACATCAATATAATTAATATTCATATAAATAATATACTTTATTTCTTTAAACATTGTTGTAAAATTCCTAATCTATTTCTTTTTATTTCGATAAATATCGCACAATATAGTTAGAATTATTATATTTTAACATATATGTAAATACCTTTTTGATATAATATTGAATATATTATAAGTAAAATTAGATCAGTATGTTATAAATTAAATTATTTATATAATAAATTTTATCGGTTTTATTTCTTTTGTATAAATGCTAACGCAATCGAAATACGTTAGTTTTTTCGCACACTGTAATTATTGTCTTAGAAACCTCCTAGTAATAATTAAACTGGTAGGATTTAACAATTTATTTACCTCATCTTGACCAGGACCCCATTTTTGAGGTTGTGGCTGCGCCTGCGGCGCAGCAGCCGTAGCCACAGCTATAGCTTTTGATTAAGAAATATCTGTTAGGAGTCCAATATATCAGCTAAACTCCTTTAAGAATAATACCTACAAAAATAACAAAACCTTCAAAATAAGGCCTAATAATAAGTTATGATTTTTTCGTTCCGTTTGGTACGCTTTTATAAAAATTCCCAAAAATCATTAATATCAACTTTGGCAATATATACTAATTACGAAACTTTTAGCACTTTAACTTATATAATTTAACACAAAATTAAAATCTTTATCTCTTAATATAATAATGGTATTAATTAAAACGAAATAAAACTTATTATAATAAAAAAATAACCCAAAATTCTAATTAATATATATTATAACCTTTTACCTTCCTTAAACTAATACAATAATAACATAACCCTATAAGCTAAAAGAATAATATATAAGGTTTAAAATAACCCGTAATAAACCCTGAAATATATTTTTTTCTTAATTAACCAAATATGGATAATATATTCGAAAATCTAGGATAAATACCTTAAACTTTCGAACACTTAATTTTTTAAAACAAAATATTTATTTTTATCCGATACCTTTACCGGTTTTTTGCCGATATAAACATAGTCAACCTATATACCAATATTATATATACGGCCAAGAACCTTATAAAAACTTTACGCCGTCGGTTTATTCGCTTTATATTAAGCATTATACTTAATAGGCAAGGCCGTATTTTACGGAAAAAAATAAGTAAATATAATATATACTCTGGTTTTCAGAAAACTTAATATTTTTTTCGTTATTAAAATAAACTTTAAAAAATCCTTAATTATTTAAACCTTTTCGTTAATAACCGATTTAATTATTATCTAAGTCGTATTATTAATTAAGTTAACGGAAAAATAACGAATTTTTATATTAATAATTTAATACTTTATTTTTATTTTGCTATTTATAAATACATAAAAACTTAATCCAAAAATATTCGACCGTATAATTGCCGGATAATATAACCATATTATTTTTAATCTTAACTAAATATCGAACGATTAATTTCAAATTTTTATATTAAATTTTATTTTCGAATGATAATACGGTTTAATTACTATCGACGAAATATATTTATTATTAAAATAAAAAGATTTCTGGCCTAAATATATTAATATTAGTAACCTGCGTTTTATTTTCCTTACTTATATATATTAATTTACGTATATAATAACTGTTAATAATATTACAAAAAGAAAATTGCAAAATATAACGGTATTCGTCAAATCGGTGGCCTAACTAAATATAACTATAAGGCGAAAATCCGATGTTTTAATAGTAATTATCTCAAAATCGATCTTATTATTTTTTTCATACCCAAAGGTTTACGTTCGAATTAAAAATACTTAAATTTCTTAATAATTAATATATCTAAGTAATTAAATAATATCCGCTTAATCCAGCTTAATAATTTACATTTTATTATTAAAATTATTATTTATATTAAGAATAAAGCGAAAATTATAAATATCCGTAACCATTTAATTAGAATTATAATAAAGCGGGGGTATTCGTTAAAAACCATAAAAAAAGTTATTAAATTTTATAATTCCAAAATATTTTACGTAAACCAAATTCGCATACATAATAATTTAAAGTAATTAATTAGTTTTATCCGTATTATCGGATTTATTATTGCTTTTGGATTAAATATAAATATTCCTAATATTAGTCGAATAATATAATTAGATATATTACAAGATTTTTCGATTAAAAATTTATAATAACAATTTAATTAAACGGTTCGTATTTATAAATAATTAAATATAATTAGTTATAAATAAACCACATTATTTGTACCTTATTAAACGTTTAATAAATACAAAATTAAATTATTTATTTTAAAAAAGGTTAAAATAACGAAAATAATTTAAACACGGTAAATTAAAAACCGTATTATATATAAAAATATAAAGATCGTAATAAAAAATAACGTAACGTATTTAAATAATATCAAAAATAATACGTAATTTATTGCAAATAATTTCCATCAAAACGAAATAATTATCGAATTTTAATATTAACTTTCAGTCGGCCAAAATATTACCCGTAAATTTCCGAAATAAAATAATTTTAATTTACGGTATCGGACAAAAATAAAGCCTTAATGATATGGGTTATTTAACGGCAAATATGTACTTAAGATAATTTTAGTATATTTAAAAAAATAAAGCTATTATGCTAAAAAAGGACCGTAATAATTTAATTCGGGCTGGACCTTGTTATAATATATATACGCCTAACTTATTCCATATACCCAAACTTTTAAATTCGAAAATATTTGCGTAAAAATAATTAAAAGCCGGTTCGGTAAAGGCGGCTATTTAGGAAATAATAAAATCCTGGTATAAACGACAGGCGAACAAATTATTTTTTACGTTGTTATTTTCGTTTAACGGTAAAAAGGCAAAATAAATATTTATTTTTATTACATTTAAACAGTCCTTATTTCATAAATTCCCTAATAAATTAAACGACATTAAAGGTCCATATTTAATTTAAAATATAATCGAATTAAATAAGGTAATCCCCGGTTTTAATAAATAATAATATTGGGATATTTTAAAAAACTCTTTATTTTTTGCGTTATATATAATATATAAAAAAGTTATGCTTTCGATTTTAAAAAAACATAAGTAATTTTCCGTAAAATATTGAATTTACTTAATTGGAAATAACGGCGTTATATTCCTATGCCGTAAACCGATCTATATAAATTACGAATTATTATTATATTATAAATTTAACAGATATTAGAAAATTTTACAAAGTTGCTTTAAATTGCGTTTTATCCTAATTAAAATATATCGTATACGGTTATTCGATTTAAATTAATAATTAACTGTTTAACGATAATCCCAGTAAATTAAACACCAAACCGGCATATAATATATACGTTTTTATAATTTAAAGTTATAACTTCGGTTATAATAACGCCTATATTTATACGCGTAATTTGCGATATATTAAATAATCTTAATTAAAAGCTTATTTTATTTTTTTATTTATAGCATTAGCGTAAAACTTATTATTCCCAAATATTTTTAACCTTTTAGCCCCATCTTTATTATTATACCTATATTTATATAATTTATGTATTTTTATATGGTTACCGGAATAGCCGACGTCGCCAAAACGGAATAATCCGTAGCCCGATATTACAAATAATATATTGGAAAAAAAAATCGAAATAATAATCTTTATCGAAATTAAGAAATTATGTATTAAAAGTAAACCGTATTTGTCGGATAATAATATCAATAACAAATTAAAGAATAATGGCGATATTAAATTAAAAAATAAAAAACGAAATTTTGTTAATTTTAACTAAGGTCGATAACAAAAAACATATTTAATTTCGGCACGGTATCGCAAATATAAAATACGATAATTATAAATATTTATATAATATTAATCAAAATTATTAATATATTACTTACTTGTTAGATTCGTTATTTTTATTAATTTTTAATTCGTTAAACTTTATGCAAAATATTAATTCGTTTTAATCGGGATTAATTATATGTCATAATAAATATATAATAAACTTTTTTATTTAAGAAAATTAAAAGGAATCTTATATTATGCAATTTAAAATATAATTAATTAAGGTTATTAATAAATAATCTTTTTAACTTATGACCGTTAATTTATAACGTTAAATTAAAAGTTTTTAAATTTTATTTTCCGGTTTTCTTTTTCGAATTCGTCGTACTAGCTCTTAAAATTTTCCTATTTTTTTAACCTTTAAAATACCTTATTTCGAATTAAGTAACTAAAATACAAAATCGAGTATGCAGATAAATAAATAACATAGATAAATTTTCGCCAATATCAAAAAAGCCATTTTTTCGTTATTAATATAATTATTTTGGCATCCGCCTTTTTTTAAATATTAATTCGAAATATTTAAAATCCCGGATTTATAATAAATCCTTATTAATTATGTTTTATAACCTTATGTTTTATAACTGAAATTAATATTTATTGGCGTAAAATCCTAATTAATATTTTTTAAGGCCATCTGTATATTTTATTATTATTTTGTTAAATATTTTAATAATTATTTCTTTTTCGAATTAGGGTTTTTTAGTTCCTTTAATAAAGGTTAACGGCCGGATTTAGTTTTTTTTCCCTTACCGCGTTTTCCCTTTGTCGGCGTAGCTAAGTCCCTAGCTAGTTCTAAGAATTCCTTTGCTTTTTTCTCGGCTGGTTCTAGGAATTCCTTTATATTAAAATCTTATATAAGTATAATAACACTTGCATATTCCGGGTAACCGCCGAAATCCTTAAAATTAATACCGAATATACCGCAATACCTAAAAATCTAATATTTATATAAAGTTATTTACTTAGTAACTAATTACGTATAGTTACGGATTTCTTTTTATTTAATATTATGAAAATAACGTTTATATAATATATATTATATAATATATCGCACTTTTATATTATTTTTAATTAAGACCATAAAATTACTAAATCCCTAGTATTATTCATATTATGTAAATTATTATGGATTATAAATTCCTGAAAACGGCTAACGGCCCGAATTATACGGATTTTTAAAAAAATATACGCCGGTTAAATCTGTAATATAAAAAATGTTTATTTCGCGGTTTTAAAAATTTATTATCCAGTAATCCGTATTATTTATATCGATAATTTCCTTACTATATTTTGGTATAAAAAACGAATAATATTATATACTATTTAATAATTTCCTTAAGGTTTAATAAAAATAAAGTTTAAAAATCGTTAAAATATATAAAACCATTTTTATTAAGTTTTTATAAGTTATATATATATAATTAAAATCCCGGAAAATATATTTAAATATTGTTCCGAAAGTATCGTAAATAAAATAAGCGTTAATATATATATAATAATAAATAACTAATATCTTTTAATATATAAGAATAAAATCCACCTTATAAAAACCTTATAGTATTAAAAATTTATTAAATAATCGTTTACCTTTAGGAAGACTTAATTCATAAGTTAGGGCAAAATTTAAAAAAATGGCATATATAGTAAAAAATAAAGTACGGAAAATGGCACCGTAATTAATATAATTCGTATCGAAAGTTAACCTAATACCGTTACGATTTTTATATACATTTTAATTTTTTATTAAATTGCCATATATTTCCCGAATACGATTACCATATTTTAATTTATTAAACGGTAATAATACCATTATTATAATTACATAATATTAAATATATATAAAGAAGTAATAATAATTTGAAACTTGAATAATATTATAGGCTTACCGATATAAATTTAGCTTTATTAGGGCCAAAAATACAAATAGAAAATATAAAATATAATAAGTAAAATAAAATTCATATATTAAATAATTTCCGAATATATTATTAAAATTAATAAGAAATATATAAAATCTTATTATATACGAATAGATTTTACGGATAATTAATAAGGTATAAAAATATCCAAAAGTAATATATATAATAAAAATTAAAATATATATATATTATTAAATCTATACAGATTATTAAGTATAAATAAAAAATTTAATATTACATTTTTTATAACAAAATAATAATATATGAAAAAAGAACTTAATAACTATATATAAATTATACAAAATTTATATTTTATTATAAATTTCTTTCTATAATTCATAAATATATTTCGATTAAATATATATTAAATATATATCAAATATAATTATTATAATTATTTAATATATAATTAATATTATTGATTTAATTATAATGTTTTATAATTCCAAATACCTATTTTACCTTAATATATAAAATTACGTTATTTACGATATAATAATTATTAACCAATTTTCTTTTTACTTAATGTCCGAAATCTATATTATAATATATACTTTTATATATTGTACCATATTAAAAAGGATAAATAAATATTTTGCTAATATAATAAAGGCAGTTTTCGTTATAATTCTTAATAATATATCCCGAATAAATTTAAAAAACCTTATTCGCCCTGTTAAAGGAATTAAATTCGCTAATAATATCCCCGAAAAATAATCTACTTCCGAAAAACAACCTGCCCTCAAAAAATAATTTTAAGGACGGGTAATAAAATCTCGGACCAAAAAATAGCCAAAATAAGTACTAAAATAAAAACAATTTGCTTTTAAGGAATAACTTTAAAAACGGGTAACAGAATTATTTGCGATAAGGCGAAACCGATAACATAATCCCGATTAAGGTATTTTCGTATTAATTAAATAATATTCGACTAATCCAAAATATAAAATATTTTTTACGGAAAATATATATTATATATAACCGATTTTAAAAACCAGATATATGCTATAAAGTTATATTAATATGGCGGAAAATTGGAAAAAAATAAATAGTTGATGTTTTGAAATTAATACAAATATATATTAATTAAAAAAATCTTATAATTATTAAAGATTTATAAATTCGGTAATTTTGCAAAAATCTTATGTTGCGAATCAAACTTTTTATTATGGAAAAACACGGCATTTATATAAACATTAAATATTAATAATATAATTCGGGATATTCTGCGTAATAATAACCGGCAGAACAAAATTTACCTTATAACGAATTATACCGGTTTTATAAGTTATTAAATTATTAAATTAATTACAGACTTTTAATTAATTACTGCTTTCGCAATTTAACAAACAAATTATATAAACCGGGTACTATATAAACAATACGAAAAAAAAGTTTATAACTTTATATATTAAATTACTTAACCAGGAAATACATATTATATAACTATTTTATAAATATGATTAATTTACGAAATTATGCAGGTAACAAATATGTAAATTACGTATAAAAACGCAACGAAAAATATTTATATGCAATCCTTAAATATTCGGTATTATTATATAATCTGAATAAAGATTTCCAAAAAACCTTAAACATAAATAATATGTTTAAAACGAACCAAATTTTAAAATGCGGCAACGTAAAAAGAATTATTAATACATAAGTTATAATAACGCGCGAAAAAAAGTAAAATAAAGAAGAAATATTTAAAAACGTTAATTAATAAATTAATTATAAACGGGATACACTAGTTAACCCGAAATTATACATTATATTTAATTATAAGCAATACAATATTTTTACATAACTTTACTAAAAAAAACGTTCGAACGGAATATAACTAATTAAAATTATGTAAATTACAAATTTAATTATTTATATTAATTTCGTTAATAAATATACCGTATAATATATCGTAAAATATTATTTTCTTATTTGCGGTTTTGTTACCCGAAACGATCAAATTATACTAATACAATAATTAAATAGTTGCAATAATATATATACAACAATTCCAAAATTAATTAATTAAGATTACGTAAATAACAAAATTATAATAATATTAAAATTGTAATATAAATACGATATTATATATAAGAAAAATATAAAATAACAAAAAGGTAAAGAATTATATTAATAATTTATTTTAATTCAATAAATCCTTATTTTATTTATTCGAAAACGACGACGACAATAATAAACCGCCTTAATTAAAATGATTAATTAAATTATGGATAATTTCCATTACAAAATCATAATTTTTTTCCGTATATAAGATATTACGGTTATCCGGAACTAAATTATCTTTAACAAATTCGGTACCAAAAACCTTTTGGGCCATTTCGTTAAAATTATTTAAAAATTAATTTTCGTCTTTTACCGTATCCAGCTCATTAAGCCTATTTATATCATTAACAATAATTACGCTATTATTAAAATCAATAAAGTTAATTTCCATAATTTTACGGCCCGCGGCCAAAATATTTTCCGAATCCTAATTATCTTTATTAATCCGAAACGGATATCCTTTAACAAAACAAAAATTCCGAAACAAAAAATAAATACGTTTAAAATTTCGTTACGAAAATCTCGAATAACGTAATGCTTATCTTACGAAAAAATATAACGGGCATAAAATTCGCGTTATAAGGATATACGGTACTTAATTAAAAACGAATTTCAGAAAAAAATAATATTAACGTTATATATATTAATTTTTGACCGACGAAATTCGCTAATAAATTATAAAATATAATATTCGCCTATTCGATTAAATATTTTTTTTATATTTTTTCGTTAAATTTTATAGGAATTATATTTAATATTAAAATCAAATTAATAAAAATTTAATTTAATACTGTAAAACGGAATATGAAATCAAAATAAAATATTTTTTTACGTTAATTAAATTAATCGGCCCTATAAAAAAATAATAATATCTGTATTAACCGCTTAATATAATTAACGTCATTATATCGTATAATATGCGAAAAACATAAATAAACCTAGGTTTCTTAAAAAACAGTAATAATTTCGAAATTCTTTATCGACAAAAACGGTATCGATTAACGGTTAATTAATTTTTTTAATAAGGTTAAAAAGATTATCGCCTTATAAAATATCGGCCGTATTAAAAATATTTCCGGCCCCGTAATTATCTAATAAAAAGGCCTTATTTAATATATTTTAATTAAGATTACGCCGCCTAAAAAATAACATAAATAAATTATATTTCCGAATTAAAAATTATGATACTTACGAATTATCCGCTAAATTATTTATATTATTAAATAACGTATTATTAATAAAAAATAACAATAAATTTTGGATAAAAAAATCCTTATTTATTAACGCGTCCGAAATAAAACCCAACAGTACCTCCTTTATTTATCCAGCGTAAATAAAATATGTAAAAACTATGTTATACGTAATAAATTTAAATTTGGCGACGGTTAACCGGAAACATATTTACTTTATAAACTTAATAAGTTCGGCTTTCGAAAAAATGTTTTTGATTAAGGTATTCCGGGGAATTCCATATATATTAAACATTTTTATTACAAATGGTTCATATCGAACGGGTAATTCCTACAAAAATAACGCAAATATACAAATATTATGTATATAAAAAATAAAAGGTTTAAGAAAACATAATTTCGGCGATTTTTAATATAACTATATTATTTTATTTCAAAATTAATAATTTATTTTTAAAATTACTTATATTTTATACGTTCCGATTATATTATCAGATAAATAAATACATATAAATATAAGCAAGTAATTTATTTATATATAAAATAAAGTAAAAATAAAAAGGAATTACCGTTTTTATCGTATAGATCGGCTGTTTTGGCTTAATTAACCTATATTTTCCGAATATAACTAATTATCTTTTGATTTTCATAAATAAGATAAAAACGTTCCGAATGTTAATAGGATTATTTTTTTTTAAATTTACATATCCCCTAGAAAAACTTTCGATAAACGCTGTAAGTACTATCGATAGTACCTTTATTTTCATTAATTATACCTAACGAAATCGAACGGCATTTATTATACGGAATACGTTTTAATTTAGAAAAACCGGGAAACTCTTATTTATTATACTTAAAAAACGTATTAACAAAAATAAAAAATAAAATCCGGATAATATTAATTATAAATTAACAGGAAATATTAGGCGGTACCAGATATTATTATAACGTTTTATAAAACCATTTTATTTTATAATACTAATTAAACCGGAACATAAATTACTTTAACCCTTTTTTAAGGATACGGCTATAATAATAGATAAAGGCAGTAATAATATTCCGCATAATGGTACCGTATAAAAACGTTATATTACGAATATAATTTTAAATATTAACATTATCGTACCAAAATACGATATCGCCTTATTATATCTAGTTATAAAATACCACCTATCTTAATTAAAATTATATAATTATAAAAAAATTGATGCGGTTACCTTAATTTCCTCCGTTAACCGAATTATACCTTTATTTCACGTATAATAACTTTCGCAAATACTTAACCTTTTTAACCTATTAATACCATTCCGTAATAAACCCAAAAATAATAAAAACCTGCCCAATAAATAAAGCAAATACCTGCCGTTAATTTTGGAAATTATCTTTATTATAATAATTAAAATTATAAAAGAAATATATAAAAATATCCGGATCATTATTATTACGGAACCGCTTCGTTTTTCGCTTTGCATTATACGATTATTATTTTTTCCTAACGTATATAATTACTTAATTCAAAAACTTAAATTAATTAAAAATAAACGTTTTTATAAAATATTAACTTTTGTTTAAAGTAATATAAATTATTTTAATTTCGAATAATACTTTTTCTAACAGATAACGGAATTTAGGCCCTTTTGTAAAAACTATAAATTCCCCGTATAATATATTATGGTATCTGCATATAACGGGGTCCTAATTAGTCGGAATCAAAAATTCCTGCCCACTTTCGTATACCAACAACCTTTCGCGTATTTATTCTTCCTTTAAAACGTTAATTAATTAATTAATCCGAATAATTAAACTAATAATTCGGCCTAAATCGTCGAAAAAACCTAACTACGAATAAATTTTTCAAATATTATATTAATTCTTTTATATTAATGCCAGCAATTCAAAATACGCGAAGGTATATTTTATTCTAAAGGCGTAAGCCGGTAAAACTGGGAAAATTCGGATTTATTGTATTTTGAAAAAGGGAATAATAACGCAATGGGCTCGGACTGCAGCTATTATACGCGTTAAGGTTTAAAAATAGCAAACAAATCCTAATTAAAACTATCGTAATATTAATAATAAGCCATGGTTAAAGTAATCATATATATATATATACATATATAACTATAAAAACGTATTATTATTAATTTATTACGGATTTTTATTTTTTTAAAGAAATAAATGTACCAAACGAAGCCGTTTTTACGCAATTACAACTTAGGCCTTGCTGGTTCGTTACGGGGATTTGGGATTTAATTAGTTAATATTTAATGTTATGAAGCAGCACTTAAATAACTTTGAAGAAATTGAGAAAACGAGCCAAGGAGGCCTGAACTAACTGAGGTAATAATTTATATAAATTTTAAGTTAACAAAAACTTTACTTGAAAATATTTAATATATCGAAAAGATATGATAATAACGACGAATATTTTTTCGAACATAACGTAATTAAAGTTTATTTTTTCGAATTTATAAAATAGAAATATACTATAATATAATTTCTTTTAATTATTTCGTTATTCGATTTTTATGTTTAACATTTAATTTGGAGTATCCGTTTTTAATATAAAGAAATATGATAAAATATGTATAATTATTATAAATTCATTAAATATTATATTTTTAATTTTTCAAAATATTTATCATATTTTCCGCTTATTTGAATTTTATCTTCATAAAGAAATTAAATTATAATATAAGTATTATATTACAATTTCTCAAAATGCTTTTATAGTAATTATTGTATTTAAAAAATATTTAATATTTTATATTTAATTAACGCCTATTATATTATAATTATAATGATTCCGTTAATGTTATAATTGCGCTATATTATTACATTATCAGAGCACAAAATTAATGGAATAATTGTAATTATGGCAATTATCCTAATACTTACAGCTATATAAAAATTAACGCCACCCGTTACGTTGCTTAAACCGTAATAGTTAAACTTTATGTTAATATATTTTAGAACAAAAATATATTATAACGGCTAAGCGGTATAACCAACTATTAAACCTAAGTTGTACAGGTTTATATTAACTAGAATATCGTAGGACTTTTAAGTAATAAAGTAACTTAGTTATGTTTTGCAATATTAAACAGGTAAAATAAATTATTACTATTAATAAATGTTGCAAACTGGTATTATTTAAATTATAAAAATAATAAGCGTATATATCCTTATCGACTTATTGGCTTACTACTAATAAATTAATGATCCGGCTTATTAATTTACTATTAGTAAGTTGGTAATTTATTACGTAAATTAACCTATTATCTGTTTCTTGGCTTATCTGTCCAAAATCGTTTCTGCAATCCGTCGCCCGGTAAATCGTAATATATATGTTAAATATTTTATTTTTTTCTGTATATTTAATTTAACTTGCAAAATATAACTTGAATAAAAATATATTTCTTAAATATTTTATTTCTTAAAAATATAACATTAATTGTTTTTATATTAATTAATGATTTAACATTTTATAAAACTTTTAAAGAATTTATAAGTATTTCCTAAATTTATCTTTTTTGTTTTTAAATAAATACCGATATTGTCCAAGTAATATATATGAAAAGATTTGAAATATTTTTGTATTATATGGTTATTTACTTAGTATAAAAATATTAATATATTCGTAAATTCTATTAATATAATTAAACACAAATAAGGAAATAAATGCATATAGCCAAATGTCAGCGACCAGTCGTCGATTCATATATAAAAAGATAATGTAAAATAAACCTGGGCAAAATATATAAAACCCAGATAAAAGTTTGCTATACATTTATTTCTTAAAACTATTTGCAACTATTTGGCCATCACTTTATTTTGTAACCTATTATCTTAAAATAAATATGTAATTCGTATATCGTGTTATAAGCGGTTTTTTATTAATACTTTTGTTAAATTTAATAAAATTATCCTTTTGTTGAAAATGTAATATTTTATATAAGTTGATCGAATAAAAATAAATTCGGGTTTTTTAATTAGAAAAACAGTGTTGTTTAATTATAAAATATATACTGTTTATCGTAATTTCTCTTTTTTTGTATAAATATTAATAAATATTTAGTAAATTATTAAAAAAATCGAATTTATTTTGCTATATAATTAATTTTTAGTTATTTTTATAACATTTGTAATGAATATTAATTTAAATCATATATTTTGTTAAATATAAATAATAATCGGTTTTAAAAAATATTTTATAATTTTATTATTATATTTCGATAATCTTTAATTATACGTTTTATGAAATAATGATTAATACTTTTAATATAATAATATATGTATTACCTAAATCGCTTATCTATTTAAATTAATATTACAAAATATTATTTTTTCAGAAAAAGCTTGTTTTATTAACAATAATAATAAAGAATATTTTTATAGATAATATGATTTTTATTATATTTTTATGTCGATTTTCGTTATTGTTGTGGTGTAATTATTAAATTTCTTTTTTTTATCCATTGAAAATAAAACCAACATAACCTGGCCAATTTCTTAATCGATTAAAGATTTATATTAGTACAATTATAATCTTTTTAAAATCATATCGTAATTCCGTAAGTAAAGCGATATCGAAATAATCAATTTCGCCTATAATTTTTTTAATTATCGAAAACGAATGTTTAGTTTTTGACAGTTTTTAAAATATCAAATTTTAATTTATATTTTTGTAAAAGTTTAAATTTATTTTTAATATTATATATAACATAATTTCCATTTATCTCTTCGTAATTAAGTTTTATGATATACTAAAAGATTTTTATTTTTTTATTTAAAATAATAAAAATGTTTATAATATTTATCGTTAAATGTAAAATATTTCATAAAATCTTTTTTTCAGTTTCTAATATTTTATTACATTATAAACCTTTTAGTTTATAACCTTCTTTTCTTAAGTTGTTATTAAATTTATTAAATTGTTTTTATATTTCGATATACCCGTATATAATCATTTTATTTATTAATTTATTAATATATTAAATTTTCGAATCATAATATTATTTTTATTATATTATAATATTCTTTTAATTCGTCTTATAAAGATTTCCTTTATTTTTGCAAATTATAAAATATTGGAAAATACTTCAATTATTTTTTTATATTTTGTTAACAACTGATTTATTATTAATATATAATATAAACGGAAATAAATAAATAAAGTATATAATAACCTTTTAATATTAATCTTTCTTGTTAAGGAACTTAATTGATTTTTAGTTTAATTATTATTTTATTTATTATTATTAAAAGATTTTCTTATAACAATATTATTAATTTATCGAATTCTTTTTAATATGTTGTATTTTTTAAATAATTATATTATTTTTAATCCTTTACAGTTCAAATTCTTTTCATGTTTAAAATTAACATCTTATTATTTTATTTACAAATAATATATTTTACGCTTTATTAATTAATTCTTCTATAAATAAATTAAAAATGTTTTATGTAAGTAATAATACAAAGTTTTTAATATCGGTTAAATTATTTTATAATATAATTTTATTTTAAAATAAACAGTTTTTTAATTTTGTCTTTATCGTTTAACCCTTATAACGTTATTTTGGTTTTTATAACATATATTCTTAGAATTTAATTTTGTTTGTTATTTTTAAATATTTTTAATAACTTTTTTAATTATTATATATAGAGAATTCGAAATACCGTATTAACGACTTATTAAATAATTCTTACTGTCGCCAAAACTTTAGTTTTTCGTATTTTTTATCGTATTTCCAATAACGAAAATTACATTAATTATTTAAATATTAATCTTTCTTAATTCACAAAATACGTTTTATATATTGGTATTTATTATTTTTATGTAATTTCTCAAATACGAAGCATTTAAATATTTTATATCTTATATTCTCGCATTTCAAATATTGAATTTAACTTTAGCTACTTTAAACGATTTTAACCTTCATAATATTAGTTATTATATTATTAAAAATAACGCATATATTTCGTCTTTTTCCAAATTTATTCGATAACCTTTTTACTTCGTAACGTATTATTATTTAAACATTATAATAACTTTCGATATAAATATTTTTTGAAATAATTATTTGCGAATGTTTAGTAATTTTATAATTACGCTACTTTTTAAATTTCTTATAAAATATATCCATTAAATTATCGTTTTCGATATCGGTTTATTTTAATTTAATTATAAAAATTCTAAAAATACACGTCAATTTTGAAGTTAATTTCTTTTTTTAAATTTTTATATATTATATATTATGGTATATTTTTTATTATAATTTTCGCAATTAAATTTGTTTTGTTTTCAAAATTAACCATATTGAAAAAGTTTCCTTAATAAATTACTTTTTACCGGATTTGCCATGTTTAGATAATTTGTTATAATAGATTTGAACTAATGAAAAGCATTTTTTATGAAGGTTTTATAACGGTAAAATTTTAAATTTACGGCTTTTTTTAATTTTACAATTTAAAAAACATTCGTACTTCAGTAAAAAAATTTAGAACGTTTTTTTCATTATGCTGTTGAATTATTTTAATTTTATGTTTCGAAATATTAACTTATTATGAAAATAATATTTACTTATATTTGAAAAATTAAAGTAAAATCTATTAATTAATTAATTTTTATTCATTATTACAGTATTATTAAATTATTATATTTAGAATTTAGATATAATATTTGTAAAACTACATTTAAAATTTAACGATATTATTAAATAAAACTTTATACTTTGTGATATTTAAAATTTAATAAATTTTAAAATTTAAATTAGATTATGTTATATAAATAAAAAAATTACATAAGTTTGAATAATTAACTATATAACTAAATATAATGATAATAAAAATTATTTCGTACAATTATATTATTAGTATTAATTAATGTTATCTAAATTATATAAAAAATATTTATTATTTTTATATCTTATATTAAATATTAAAAGGAATAATTTTATTTAGTTATTTAATAAATTTACTTTAATTTATTACGTTTAATCATTAATTAAATATCGTTTTACCGAATATATTCGATTAACTTATAGTTCCTAATTTTTGACCATAATAGGAAATATTTAATATTTTATTTCGACGAGTTTTTTAAGTTTTCAGGTATTAGGCCATAATAATTAAGTTATATTTTTGTCGCATCTAAAACGCCTTGGCTTAGTTAGCTTTCAAACTAGCGGTTATCGCCTTCGCTATTTCGATAGCTGTATCTTTTAGCTATCACTGTTTTTCTGTATATATAAAAAGGGCTCGTTACTTTCACCTTTTATCTATAACGTTTTAAAAGTGAATAATCTATTAATAAGGTTTCTTCAGTTATATGCTTTAATATATAATATCAGGGTCTTATATTTTTTTAAATATTATATTGTGACGGCTTAAAGTTTAACTAATTATTTGAACCTTAGTTGTAAGGGTTTTCATTAGCAGAAATATTGCGGAAATCTAAATAATATAATAACTTAGTTATATTTCGTAATATTAAAGGTATTTTTCATAACGAAGTTATATAATAAATTAATAGTATTTAAATTACGCATATAATAAACGCATATATTAACGTAGCGTTATTAATTAATTGTTAATAAATTAAAAATTCTGTTTATGAACTCAATAAAAAAAGATTGTAATTTAGTACGCAATTTAATTTATTTTACTTTTTTTTGTTATTTTTGTTATTACCGTTTTTTAAAGGCCGTACTTTGTTAAATCGTAATACGATTTTTTTCCTTTTAAAATTTTTGTTTTTAAAATTTGTTTTATCATGTGTTTTTCTTTTTTTAATTATATTAAATTATATTTTTAAAAGTTATTTTCGTTAAGTCGTATTACGATACGATTTAACAATTTAAATTTAAAAACAGTTTTGGAATTATGTCGTTTCATTGAATTCGTTTTAATATTGATTTTATTTATTAAAAAATATAAAGAGTTTTTTGTTATAAAAAATATATATATTGTAATCCGTCGTATAACAAAATAAGTATTTTTACTTTCATAATTAACTATTACGTAATTAAAATCTGATGTTTAAAAAAGTAATTATTAAACAGATTTTTTTTAATTTCTTTATTTAGATATTTTATATTTATCGTTAATAATAATAACATTATATACAAAATATTAAATTCATTAATTATATATTTTAGTTTTTATATATAGTTAGTAATTTGAATTGTTATATAATTAATATTCGAACTAAGGCTTAAGTGTATAAAAATATAAACGTTTATTAAAATATAATTATTAACGCCGTTATAATTAATAAAAAAACTTTCAATAAGCGTTAAATATTTATGAGGTTTTTTGCTTGCTATTAGATATTATGAGACTGTAAATATTTTTTACTGTATTAAGTATTAAATAAGGTTATTTTTTGAATTTTAAAATAATTGTATTCTGTAAATAATTTTATTTTTTACCTTTATCATATTTTATTTTTAAAAAACTTATCATTTACATTACTAATTTAAAATCAAAATAATAGAAAATAAATTGATATTTACTTTTTCGCGAAGGTTTTAGTAAATAGGTATTTTTGACGATTCTTTAACGATCTTTTTAGACCGATATATTTAAACTGAAAAGTATTATTGGATCTTTTTATTGAAATCCTTTTTCAACGAAATATATTATTTTCTCTTTTTCGAAAATTTAAGTTTTTAAGTTTTTTTACTATATAATTTCTTTAATTCCTTTCGACTTTAATATTATTTTTACTTTTAATAATTATTGTTTTAATTACTTCGACGTAAATATTAAATTATTAGTAATAAATATATTTTTTATATTTTTGTAAATATTATGTTTAAAATCAAATTTAATTTTTATTGAAAGTATTTTACTGCTGTTATCTTAAATAATATCACAAATAAATTACCTAGGAAAGAATACTTTAATCTGGGTAGTTTATATGTAATTAGTATAATTTTATAAATATATATTTGACATTTTCACGAAATATTTTGTTTATGTATTTATTTAACATTAAAACATGATATATAATTCATTATTTAAATTGATTTACGTTATAACGCTTTATTAAAATTAACGAAAATCTTTTATTTAAAAAGGTTTTATGAATTAATATTCATGTATTAAAAATATGGGTTTAGAAAAAATATTTTTATTCGATTTTAATATCTTTATGAATAAAGTATATATAAAAGGATTTTGTATATTTGTTAATAATTTTCAATATATTCTTATAATATATATTTATTATTGAATATTTAAAAGTTAATACAGCAGTTATTTTACGATAATTATATTTTATAATCTTTTAATAATTAATAATAATTATAGGGTTTTATAAAACCTATATTTTTACGTTGTTACTTTATTAGAAATGTTTTATTATTATTAAAACTTTCGTAATGATATGCATAGCTTGTTCTTATAAGGTGGATTAAGGTGTCCAAATACTAATTGGAGTTTGAAATTGTTAATATTTTGGTAATGTGGTTAGCGTTGTACCTTCTTTATTTTACAATTTTAAAATTATTATTTTTATTATCTTAAGAAATTAATAGAATAAAATTGTTTTCAAATTTTGTAAATCTTAAAATAATTATATAATTAAAGGTTATATATATGGCGTATTAAATTTATTCGAAAAGTATTAGAATTTACATTTTCTATAATATTCTTTTTATTATATTTTTATTCCATATTTTTCTTAATATATTTATAGGCGTTATAAAATATATTTTGTTTTATGAAAATTCGGCATAAATGTAAGTACCTTTTTGAAGTAATATTAAAAATAATATATTTCGTTTTAATAAATTCTTTTCCGAAAGTTATTTTTTTATTTCAAATATTGGTTTAATCGTGTTTTAAGTTTTCTTATCAATATTAACAACATTAAAATTAGTTATTTTTTGAATATGTTTTAATTATTGTTTTGTTTACTTTTTGGTCGTCATAAAACCGGCAATCTTTTAGCAATCTGTATAAATTTTATTTTAATAAATATTGTTTTTAAATAACAGCGATAAACTTTGGAAAAGTTATAATAATAATTATAAATACCCTTTTTTCAAAGTCTCGCATTTATATCCGGTTGTTTTTAATGTATATAAAATAAATTTAATAAAATATAGCTTTAATTTTAATATTATTCGGTTAGTTTATTGAAAAAAATATTAAAAATCTCGGTTTTTAATTTAATAAAGTATTTCAACCTATTAATAATTATAGTTTTACCTTTTTAAACACATTTTATCGTTTATAATATATATTTAATATTTTTAACTAAAACTTAAGTAAAAATATAATTATTTTATTAACCTTTAAAAAAGTTCGTTTTGATAATTAGCAAATATATAAAACGTTTATATTTATATAATTATGATTTATATCGATTATTTTATGATTACTAATATTTTTTTAAAAATTTACTTTAATATATTTCAAAATAATAATATATTTTAGCTATTTTATTTTGAACGTATAAAATAATAAACTTTACATTTATTAATAATTTAATGTTTTATAAAATTTGAAAATATTTATAAACGCATTATATATATATCTTTCTTTTTCCTTTCAAAACAAATGATTACTAGGTAATATATATTAAAACCGTTAAACTTCTATTTGAATATATAATTTATCCTTATTGTAAAATTGTGGAGATAAATATGACTTTGTTAATTTAATTAAATATTTAAATTTTATATATTTTAGTTTAAAACTAATATTTATTTATATCTCTTAAATCCTTTCGTACAAATACATATATTTATAAAATATAATATTATAATATATGAAACATTCTTAAATCAGTTTTTTATTATAATATTTCAAATAATAATATTAAGTGAATTATATTAAATCGTAAATCGGTATTGTTTCATTTTTAAATATAAATAATATAAAGCATTTTATAAATAAATTTAAAAATTATGCTTATTTTTAATAACTAATTTTTCAAATAGTTTTTAAAAATAATTAATTCGTTTTCGTTAAAATTATAAATAATGTAAAAGAATTATAAGCAAATCTTTTATTTAAAATTTATTTTATAATCTTAGTTATTATATATTAGAAAATTCGTATAAAATTAGTTTATAATATGTTATTTTAATTTATAATATTATAACAATAAATTAACTGGGGTTTTAAGTTTTCGAATAACTATTATAAATTATTATATAGTCGCCTATAATGTAATTTAATAGTAATTATAAGCTTTTATATTTCTTTAATATTTAATTATCTATGTTTTGTTTTAATCAAAAATAAAATATTTATTGTATTTATATATATATATATGTATTTTTATCTTTAATAAAATATTAATGTTCTTTTTATTTAATATTAATGTATAACTTATACAATTACCTTTATTTAATTATTTCATTATTAATTAAAATTTAATATTAATATATTTATATTTATTTCGAAATTATATCGTAACTTACGAACAAAATAAATTTAAATTTTATTTTGTATTATTGGTTATATATAAATATTTCGAAAGAAATAATATCGTTTTTGAAATCTCTGTTTTTATAAGTTAAATTTTAAGTTTTTGTATTTATAATAATATGACATTATAATTTATATTTTCTCCAAATTTTAAATTTATTAATATAGTATAATGCTATACTTCTTTTATTTAAATTTCTATAATTATTTAATACGCTGTATTAATATGTCTTAATATTTATATTTAGAATAAAAAATGTCTTCATTATTTTTATCGTTGTATTATAACTATTTTAAAATATATTTACTTTCTTTAAATTTTTCTAGTTTATTGGTTTTTTTTAAGAAAATATCAATTACTTTCACATTAATTAACGTATAAGTATTATATTTTCTTTACGTATGTTAATTTAATATATATTAATTACTTTTTAAAATTTTGTAATTTTTATTCGGATTTGATATATTATTTTCTTATATAATTTACGATTATATAAAAGAATATCAAAATAATATTTTATATTTTTTAAAAAAGGTTTTAAGTTAATTATCGGTTATTTTTAAAAGGTTTATTTAAAGGAATTTAAAATAAATAATAGTAATAACATAAAGCCGTAATAGATGTTAAATAATACATTTTACCCTATATTTTATTACGTTTTTATATATTAATACATATTTTAATTATTTAATCTAAACCTTGTATTAATATTTGTTTTATTAATTTAAAACATATATTTATTTCTTAATTTCGCGTTTTAAAATAATAATTCGAAAATAAGAATATATTTACATATTTTAAATTTGAAATTTATTTTATATAATCAAAATTATTTATCTATAATTTTTTATAAGTACATTGCTTTTATTTATTACATATATAACATTTTTATTTTTTATCGTTTATAACGTATACGGTGTTATATTAATTTAAAATTTTCAGGTAATTATATTTTGTTTATTTTACGAATTTTGAATTTTATTTTCAATACATTCTCTTATTTTTTGAAACCCTTTTATTAATATTTTTATTTTTATATTTTATATTAAATCTTATATCGAATTACTTTATATTACCTTTAAATTTTAAATTAATTTAATATTCCCTTTATTTTGATCATATTATGTTGTATTATCGAAACCTTTTATAAATATTGCATTACTATTATATTTTACCCTAGTTATAATATTTAATTTAATTTATATTTTGATATAAAACCGGTTTCAAAAATATAAATTTTAACGTTATATAATGCAAAATAATAAATCCATTTTATTATTTCGATAGATTATTACAATAAAGTTTTATAATTAAACTTTTATACAATATTTATGATATATATTTTTATTTTTCATAACATTTAATTTATATTTATTTAAACCAATTTAAAGTAAAAACATAGCCTATTTACATTTTTATTACTCATTAATTGTATATGAATTATATGTATTACATAAATATTTTATCTCAATAATAAAAATCCAAATTATATTTATATATTTCGAAATAAAATTAAGTTTATTATTATTATAATTCTTATCATAGAATAATATAATTTTATTTCAAATATTAATTTATTATTTAATTATAAATTTAATAATTTATGAAGTTGTAATTTAAAATATTTATTTATATTGAAAAATATTATGTTTTAATAAAAAAAAATCTTTAATACGCTTTTTATAGTTTTTAATATGTATTTTAAATTATATTATAATAACAATATCGCTATTAAACGTTAATATAAGAATTTTCTTATGTTTAATAAAATAAGAAAAAATAATATATAAAGAAATTAATTTTAATTTATTAATTTATTATTAAATAATCAATGATTTAAATTACTGGGGTATTATTAATAAATACATAATTCGGCTTATTACTAATAAGTTGGTAATTTATTACGTAACCTAACCCATTTAAGTTTTTGGTTGTTTTTGTTATGATTATATAAAAAGGCCATATCTTGCCAAAACATAATAAATATCCGCAAATCTCTGGAAATCGTCCGCAAAATTAATATAAGCAAAACGTTACAAAAGTTAATTTTTCCTTTTCTTTTCAGCACAAGATTTAATTAATCGAAATTAATTATTTCGTTTAAATAAACGTAATAAAATATAAAAAATTAAGGATTAATCCTATTCGGTTAAAGTTACAAATTAAATACGTAATCATAATACCAGCCAAAACTTATTCCTAATAATAATTTACATTTGCCCGGCTTTATTCCGTAAACGAAAGCCGGCCAGTTATTCCCAGTTTCCCCATTCTTTCTTATCCTTAATACTAGGGAAGATAAAATTCAATTTACCTTTTCCTATAAGTGGATAAATTCGTTAAATAAGAAAAAAGCTATCGGTTCGGAAAAAATTAATAACTTATGGATTAGCTGCAAAAATATCAAAATTTAAGTAATCCCTTTTTTCTAAATAAATCCGATAACTACAACCAAACTCGTCCATTTATTATATCCGATATACCATATCGCAAAATAAGAAAAATACCAGCATAACTTTATTACGACCGTAATATTACGCAAAAACCAACTTTACTAACCTAACGTAATTAAGGTTCCTAATACAGAACCGTTTAGGCCTAACTTACAGACCTTTTTATCGTTCTATTTCTTAATTCCGTTTCTTAATTATAAACCTCCGTCCTAAGTCTAAGCATAGTCCGATAATTTTAAGTATAATAATTATACATATTTTATGCTAGGATATTTAATACCTATCAAGATAAAATAGTTAATAAAATAATTCCCAATCGTTACTTATATAGGCATTATATTCGTTTACTTTGCGAACTAACTATGCCGCATTTAGCTTTATGTTTCTCTTTGGCTTATTCGAATTTTTTTTCCGAGAACGCCGAATCGGTATCCGCATATGCCCCACCTATATTTCCGGGGGTGATTCCGTTTTATATGTTTACTGGTGGTAATTAAATTATATAACTTTACGTAATAACTATTATATTATAATCTAACGGTCTTAGCCTTTTTACGGAGGGTCGGGCCTGCAAAGAAAACAAAACCCGACCCTGCCAAAATATTACGTAATTAGCTTAAAGGTTTTAAGGTACCAAACACCTTAAACCTTTTAAGCCGGCAAAAAAGGTAAAAAGGTTTAATGGGCTTAAGGGTTTAAGCCGTTTAAAGACCTTAAACCAAAATAAAAATATATATATTTATTATTTTTATAGTTTAAATAATTTCAATTTATAATAATAATTAATTATTTAAAATATATTTAATATTACGAAATGTAATATAATATTTTATTTATTATTTAATTTCTTTTAATATTATTATTAGTATAAATTTATATAATTAAAATTAAATAATTAATTAAAAGTTTTAATCGTTATACATTATAAATTTGTATTTAATAATATCGTTAAATTTAAACAATATTGCCGATATTATATTTAGAATTAAATAGTTCGAATCGCTAATTTACTAAGTCCTTAATAACTCAAATATTAAAATAAAATCCGAAAAAAACAATTTTGAACTTTTTCGCGAAAAGGTTTTCCGACGCCTAAATGCTGTAAATAAACGTGTTATTAAGCTTTAAAAAATAATAATGATTTTACTACATCTTTGAAACGGCTAATAAGAAATTTAAGGAAAAAAAACCTTCCAAATTAAAAAACCTTTTCAAACAAACTAAATTATTTAGCTAAATTTCACCAAAAAATCAAAAACAGTTTTTAAATTTCCTAAGCCAAAACTTTTCGATAAAACCTTTACCAAATTATAATTATTTTTAATTTAATATTAAAAATATTGCGAATATTTTCTCATTTTATTTATTCCGTTAATTATACGAATAAAATTCGTAATTAAATAACTTATCGCAAATATAATTACTAAAGTCGAACCCGTTGTAAAAAATATATTACTTTATTAATTAAAAAATAAAAGTCGAAAATAATATAAATACTGAACAATTACGAATAACTTAAATAAATATTAATAAAGATTTTTAAAATATTAAATGAAAGGTTAAAAACCAAAATATAAATTTAATAATTACGATTAGAAAATTAATATTAAATTGCGGTATGACGTAAACGCAACTAATATTTAATTTATATTAAGCATTAAAATATTATTAATTAATTTTTCGACGGCCTAAAAAAATATAAGAAAAGATTTTTAAGTTAAAGCGGCCTAATTATTTGTCGAATTATATTGTTACAATAATTAAGATCGACCATTAACAATACGCCTAACGCATTAGGGGCACTAAAAAAATAATAACAAATTCCGATATACGATTAAGATTAACATTTTTTAACATAATAACACTTTTTACTGCATAAAACCAGAACCTATAAAATTAAAAATTACTTATAAGAAAAATTAACGCGAAACTAAATGCTTTAATTAAAATAAAATAGGACATAAAATACCATAATGTAAAATACTTAAAAAGCCCCGTTAAAGTAACAAAAAACCTGTATATAGGAAATAATCTGAAAACAATTAGAAAAATAAAAGCAAATTTATTAACATAAATCGGCCTAAACATATATTAAATCCCTTTTAAGGAAAAATATTATAAGGGCTACCATAATAAAAAATTTATGAAAAAAGTTAAAAACCAAAAAAATAACTTAATAAATATCGCGAATAAAATAAAAAACATTATAAGAATAATTACGCGAAAACTAGGATTAAATAAAAGAATATTATCCCAAAATCCCTTATCGGTACGACAAAATATATGTTATATATTGTCGATAACAAAAATATCTCGATTACGAAAATTGGAAATAATATATTTATAAACGAATTACCCGTATATATTATAAGATTTCCGATTTTCCAAATTATACTGGGAATAACAAAAACGATAAATAATAATATTAATACCTTTAATCCATAACCCCAAGAAATATTAAATAATTGGCCGAAATAAAAGGTTAATTCGAAAAAAAAAACAATAATTACAAAAAAAAACCGTTTTTTATTACTAATAATACAATTATTTAAATGGAAAAAGAATTAATCCAGTATATAATAGAAAAACGTTACTAAATATTATTATAAATTCTTATTTTCAGTTATTATGTATTATACATTTTGACGAAAAAAAAGCTACTAAGGAAAAAATACGTTAATTTACAAACGAATTTTAAAACAACAATTAATATAACGTATAATAAAATATAATCGAAACCATAAAAAATAATTTATTTAATAAGAAAAAATATTAAAATAAAATTGAAAATAACTGATATAATTCGAAAAACTAATACGCCGGCAATAACAATAAATATAACAACTTAACGCGCTAAATATCGAAATACACATAAACCTCGATAAATTCGAAAAGAAATTAAAAAAGAATTACCGATAAAAAAGCCATAAACTAACGAAACTTAGAAAAATTAAAAAAAACTCCTAAATAAGGCTTTAAATGGGACGATAAAAGCCGTTAATAACCTTATTACCTTAGATATAGGAATCGAAACGTATTGGTATACCGCAATAATAAATTGCGGAACCATAGGCGGAAATTATATTGCACCATATATAATTAATAAATTTAAATTACTATAAAGATATAAATTAAAACCTTACATTATAACAAACGCCGAAGGTCAAAAGTTCGCTTATAATAACGGAAAAATTATATGGGAAATTAATAAATTTAAGGTTTCTATTTAAAAATAATACCAAATAATTAATTTCGATATTATTTTATTTAAGAATTAGGATATAATTTTCAGATTATTATAAATGCGCCAGTACGGAATCTTAATTAATAAAAAAACTAACTAAACAAGGTTTTCTTTATATCTTATTAACGGATAAAAAAAAGAATTAAGATCTTAATATTTGATCGGAGATAACGATAAATATAAGCATAAGAATACGACAAAAACCATGTTATCCAAAAGGATAAAATATATGAAAAGAATAAGTATTAAAGAAAATTATGACGAATCGTTATAATCAATAAAACTAAATTAAAGCAACTAAATAACGACTTAAAATAACAGCCCCAAAAGTGAAAAGATTTAATTAATATGTTACCATAATACCATAAATCCGAAAAACTTTTTGAAAAGAAAACTTAATACGAAATTACCAAAATATAACGAATAAAATCATAAAATAATTCTTAAAAAAGTGTTTAACGAAGTTTTACCGTATTTACAAGCTTAACGAAAACGAATTACGTACTTTTAAGAAATATTTAAAAAATCGGTTATAAAAAATAATTTCGACTTTCGCAATTACCAGTAAAATATCTTATATTTTTCGTATATAAGAAAAATATAAAATTGCGACTTATATTTAATTATCGACAACTAAACATTATTATTAATAATAATCGTATACCATTACCCTTGATCGCAGAAATAAAAAACTTATTTTATATAACCAAATACTTTATTATACTTATTTTTCAAAATTAATATAACTTTATTAAAATTAAAAAAAGATATAAACAAAAAACGGCCTTTAAGATAAAATACCGATTATTTAAGTATTTCATTATATTAATAAAATTTAAAAACGTATTTATAACTTTTAAATGGATAATTAATTATATATTACGAAAATACCTCGATATTTTCGTCGTATTCTACCTCGACAACATTCTTATATTTTTAGAAACAGAAAAAGCATATACAAAATTAATTTATAAAATTCTTTAAATTTTATAAAACGTAACGTTATTTATTAACGCTGAAGAAATCAGTTTTACGTACAAAAAATGGAATATTTAAGATACATTATTACCTTAGGATATATCAAAATAAACTCCAAGACCATCGTTATAATTACAAAATAACAAACGCTAATAGCCGTTAAAAAAGTACAAATATTCTTTGGATTCGGTAATTACTACAGAAAATTTATTCGAAACTTTAGCAAAATAACCATATCTTTAACGAACCTTAAAAAAAAAGTTCAATTAAACGTCGGAAATTAAAAAAAATATAAGATATTGAAGATATTATTACTAACAAATTAATACTAATAATATATAATCTAAACCGCCCCGTTAAGTTAGAAATCGATATTTCGGATTACGCGTTAAACGTAATAATCGGATAACGGAATAATTAAGGCAAATTATATGTTATTATAATTATTTCGTACAAATTTAGAAAAACGGAATTTAATGACAGTATTTCAAATAAGGAATTTATAGCCATTATTACAGCGTTTCGAGAATTTAGGCATTTCCTAAAGAGAAATTTGTACCAAATTAAAGTTTATACGGATTATCAAAATCTTATCTAATTTATTACGACTAAAGAACTTACCGAACAAAAATTTTATTACGCAAACAAATTGGCAAACTTCGACTTTATTATTATTTACAAAAAAGGTTTAAAAAAATAAACCAAACGCTTTAAATAGGTGATTAAACTTCGAAAAAAATTAGTTAAAATTAGCCATATAATTTTCGATATTACGATAAAAAAATATTTACGCTCATAACAAATTACGATAATTCGAATAATACATTTTGATATATACTAGAAAATCTATTGATATAGTACCGTTCTTTAAAAAACCAAAAAACACTATAAAATATAAATTATAAAAGAATATCAAAAAAATATAATACAAAATGTATATAAATATTAGTTATATAAATATTCAGGGATTTACAAAACGTTAAAACGGCTTTAACATATATATTCCTTTTTTAAAATAAAATTAATAATAAGAAAATATTATAATAATACGACATTTGCGCCAGAACGAAAACTAGACGACATAAGCCATATGGAAAATTATAACTATTACTAATTGTAAAATAATTATATTATTTAATTATAATCGATGTTATTATTAAATTTCTTATATTAAAAAAATCCAATTATAAGAATAAATTACGATAACATTTTCGTAATTATTTGGTTTATCGTAATTAAGATCCCATTTTAAAAGCTATGGCTGCATTTATGGCGCAATAATGGAAACCACAGTTATAGCTTTTAATTAAATATCTATTAAAAGTTTAATATATTAATTAAACTTCTTTTAAAATACTACCCACAAAAACAACAAAACCTTTAAAAAAAGGCCTGATAACGAATTATATTTTTTTCGTTTCGTTTAATACGTTTTCATATAATTTTACAAAAATTATTATTATTAATTTTAATAATATATATTAATTACGAAACTCCTAATACTTTAACTCATATAATTTAATGCAAAATTAAAATTTTTATTTTTTAATATAATAATAATTCTAATGGATTCAAAATACAAATTATTATAATAAGAAATAGCCTAAAGTCTCGATTAATATATGTTATAACGTTTTAATCCTTTCAACCTAATACGATAATAATATAATCTTATAAGCCAAAATAATAATACATAAGGTTTAAAATCGTCGTAATAAACGCCGGAATATATTATTTTCTTAGTTAAGTAAATACGGTAATATATTTAAAGGTTTAAGGTAAAAATCTTTTATTTTCGAATATTTAACTTTTTAAAACGAAACATATATTTTTATCCGGTATTTTTTACCTCTTTTTTGCCGGTAAAAACGTAATTAACCTATATGCTAATATTGTATATACGGCCGATAACCTTATAAAAACCTTATACCGGCGGTTTATTCCCTTAATATTAGGCTATATAGTTAATAAATAAGGCCGTTTTGTATGAAAAAAATATATTAATATGGCATATAATCTGCTTTTCAAAAAACTTAATAATTCTTTTGTTATTAAAATATATCTCAGGAAATTCTTAATTAATTCAATTTTTTAATAATTAATTTAATTATTATCTAAGTTATATTATTAATTACGTTATCAGAAATGTTAAATATCCATATAAATAATTTTATATTTTGCTTTTATTTTAATATTTCTAAATACGAAAAAACTTAACTTAAAGATATTTAACTATATAGTTATCGGACGGCATAACTATATTATTTTTAATTCTAAATAAATATTAAATGATTAATTTTAAATTATTATATTAAATTTTCTTTTCGAACAACGATATAATTTGGTTATTATCGACGAAAGGTATTTAATTTCGGAGAAAAAGATTTTCGGCTTAAATATATTAATATCTGTATGTTAAGCTTTATTTCCTTATTTAGATTTATTAATTAACGTATATAATAAGTCAAAATAATATTATAAAAGAAATTACAAAACATAACGTTTTCATCAAATCGGCGGCTCAATTAAATATAATTATACAGCGGAAATCCAAGATATTAAGATTAATTATTCCGAAATTAATATTACTATTTTCCTTATATTTAAAAATTAACGTTTATATAAAGAATATTTAGGTTTCTTAATAACTAATATATTTTGGTTATTTATTAATATTTTGTAATTTAACTTAGGTATTTGCGTATTATTAATAAGATTATTATTTATATTAACAATATGGCGAATATTATAAATATCTGTAATTATTTATTAAGGATTATAATAAACTGGAGTTATTTATTGAAAATTATAAAAAAATTATTAAGTTTTATAATTCCGTTTTACTTTACGGAAACCAAATTCGTATATATTATAATTTAAAATAATTAAAAAATCTAATTAATATTATTTTATTTATTATCATTTTTAGATTAAATATAAATTTTCGCGAATATAAATCAAATAATATAATAAAATATACGGTAAAGGTTTTCGATAAAGGATTTTTCATAATAGTTTTATCGTACGATTTTTAATTATATACGATTAAATTTAATTATTTATAAATAAGCTATATTATTTATATTTAAATAAGCGTTTAATAAATATAAAATTAAGTTATTTATATCAAAAAAATAACAAAGGTAATCCAGGCCCGGCAAATTGAAAACCGTATTACTTATAAAAATGTAAACATCATAATAAAAAATAATGTTGCAGATTTAAATAATAAAAAAGCGATACTTATTTTATCGTAAATAATCTTAATTAAAACAAAATAATTATTAAATTTTAATTTTAACTTTCGGACAATTTAAACATTAATTTTAACCTTTCAAAATAAAATAATTTTCATATACGGTTTCAAAAAAAATAAGGCCTTAATAATATGCGTTGTTTAACGGCAAATATATACTTAAAGTAATTTTGATATATTTAACAAAACCAAATTATTATGTTATGAAAACCAATAATAATTTCATTACGGCTAAATCTTATTATAATATATATCTCTTTAATTTTTATTATATATCTGAATTTTAAATTTCGAAAGTATTGACGTAAAAATAACCAAAAACCGGTTTGATAAAGGCGGTTATTTATGAAATAATAAAGTTCTCTTATAAACGATAAGTAAACGAATAAACTTTTACGCTGGTATTTTCGTTTAGTTATAAAGGAACTAAAAATCTTTGTTTTTTCTTTAAATTAAAATAATTTTTATTTAAAAAATTTCCGAATAAATAAAATACAATTTAAAATCCGTATTTTAATTAAGAAAATAATTAAATTAATTAAAGCGTTTCCCAGTTTTGATAAATAATAATACTAAAACATTTTCAAAAACAGCTTATTTTTTATATTATATATAATATACCCAAAAGATTTATTTTTGATTTTACAGAAAATATAAGAAGTTTTTAGTAGACGGCGAAATTCGCTTAATCGGAAATAGCGGCATTATATCCTTATATCGTAAACCAATTTATTTAAATTATGGATTATTATTATATTATAAGCTTAATAAATATCGAAAAAAAAACATAAAAATAGTATAAATCGCGTTTAGTCCTATTTAGAATAATTTATATATATTTACGCGGTTTAAACTAATATTTAACGGTTTAACGGTAATTTTAACAATTTAAATATTACATCCGTGTATAATTTATACGTTTTTGTAATTTAAGGTTATAAATTTTGTAATAATAATACTTATATTTATATATACAATTTGCTATATATTAAATAATTTTAATCAAACATTTATTTTATTCTCTTTATTTATATTATCGATGTTAAATTTATCGTTTTAAAATATTTTTAACCTTTTAAGTCCCTTTTCGTTACCGTACCTATATTTATATAATTTATTATTTTAATATTTTTAGGGGAATCGCTGGCGTTGCTAAAATATAATAATCCATAATACGACATTATAAATAATATATTTAAAAAAGTCATAATAATATTTTTCAATGAAAATAACGAATTTCGCGTTAAAAATAAACGATATCTATTAGATATTTACATTTATAACAAATTAAAAGATTATTACGATATTAAATTAAAAAATAAAAAACGAAATTTTGCCGGTTTTAATTAAAGCCGATAACAAAAAACGTATTTGGGTTTGGCGTAATATCGTAATTATAAAGCGTAATAATTATAAATATTTACATAATATTAATTAAAATAATTTATATATTATTTATTTATTAAAATTTATATTTATATTAATTTTTAATTTATTAAATTTTATATAAAATATTAATTCGTTTTATTCCGGATTAAATATATACCGGAATAGATATTCAATATATTATTTTAATTAAAAAGATTAACGGAATTTTATAATCCGTAATTTAAAATATAATTTATTACGATTATTAATAAATTATTTTTTTAATTTATAACCCTGAATTTAAAACATTAAAATAACAGTTTTTAAATTTTATTTTCCGGTTTTTGTTTTCGATTTCGGCATATTAATTTTTAAAGTATTTTTATTATTTTAACCTTTAAGGTATTTTAATTTGAGTTAAGTAATTAAGATAAAAAGCTGATTATATAGATAAATAAATAATGTAAATATTTTTTTTGTTATTTAAAAAGCCATTTTTCCGTTATTAATATAGTTATTTTAACATTCGTTTCTTGGAAAATATTAATTCGAAATATTTAAGATCCCGAATTTTTAATAAATCTTTATTAATTACGTTTTATAAATTTATTTTCTTATAATTAGGATTAATATTTATCGGCCTACGATCCTAAATAATATTTTTTAAAACCGTTCGTATATTTCGTTATTATTTTATTAAAAGCTTTAATAATTATTTTTTCTTTAAGCTAAATGTTTTGGGATTTTGTTAATAAATATATACGGCCGGATTTAGTTTTTCTCTTTTTGCTGCATTTTTATTATATCGGCGTAATGAAGTCCTTGATTAATTATATGGATTTTCTAATTTCTTTCTTAATTGGTATTAGAAAATCTTTTATATTAAAATCTTATATAAATATAATAATAATCCGATATTTCGAATAACCGCGAAATTCTTCATTATTAATATTAAATATATTGCGCTACTTAAAAATCTAATTTTTATATCAACTTATTTGTTCGATAATTAATTACGTATATTTACGGATATTCCTTTTAATTAATATTATAAAAATAACGTTTATATAATATATATTATCAGCGATATCGTGATTTTGCATTTTTCTTAATTAGGACCATAAGATTACTATATTTCTGGTATTATCCATATTATGCAAATCATTTTAATTTATAAATTCTCGAAAACGATTAACGACTTAAATTATACGGTTTTTTAAAAAGCTTATGTTAATTAAATTTGTAATATAAAGAACGTTTGTATTACGGTTTTAAAAATTTATTATTTAATAATCCGTATTATCCGTATCGGATATTTTATTATTATATTTTAATAAAAAGAAAAAAAACGAATAATATTATGTAAAATTTAATACTCCTTTAATAATACAATATAAATAAGGTTTAAAAATTATTAAAATATATAAATACGATTTTTGAAATCTTGATTTAAGTAATATTCCGAAATTATTGAGGGTAAAATATATATTAATAAATATATAACGATAAATAATTTATTTCTTTGGCATATAATAATAAAATATATCTTATAAAAAACTTCTAATATTAAAACTTTATTAAATAATCGTTTAACTTAAGAAAAAATTAATTTATAAATTAAGTTAAAGTTTAGAAGAACGGTATATATAAAACGAAATAAAATACGGAAAATCTTGCCATAATTAATATATTTCGTATCGATAGTTAAATTAATACCGTTATAATCTTTATATATATTTTTATTTTTGAATAAATTATAATATATTTTTCGAATACGATTGCCGTATTTTATTTTCTTAAACGGCGATAATATTATTATATGACTTATATAATATTAAATATATATATAAGTAATTGTAATTAAAAGATTGAATAATACTATAAATTTATTAATATAAATTGGTTTTAATTAAAATTAAAAATATAAATAAAGGACTTAAAATATGGTCAGTAAAGTGAAATTCGTATAATACATAATTATCCAATATGTTTTTAATATTAATAAGAAATATATAAAGATTTATAGTATACGAATAAAACTTACGAATAATTAATAAATTATAAAAATATCTTAAGATAATACATATATATAGAGAATTAAAATATATATATGTTTTAGGATTATATAGTTATATATATATACATAACTAAATTTATGTAAATTATTAAATATAAATAAAAATATTAATATTATATTTTTTATACCGAACTAATAATATATAACGAAAAAAAGTAATAATTATATACAAATTATACCAAATTTAAACTTTTTTATAGAGTTTTTAAGATAATTTATAAAATTATATTAATTAATTATTAAATATAATTATTATAATAATTTGATATATAATAAATATTTTAATTTACCTATCATTTTTTATGTTTTAAAATATTTATTATATTTTAATTTATGCAATTATATTATTTACGACAGAACAATTATTAATTAATTATTTTCTATGTAATACGCAAAATTCATATTATAATATATATTTTTATATATTTTGCGATATTAAAAAAGGCAAATAAATTTTTTGTCGGTATAATAAAAGCAGTTTCCGTTATAACTCCCAATAATATATGTCGAATAAATCTAAAAAGCCTTATTTGTACGGTTAAAAAATTATATTTGCTAATAATATCCGCGAAAAATAATATATTCCTTAAAATGTAACGTATTTTCGAAAAATAACCTAATTTTAAAAAATAACGTTCAGAACGGGTAATAAAATCTTGGATCAAAAAATAACCGGAATAAATATTAAAATCAAAATAATTTACTGCCGAAAAATAACTTTAAAAATACGTAATAAATTTTTAATTAAAAAATAACCAAAACCTGTACCAAAGTAAGGTACGATAAGGCGAAACCGACGGCGTAATCTTAAGTGAGGTATTTTTGTATTAATTAAAGAATGTTCGATTATCCTAAAATATAAGATATTCTTTGCAAAAAATCCATATTATGGGTAATTAATTTCAAATATTAAACATATATTATAACGTTGTATTAATATAGCAAAGAATTAAAAAAATAATATGAATATATATTAAAAAAAAAATCTTATAATTATTAAATATTTATAAATTTAATAACATCACGAAATACCTATATTAGAAATAAAACTTTTTATGAGGGAAAAATATAATATTAATATAAGTATTAAATATTAATAATATAGTTCGAAGTATTTTCCGTAATATGAATCGGCAAAATAAGATTTTCGTTATGGCGTATTACACCGATTTTATAAATTAATAAATTATTAAAATAAATACGAATTATTAATTAATTACGATTTTCGTAATTTAACGAAATGATTATATAGAGCAGATATTATATAAATAATAGAAAAAGTATTTATAATTTTATAAATTAAACGACCGACTTAAAAAATATATATTATATAAATGTTTATTAAATATGATAATTAACGGAATTTGGCGTATTATAAATATATAAATTACGCATAAGAACGAGGCAAAAAATATTTCTATATAATTTCTATATATTCGGCATTATTTTATGGTCCAATTAAAATTTTACAAAATAATTTAAACGTAAATGTTACGCTTAAAATTAACAAAGTTTTAGAAACCGGAAATGTAAAAGGAATTATTAATATATAGGTTACAATAATACATAAAAAAAGTAAAATAAAAAAAGATTTAAAAGATTATTTAAAAATATTAATTAATAAGTTTATAAAATGCTTTACCTAAGCGGTTTGTAATTAATTGCCAATAAAAATATACTTATAAATGTTCGTATATAAGGCGATGCGTTAATGTTATTTGGTACCGGCGTTTATTCGGTGCTCTATAATAAGGCTTTATACAACTTTATTATATTATGTTTTATTTTTTCTAAAAGGGGTTCGCTTATTACAAAATTAATAATTGCGTTAATCCTTAATTTGTAATTAATCCGAAGTTAAGAAATTTCTCGATTTTTAAATTAGGCCTAATTTACGGAACTAATTATAAGATAATTATACGTTAAATATATTTATATATAAAAATATATTTACGGTTTTATTTATTTTCATTTTATTATAATATTATAAGAATTTCGTAATTAATTTTTATTAATACTTATTATGATATTTTTATATATTATTTCGTAACGGTTTAAACATTAATTAATACGTTATAACTTTATAAAAATATCCCGCAAAAAGGACGTTTTTATGTTTTCGGGCCTTTTTAAAAAGTTAAAATTTATTAAAAGTTTTGGTGTGTTATATCTTTACGTTATCCTAAACGAATATCTTATTTGTATTCGTAATATACCTTATTTTATTTATATAATTTGTTATGCCGAAATTTCGAACGTGTTGTACTAACATTAAGGAAATATATAATATATTTATATATTATTTATTTCTTATTTTCAAAGTATTTATTATTATAATCAAAAAGGCGTTTTATTATTAAATTTACAGTAATTAAAATTATAAATATCTCGAAATATATACCTTTTTAATTTTCATTAATATATTCTTTTAATATAACTTTTGTATAAATTACTAATATTTCCGAATTTCGTTAAATAATTAATATTTTTTACAAAAGTATTTATAATTATAATTTCTTTAATTTTAATAAAATCTTTTTTACGTATTTTTTTATGTTATTCCTTTGCCGTTAAAATTAATTTAACGGTTATCCGTATTTAGAAAAAAACGGGTATTAAGGCCTTAGGTTTACCTTTTAAATTTTCTTAAGTTATTTATTCCGAAATAAATTTACCTTTTTAATTCTTAATTTATACCTTAGTTATACGTAAATTAAGCAGCCGGTTTTACCGGTCTTTTTGTTCCGTATAATAAAAAACGTATTACGTATAAAAATAATAAACCTTATTATATAAATCTTTTATCATATTTTTGCATTTTTCCAATATTATTTATCAATTTACTTTATAACTTAAATTAATAACTATTAGTAATTATATTATTATTATTTTCGAAAATCTTATAATCGTAATTTAAATAATTAAAAAATTCCCGGTTATACTAAAATTTAATATAAATATAATTAAATAATTTGGCGTTTTAAATACGTAATTCCCATATAATATTAACGTTATAAATTCATAAAATAAATCGTTATATTTATAAATCTTTAAAAATAATTAAATAATATAGCAATTATCGTATTATTTTTATAATTGCTAATTTTCTTTAATACAATCTGTCTGTAAATAATAAAAATGTTATTTTAACATATATTTATAAATTATTTAAAGGTATGTTTAAACGGTTTCCTTAAATTTTTTATATTATTTATACGTTGTCCGGCAGGTAAATTTAAGCGCGACTTTTATTTGTCCGCTTTCGAATAATACGTTAAATTTGGGGTCCGTTATTAATAACTATATTATCGTATTTCGTTTTGAACTATTATAAAACTACCGTATCTGCGAATTCCTTAAATGGGGTTTTAATCGGTTTTACGAAACCTAATTATTTTACTTTGATTTAACGTATAAAGTTTTTTTTTATTTTTTTTAAATTGGGACTTAAAAATATTTTCGATTTTAAATTCCGGTTCATTATTTGTTTAAAAAATAATAAAACAAAGTTACGTATTTACATTAATTTAAAACGATAAAAAACAGTTTATACGCTTTAATATATTAACGTAAAAACCGTTATAAATCGTTATAAATATATTTAATATAATAATATAAAAACTATTTATTTTAATTATTTAATATTTCATTTAAAATTATTTTAATATATTCGACGGTTAAAAAATAACGATATTTTGTAAGCATAATTACATTTTATAATTAATTTCGTATTTTTCGAAAGGAAAACAATATTTATAAGTTATTTCTTTTTGGGTTTCCTAAGTTACCGCCATTACGGCTTCAACGAATTCCGTATTTTTTCGTAATTGTCTAATAAACTTTTCCGGTGTTATACGTAAATATTTTTTAATTATTAAATTTTTTTTATTTAGGGAATCAGGTTAATATAATATTTATAAAATTAAAAATATAATTTCACCGAAACCGTATTTGGCTTATTAATTATAAATATCGCCTTTAAAAAAACTTATTGTATTTTTATTATAAAAACGTTAGGAAAAGTTATAAATAAATTAATATTATTCTAATTAACATTTTCCGTATTATTATCGATTTTAATTTAATATAAGGTAAAAAAAGGTAATTTTATCTTTATTAATTTATAAACTTTAATTTAGAATTTATTTATCTAATTAATTTCTTTATTATTTATATTAACTTTTAAAAAGGTGAAAAATTCTTAATATATATTTACAAATATTTCCGTATATACTTTTGCGTTTATTATACTTATTACTTTTAAAATTATTATTTTAAATAATTAACTTATCATAAATATTAAATAAAATAAGTTATATTTAAAAATAATATATAAATGGGTAACAATGATAAATAATTATTTATAAAAAATTTATGTGAAAATAGAAAATAATTTTAATAATTTCCTTTTTTATTTTTCTATACGTTTTTATAACCGTATACGTCGTAATTCTTATAGAATTACTTTATTATATAATATATATCCGGCAAAAGAGTATTTTCGAAAATATCGATATTCTAGTCTTTTTATTTAAATAGCTTATTATATAAAAATTGTATATATTTTATATTACGGTTATTTTAAATAATTTTTAATTTCGAGTTTCAAAATATTTCAAAAATTCAGAATAGCTTTTAATGCTGAAAATATTTTCCGGAATTAATATTAATAATTATAATTTCGTAAAAAAGTTATATTTCTTTTTTATCATAATTTTAATTATATAATTATAATTTATATTATATTTTAATTTTATATTTTAAAGTTTTTGGAAATTTTCATAATATTAAAATATTTATTTTCCTTAAAATAATTTATTAATTGTAATTTTAATATTATTAAGTATTATTATTTTTTACATATATTTAACGGTTTAAAAATAAGATTAATAATTATTTATTTTTTATTAATTAATATTTTCATATGGGTTTCCGGTTATCGCTTTTTCTTATAAACATATTTTATTCTTTGTGCAAAAATATACGGTATTAATATTTAAATAGCTGATATAGAATTCGAAATAAAAATTAAAATAGAAATTTCTTTTAATTATTTTATTTAACCTTTATTTAATTTTTTAATAATTTTAAATCGTATATTTTTAAATAATTTATTATTATTAAAATGTTTTTATTATATATTTCGTAATTAATTTTAATACCGTTTTATTTTATAAAATAAAAAATAACCGGATACAATATTCTTAATTTATTAACCTGTAATAAATAATTTACGTATATTACTTTTAAATAATTTATTTTTAATATTATAAAATTTTTGGCGCTTTATTACGTTAAAGTCGATTCCGTTATAAAGGCGCTTTTAAAGTATTCGCATATTACTTTTTTTCTTTTAACGGAATAAGGTTTTTTTCGGGGTTAAAGTTATTAGCGGTACCGATATATCTATATAATAAGCTATAAAATTATAATAAAAATTTGCGAACTTCAAGAAATTTCGGATTTTTTTAAATGTTTTAAAAGTTTTTTACTTTTTGATTACCCGTACCTTTTCGGGTTTTATTTGTATCCTTTTTCCGGCATGTATGATAAATTTAAGATATTTTGTTGTTTTTCCGGCGGATTTGTATTTAAAAATATATAGATTTAAATCCCCTTTTTTGAAATAACTTAAAATATTCTTTATTTTTTGCATATAATCTTTTTTAAATCCGGAGAAAAGAAATAAGGATATTGTTTATATATACTAAATAAAAAACATCAAGGTATTTCTTTAAAACCCTGTTAATATATTGTTAAAAGGTTATTAAAACCCTCTATAAACCAAATAATATTATTAATTATTAATATACGTCGAAACGCGTTCGGAATACCGTTTTCTATTCGTTTTCCTTTTTAATCCTGATTTTATAAAATATTATTCGGACGTTTATTTTCGTAAAATTTTTAACGTAAAGAAATAATTTTAAAATGTCCGAAATAAGGGATAAAAAATAATAATCTTTTTTGGTTATTATATTTAAATTAGATAATCGCCATAAAAACGTAAATTCTTTTTAGTTTTTTTTACAAATAAAATTGAAATCCTTATAAGCAAATTATTTACGCGGATATACTTTTTATTTAAAAATTCTCTTAAGGTTTTCCTTAAAGCAAATAATTCGTCCTTAATTATCTTATATAACGGCCTTTATAATGTTAATATTTCCTTCCGTATTTCATTTTTATATAATAAAATTATATAATTTATTTTAGGGCGAACTAAGGGTAAGGTATTATTTAATTTTTTATTAAATAATTTCCAAAACGTTTTTAATTTAAACGAAAACTTTTCGTCAACCTTTATTTTTTTCTTAAGGGTTAGCGGTTTATTAATATTAACTAATATAATTAAAAATAATTAAATATTTTTTTTAATCTTTTTAATTTTTTTTAATTTTCCGAAATTCGGCTTTCAAAATACTAATTAAAATTTTTTTCGTTTCGGAAATTATTTGTACGTTATTCTTTTAGGTTTCGTATCGTTTTTCGTAAACCCTTATATAATTTATTACGTTTATCGTTAAAAAGTGCTTTTATATTACGTATATAATATCGTCATATTCTATATAAAGTTTCCCTAAAATTAAAGGATAATTAAAATTATTAATAATATATGTAAATATTTTAATTTTAAAACCGTCGATATCTATCTTTATATATATTATTTTCTTAATTTGTTTTGTTATTATCGGTAATTCTTTTCGAACCTTTTTTAATTTGCGTAATTTTATTAAAATATGCGGTATCCGTAAACGCCTTACAAATATCTTATTTATTATATCAAAATATTTATATTATTTATTAACAAAATTTTTTATAATTCTTTTTAATTAATATATATATCGATAATAAATAAAATGTTATCCATATTTCATTTTGTAATTTTTATTTCGGCTTAGGTCGTTCTTTAATTCCAAATACGTTAATACTTAAAATTCATTTTTTTCTTTTTTATTTTTAGATTTTAACCTTTTTTCTTTATACGCTTTTAATTAATTAAGTTTTCCTTGCGGTTTATTTGCTAGTAAAAATAAATAACAATTCGCCTAATAATTTAAATGTTTATAGTATAAATCAAAACCCTTTATTTTATAAGCGTTTCCTTTTTTTAAATTACTTATTATATATATTATTTCTATATTAAAAGTGAAATTTAAAATCTTTAGTTATATTATTTTCTCACCAAAATACTTATTACGTTTATATGATTATTTAAATTATTTTCCGCTTAATTAATATCGTTCGATTAAGTTATTAAAATATTATTCGTTTTTTATTGCGTTATTTCTTTAAGGCATCTGGCAATTTCTATCACTTTGTTTACCTATATGTTATACGTTTTAAAAAGGTTTATTAAAATTAAATTTTAATAAAAGTTTTATTTAATATTTTTTTAAAAACGTAAATTTCGTTTCGGTTTATTAAGTAATATTTTGCGTTTATTAACATTTTTTCGAAAAAAAAAATAAATAACGAAAAATTTGCGTTATCGGTTTATTTTAAGCTGTAAAAATATTTAGTTATTTTTTCTTTTTTATGCCGATTATTATATTATTTATTTAATATTTAAAAAAATAAACAAAATTATAAATATTATTTTAGCTGCCGGTAATATAATAAATAATAATCGTACGTTATATATAGGTTTCGAACCTTTCGTATATAGCATAATATTTTTACGAATTCCTTTTACGAAAATAACGTTTATTTCGAATTTATAAATTATAAATACGCATTATCCAAAAAACATTTTTTTATTTTATCGAACCTTTTTGGCCAGAATAACGGCTTCCGTTTAATTCCTGCTATTAATTCTGTGGTTTAACCCGTTTTTATAAAATAACCTAATTATGTTTTCGATTATTGCTAAATCGAAAGAAAAGTCGGTATTCGTAAAAGTTATCATATTTTAAACTTATAACTGGATAATAAATTTCTAGTAAATAATTAAGCCGTTTTTGAATTATTCGACCGTTTATATCTGTTTTTTATTTACCTTATACTACGTTTTTATATGCTTACGGAATTAAGTTGCCTTTTTTTGCTTTTCTCGAATTAATAACTTATGTATTATTTCTTAGCCGTTATCGAGCTTATTAAGGTTTCCGTTACAACGTTAAATACCCGTTATAACTTTGGGTCGATAAGGGCCCTTTATTAAGCCCTGTAAAAAAGGTTTAAAAATCTTAATATTTAATGCCGAACATTTTTTGTATTGTTAAATAATAAGCTAGAAAATATATAAAAGGTTTTACCTAAACCGTTTATACTTAATTTCCAATAAAAATTTATTTTTTAGCTAAAAAGAAAAAAAGGAAAAATAAAAATACAGTTATGTATGTTCGCATATAAGGCGCTGCGTGAATACTGCTTAGTATCGGCGTTTGTCCGGTGCTCCATAATAGGGTTCCATATAGCCCTATCATAAGTTAATTGTAAATAAGGTATACGGATTAACTCGAAATTATACGTTATATTTAATTATAAGTATTATAATATTTTTATACGATATTACGAAAAATAAAACGTTTAAATAAAATATAATTAATTAAATTTTTATAAATTACGAATTTCATTACTTATCTTAATTTCGTTAATAATTATACCGCATATTATATTATGGAATATTATGTTTTTAGTTATAGTTTTAATATAGAATATAAATAAGTTACGTTAATAAAACGATTAAGTAAAAATAATAATATATAAAATAATTCCGAATTTAATTAACTAAGATTACGTAAGTAACAAAATTTTGTTAATATTAAAATAATAATAAAAGTATTATATTATTTATTTGAAGGTATATTATGAAATAAAACAAAAATATAAAACTATATTAACAGTTCGTTTTCGTCTGATAAATCTTTATTTTACTTATCCGATAATAATAATAACGATAACGGACCGCCTTAATTAAGATTATTAATTAAGTTATCGATAATTTATATCATAAGATTACAACTTTTTTTCGTATACGAGATATTACAGTTATCCGAAGCCAAATTAATTTTAACGAATTCGGTATTAAAACTTTTTCGAATAATTACGTTAAGGTTATTTACAAATTGATTTTCGCTTTTTGCCGTATCCAGCTAATTAAGCTTATTTACGTTATTAATAATGGGTACGGTATTATTAAAATCGACAAATTTAATTTCTATAATTTTACGGCCCGCGGCCAAAATGCTTTCGGATTTCCAGCTATCGTTTTTAATCCGAGATAAACATTTTTTAATAAGCCAGAAGTTCCGAAATAACAAATAAATACGTTCGAAAAATTTATTACGAAAATCTCGAACAACATAACGTTAATTTCGCAAAAAAATATAAAGAGCATAAAATTTGCGTCAAAAAAATATACCGTATTTAATTAAAAACATATTCGGAAACAAATAATATTAACGTTATATGTAGTATTTTTTCGACCGGCGGAATTTGCCAATAAACTATTAATTATAATATTTACTTTTTCGAATAAATATTTTTTATATTCGTTTTTAGATTTTTCGGAATCAAATTTAATTTTAAAATTAAAATAATAATAACTTAATTTGATATTATAAAATGTAATATGTAGTTAAAATAAAATATTCTTTTACCGTAATAAATCGGCCCAATAAAATAAAAATAATAATATCGATATTAACCGCCTAATATAATTAACGTCGCCATATTATATAACATACGAAAAATATAGATAAATCTGGATTTTTTTAAAAGAAACGGCAATATTTTTGTCATGTCTTATCGATAAAAACGGCATCGATCGATAGTTAATTATTATTTTTGATAAAGTTAAAAAGGTTATCGCTATATAATATATCGGCCGTATTAAAAATATTTTCGGCCGTATAAGTATTTAATAAAAAAGTTTTATTTAGTACGTTTTAATTAAAACCGCGCCGCCTAATAAATAATATAAATAAATTATATTCTCGAATTAAAAATAAAATGTTTACGAATTATTTATTAAATTATTTATGTTATTAAATAATATATTATTACTAAATAAAAAAAAGATTGTCGTTAAAAAAATCATTATTTATTAATACGTCTTAAATAAAATTCAGTAATATCTTATTTATTTATCCGGCACAAGTAAAATATTTAAAAACCATATTATACGCGATAAGGTCAAATTCGGTAACGATTAACAGAATATATATATATATTATAAAATTGCGAAGTTTAGCTTTCGAAAATATATTTTCGATCGAACTCTTCCGGGAAACTTTATATACATTAAACGTTTTTATTTTATATAATTCATATCGGATACGTAATTCTTATCAGAATAATGCAAATATGCAAATATTATGCATATTAAGCATAAAAGGTTTAAAAAAGTAAAACTTCGGCAATTTCTAATATAATTACTTATATTTATACGTCTCGGTTATGTTATCGATTTATAAATAGGGGTACTTATAAATAAGAAATTTATTTATATATAAAAGAAAGTAAAAACACAAAACGCGATCGTTCTTTATTATATAAATCGGTTATTTCGGCTTAATAAACTTATATTTCCTAAATATAACTAATTATTTTTTTAATTTCGAGAAATAAGATAAAAACCTTTCCAAAACGGATGAAACTATTATTCTTTAAATTTATATATTTTTAAAAGTTTTTCGATATACGTTATCAGTATTATTAATAATAGTTTTATTTGCGTGAATTGCATTTAACGAAATCGAACGGCGTTTTATACGGTATATGTTTTAACTTAAAATATTAGAAAAGTTTTATTTATTACGTTTATAAAACGTATTAACAAAAACATTTAGGCGGTATCAAGTAATATTATAACATTTTATCAAATCATTTTATTTACTAATATTAATTAAATTAAAATATGGATTTTTTTAATATCTTTTTAAAAATACGGCTATAATAACGGGCAAAAGTAATAATAATATTCTGTATAATGATATTATACCGAAATGTTATATTACGAATATAATTTTAAATATTAATATTATCGTATTTAACTATAATACGTAATATATTTTAATTTCAATTACATTATCATAAAGGGATTAATACGATTATTTGAATATTTTTTATCAATCTAATTATATCTTTATTGAGCGCATAATAGTTTTCGTACATACTTATCCCTTTTAATACATTAATATTGTTACTTAAGAAATCCGAAAATAAAAAGAAACCTGTTTAATAAATAAGGCAAATAATTGCCGTTAATTTTGGAAATTATTTTAACTATAATAATAAAAATTATTACATAAAGATATATAAAAATATTCGAGTAATTATTATTACAAAAATATTTCGTTTTCAGTTTTTTACTATATAATTATTATGTTTTCTTTAAATATATAATAATTTAATTTAAACACTTAAATTAATTAAGAATAAACGTTCTCATAAAATACTAATTGTTTGAAAAATAATATAAATTACGTTAATTTCGAGTAATAATTTATATAGCGGACGGCAAATTTTAATGCTTTTGCGAAAATTATAAGCTTTCCGTATAATATATTATGCTATTTATATATAATAAGGTCCTAATTAAGATAAATTAAAACATTTTATTAATTTTCGCGTATTAAGAATTATTCGCGTATTTAATTTTTAATCCATTAATTAATCTGTTAATCCGAATAATTAAATTAGTAATTCGGCTTAAATTATTGTAAAAAACTTAATTACGAATAAACATTTTAAATGTTATATTAATGTTTTTATGTTAATATTAAAAATTTAAAATATGCGTACGTATATTTTATTTTAAGGACGTAACTCAGTAAAATTGGGAAAATTCGAATTTATCGTATTTTGAAAAAGGAGATAATAATATAACGGGCTCGAGTTATAATTATTATACGCATTAAGATTTAAAAATAGCAAATAGGTCCGAATTAAAATAAAAATAATATTATTAATAAGTTATAATAAAAATAACAATACATATATATTTACAAAAAAGGTTTTGTTATTAAAGATTTACGAAATTGTATTTTTGTAAAAAAGCAAATATATTAAATAAAGCCGTTTTTACGCAATGACAACTTAGGCCTTGCTGGCTTATTACGGGGATTTGGGATTTGATTGGTTAGTATTTAGCGTTGTGGAACGGTACTTAAGTGACTTTGAAGAAATTGGGAAAATGAGCCAGAAAGGCCTAAGCTAGCTGAGGTAAGTAATGGTGGATTGATTTACGAAATTTTCTTATTTCTCATTATATCACGAAAATACGGACGCCGAATAAATAACATACATTTTCTTTACACATATTTTCATTATATACGGGTTTTTAATAAATATTATTTTAAATATACAATCGATATTTATATCAAAGTTTTAATAAGGTCTTATAGCACAAATCGGCCTAAATTACAGAATATTTAAAACATTTAAATTTTAAACCGATATATAAATAAAACAAATAAATTAAACTTTAAAGGTGTATTTAAGATATTATATTAATTAAAAATAGAATAGTTAGAATATAAAATTACTTATTACCTAGTTAACTTATAATATTAATTATTACGAAAATATTAAAATAATAATAATAAATGCGAATTTGGGTTTTATTTTGCAAATTTATAAAGACATAAGTAATAACGATTTAATTAATATTAAAATAATTCTGAGAACGAAATAATTACGATAATTATGTTAGAAAATAAAAATAAAATTCAAATTCGTACTAAATCAAATAAATAAATACGATTATTAAAACAGTTTAAAAAAACGTTCGAAAGAGGAAAAATAGTCTTCCTTATTACAAAGAATATTTAAATAAAGCAACCTAATAAAAAAACCTACTTTCAAATTTATTGATTCATACAAAATCACTAAGAAAATCTTAAGAAATAATTATTAATTAAAACTTTTACCAAAAATTAAATTTTATTTAATTTTTTACGTTTCTTTATTCGAATTAATAACAGATATAATTCAAGTATATACGGTTCAAAATAACGTAAAAATAAAAAACGAATAGGCATATTAAGTAGAAAAAGTTCTCGATTTATAAAAACAAAACAAATTTACTTAGTATCTAATTAAATGGAAAAAGTACCCGGATTTCGAAAACATCTAGAAATCCGCCCAAAAATCTTATTAATGTTTAACGCCTGTTAAAGAACTTTCATTAATAACAACAAACGCGTCCTAGTTAATAACCGATTAATTAATAACCGGGATATCGGACCAATTAGCCGCGGCCTGCGTTAACGTAATAGCTGTAATAACAGCCTTTAACTATTATTATTCCCTTTTTAAACGTTCGAATTCTTTTATAACTTTCGCACTTTTAATATCTGGACGAAATATCTCGATATTACGATAACAAAATAACCGCCTTTATTTTTGCAAACCGTCCAGCTTATTAGCAGCCGTTCGCAACGTTTCGCGAACTTATTTCTTTTTACGTTTTAAATAATCTTTTTATCTAGAAATCTTTAATGTTTAATTTCGGAAAAACCGAAAATACTAAAAGGACTCCCATAATAAATATAATGTACATATATTAACGAACCTCGAATAACCTTGCATTTTATATCTTTTGTAATAACAAAAATAAAAAATATTTTAAAACCAAAATATTTAATACATTTTAAAAAATAGAAACGTTAACGTATTTATCAATATATGATATTTTTAACGCGACCTAATATAATAAATATAAAAAAAAGATTACGTGTCAAAATTAACAAATCAATAATTTGATTTTTAAAAACAAAGATCTCAGGAAAAAGGAGATCGTATTATAACCTAATGGTCTTGGCCTTTTTACGGACGGTCGGGCCTATAAAAAAATAAAACCTAACTCCCCCAAAATATTACGTAATTAGCTTAAAGGTTTTAAGGTGCCAAATACCTTAAGCTCCTTGATCTAGCAAAAAAGCTTAAAAGGCTTAACGGGCTCAAGAGTTTAAACCGTTTAAATACCTTAAGCTAAAATAAGGATATATACGTTTATTATTTTTATAATTTAGATAACTTTAATTTATAATTATAATTTATTACTTAAGGCATTTTTGGTATTACGAAACGTAATACGTTATTGTATTTATTGTTCAGTTTTCCACCATATTCCTGCCAACATAAACCCGTACGACTAAGGTTTAATAGTTGGTTAAACCCCCTAGCCGTCACATATCGTCCGATATGTCTGTCTTCTGTACTTATCCGACCTGACTTAGTGTCCAAACCATTTGCAAGTGTACCTGTCAAGAGGGCAAGCAGGAGTCTTTCTTTACCTTGGCAGTTCATCGTCGTTTTGTATCATTACGAATGTCTTATGTCCAATTGGACGAGTCAGGTATGCATTTAACGGGTAGCATGACGACTTAGACAAGTATGGAAACGGCAAAAGTTCAGACAGAACTTCATGCTGGGCTAGGTATGATCGTAATCGGGATAACTGTGCATGTATGTAAGGCTTCCCGTTAATGATGACTTCAAAAGACGAAATGTGGCTTAGCATGCTTTCCTGGCCGTGAGTGGCAGGCACACCCGCCGACACAGGGCCTCCTTAGGACGCCGGCGAGACTAGGTCCTGAGGGAGCCACCAATTCAACGTGTGATGGGCCATAACGAGTTTGCCGAGGACCTTGTTACCGACCTACAGTAGATTTGAGCTGACCGAATGAGAGCCCTTTGTGTTCCAGCGTTTGCATTATAGCGATGGCACCCAGCTGTAGACGTCGCTCAACCCTTGTCCGTAAAACTTCTTGGTGAACCTAAGACTGGTTTTGTCAGATCCTGAAGTGCCGAAAAATGTGAGGCCCCACATTACGGCGGGACACTATCAGGTCTTAAATCTCACAGGTTTGCTGTTCATGAAGCATTTTGACGAGATTTTTATGCCAAGGCCAATGCGTAAGCCCTCGGATGCACTCATATATTCCATCAACCTATTTATCCATCTGCAGCCAGGATTAAGCTACAACTAATTGTCATTATACATGAAGAAATCCACAACGTCAACAGCACCACCGCTGTCATCTTGAAGCCCCATTCGACTTACGTTGCCCTTTAGTCGAACAGATTCATTAAACTGTATCTGCCAATTGTCCGAAGGTGTATTCATTACATGGCTGCTCTGCGGAAATCGAAAATCACCGCTGGTTGGTTCCCATTTTGGCAATGCTTTATTTGTTTTGCTGCGGTATGACCCTGCGTCTACCATCTTGGCAGAAGAGGCGCCAATCATAAGAGGACCATATGGGCTTTTTGCCTTTGTGAGCCTCCTCAGTGTAATAGCGATTCCATCTTGTGGGCACATTTTGTAGAAAAAGACAATCTCCTCGTCACCTTCTGCATCTGCTTCCTGTCGTAGCACACCGTCATGCCCCATCATGCGCCACACGGGGCCGCTGTCGGTAATCGGCCTCTCATAACCGGCAGACTCAAAGCAAACGTTCCACTGTCTGAGAAAAATGTCACCGTCTCGCAGCTTGAATGGCCGGTACGGCATTAGATGTCGTAATTTTGTTTGGTTTTCAAATCGACATTGGCTGACAAACATGTCCACGTGGAGTAACTCTCTGGTACGGGAGTAATAACCGTCCCCCCATGGGTGCAATGGCAAGCCAATGAGCTTACTGCCCGTATCTCCGTTACGGCAAAGCAACACGGCGAGCTGTAGCATATATGGTTGGGCGACGCGAACTTGGTCCCAGTAAGCTATGGCTGCCAGTTCTTTCACTATAACAAGGTTGAGAAGGACACCGCCGTTGACAATACTCGGGGCACCCCGACGGTTAAGATGATGCACGTAGCCGTGAGTCACAGGGGAGATTTCACTTGAATATTCGAAGTCTGCAGGCGACTCGGCGAAAAGCCCCAGAAGCGTCTCTCTCTCTTCAGGAGCTTTCCATGCAATTGGCTGGCGTCCTAAGGACTGGTCTTCAGTTATAGCATTGGAGACGTTGTCGACAAAATGTCCCCAGGCAAATAATGACTGGTCAGGTATTGTGCTCATGATAGCTTCTTGAAGTCGTTGGAATGCTTTACGACCCTCGCCGTAAATCAAGGGAAGATTGACGTCGAAGATGCCAAACAAGCAGTAGGCAACGTCTTCCGTTCTGGATGTTTTCCTGCGTGAAGCCCACGACATCTTTTTAGCGATGCTAACGTCAGAGAGACTGCCTCCCTTGAGGATGTGCTCGTCAATGCCGGTGATGGAGGAGAGTAGATCACAAAGTTGTTGTTTCGGTCCAATACTGCGCCAATCCCCAGTGAAAAATTCAACAAATCGAGGGGCAATAAGCTCTTGTAATGTCCATCCACGTGTGAACCAGCGGCTCCCGCGGAGATGTTGCGTCATGTGCTCTTGATCTAGGCTCGTCACGTCCGATAGGTAAACGTAGCACGCAACAGCGTTCTTGTACCACTGAAACATGGAGTTGATAGCTTCCGTCAATTCAGCGCTGCTCTTCTTATCAATGCAACAGCTGATTCATGTCTTAGTCCTAATGGGCCATTTGTTCTTGAGGTCATGGATACACAGGGGCTTACATACGTGTCGACCCATACCCAGTCCCAACCATCAAGCGCAGCACGCTCACCGAACTGCCTAATCTTCTGATACCCTTTTGACTGGATAATGTCGGCGGAATGCTGCTCCCATTGTTGCAGACTAACCTCTCCCTCGCCCCAAGTATGGGAGAGTATGATGTACGCTGGGATATCTTCGTCGGAGATGAACTCTGTCATCTTCCAGGTTCGCGTATTGAGCAGCCTCATCGTGTGCAGCGGGACGTAAGAAAGATTCCGAAGCAAGACAGACTATTCAAAATCGCAGTGTACTGCTTCTAATTTGGTGTGAATGGTCGGAGATTGATGCGCAGCTAATGCTTCATTTGTAGTCAGGTGCCTATCTATGAGACCCTGACATCACATATTGAAGCATGTAATTGATGGAGGTGTATTAACGGGTTTTTGACCTGTCAGAAGGTCCTAGAAGTGAGGGTCCCTAAGTCTTTTTAAATACACATAAAAATAGTGGTAGCCAAGAGATAAAGGTACTGGAATTGCCGAAGAAAATTTCCACTGATCTGTGAGCTAGCAAAGCCATGGCGTTGCTAGGCTCAACACTCCGAACCCGACTCCGCACGACAAACTCAGCTATGTCACCTGGTCATAAGCGGGGGTTAGGCAAGGCGATAGGCATTCCCGATATTGGTCCATTCCACCACTTACGATATTACCACAGGCACCAGATGTCCCTTTCAAATCGTTATCAAAAGTATTGACACGCCTACATCCGTATATGAACATAATAACTTTAAAAAATTCCAAAAAAGATCAACGCAACCAGTGTGCATAAAGCTATATGAATAATTTAATAGCTTGGTAACTAGGTTTTTTATATATGAACATATAGCTTAATTTAAAATAGTTTTGTTAATTTTTAAATTTCGCTAAATTTGTTATCTTAGTTTAAAGATGGGACTAGTTATGTGACGGCTAAGGAGTTTAACCAATTATGAAATCTTAGTCGTACCGGTTTATATTAATAGTAGTATTATAGAGATTTTAAATATTATAATATCTTAATTGCGTTTTATTCGGCTAAAACAATTCTATAAAACGATGTTATATTATAAGTTTGGATTATTAAAATATAGATTTAACGAATTTATATATTTACTGTAATTTACTAATTTATTATTAATAAATTAGTAATCCGGTTTGCTGGCTTTTTGTTAGTAAAATAAAATACAGCTTAACTTTATAAAGCCTTACTTTAAAGCTCACTAATTACCGATAGATTTCGACTATAACAAACCCTATATCAGCTGACTTTATAATTCGACACGGACGAAGTATAACGGCTAAACGGTTTAACCAACTATTAATCCTTAATCGTACGAGTGTATATTAACAAAAATATCGTAAGATTTTAAATAACAAATATAATAATTGGTTATGCTTCGTAATATCACAAGCGGTTTAGATAACGAAATAATATATTACTAATTAGTATTATTTAAATGATATAAATAATAAACGCATATATTTTATATAACTTAATTATCATTTTATTAAGTCTTAAAATTATTACAAATTTAATATTATTAGATACGATTGGTTTTGTATAGATGTACTTGGGTTTTGTTGCCAAAGAGATCTAAGTCACGTAACTTTCGAATATAGGTCTAACCGTTTTTTCTACCGGCCTTGGCCTGGACTATAATACGATTTCTTTTTTTTCTAAGAATTTTGCCTTTAAAGATTTGTTTGTAGTAAATTTTATTTTACTATAACAAATCGTATTATTAACCGCAAATTTTATAATCATTGTAGTTAAAAAAAACCTAGAATTTCTAGTTATTTGTATTATTATCTTTAGTTTCAAAATACTATCTTATATTTTATATTTTGAAAATAATATTAAATTTTAACTAAATAAAGAAATTCGTCATTTTAACTAATATGTTAAAAACTCCTATATTTATAATAATTTAGATATTTCGATCGATTTCTTACGTTATATTAGAGAAAAAGAATCGTTTAAATTTAAAAAACCTGTTATCGAAAAAAGTTTTTTGCGATTTTAGCAAAAAAAGTATAAAAGGGCTGGGTGTATAAATAACGTAATATTAACGAGATTATTGATTGTCTTTTTCGTTTACATTATTAAAAAATATCTTTAAGAAAAGGAAGTTAAAATTGTTAATTACGACCACTAGTTAATGAACGAACTAAAAAACAAAGTACGCAGAAACTAAATTTGATACAATTACGTTTTCCGTTAATCGTTTCGACTATTTCTTTCCCGAAACCTTCAACTGAGAAGCTATTATTAGCGATCTTGACGTCGCTAATGAAAATTCTTTAGCAGGCGCTAGGTATTTATAAGGTTTTTCGCAGGCTTTTAGGTATTTTAAGAATTAAGATTTGTTTTATTTAATTAAATATTAAGTAAATTTAATATTTTTATACGGAAAATACCTTCCACTTTATATGTAATTTCGTTTTTTGCTTTTGCGTTATTCTATTTTCTACGCATTTTAATATTACTTACTATTAGCTTAAGTAAAGAAATATAAAAGACAGAATAGATTTTAAGTTTTGAAAAAAGCTTTAATTAATAATTATTTTTTGAGATTCTTTTAATAGTTTTATACAAATCGTTATATTTGAAAGTTAGCCTCTTTATAAATTTCATTATTTAATTATTCTTATATGACAATAAATTATTTTTCTTTTCTAAAAGGGTAATGTTTTCAATCCTTTTTAATTAAAATATTTTCTTATTTAATTACGAATTTATTTTTAGTTTATTTTACTTTTTAGATGTAATTAGTTAAAATATTTTAATATAAATCTTACCTTAACGTTAATAAGTTCTCTATATATATTTATATAAATTTTTAATATGAAATCGAAAGATGGGTATTTTAAACTTATTTTAATATTTTTAAAGAAATTAATATTATACGTTATTTATTTTCCCTATAGTTAATATAATATTGCAAATAGGTATTTAATCTTTACTTTACTTATTGGATTTATTTGTTAATTTGAAATTTAAATACGTTAAATAACTTATAATTTAAACCGATGTATATTATAAAGTTTTGCTTCAATTTCAAAATAAACGTAATATTTCGATTAAATAATGTTATATAATAATCCGTATATGTTAAAATATTTCGCAAAAGAATATATATTATTTATTCGATTTTCGCATTTTAATATCGTAAAAAATTAGAGAATTACGTAAACCTGTCAATAATTATGTAGGTATTGTCGTAATATATTTTCGTTAACGTACTACACAAGCTTGCTACTTCAACAAGCTCGCGACTCGTTTTTTTGGAACCTTGCAATAGCTAATCCAAATAACTTAATTATAATACATTTAATTGATTTAAATCGACCGTAATCATTATCATTAATTATATATACAGGTGTAGAACAAATGTACGTATTATATCAAGGCTTATTACGAGTGCTATATTGCTATTTCTTTCGTTTAACCTTTTTGCAATTACCACTCTTAATAGCGATGAATAGCAATATCTTACGACCACCCTTTTTATCGACCGAAAAAATTTGTTTATTCCGTATAATAAATATTTTCCTTTATAGAAAACGTTTGTTTTAATTATTTTAAATACGTAAAATCAAATTATTACTCTGATAAATCCTGCGATACCGTGACACGCCTTACGATACGTTTTGAGACGTGCTCTATAATAAGCCTTACAACCTTGCCCCATAGCCTTATAACGTGCCTTATAAGTTTTAATAGGACGTATTTTGCGAATATCTTCCATGTATTAAAGCCGGATAAAAAACATTCGCGTATATAAGTTAAGAATTTGGGCGGTAATCGTTTTTTTATCGGTCGGCTTCAGTACGTCCGAAATGTGGGTAATATTGATTTAAACACGTTAAAAAGTAGTCGGTTGCAAAACGGTTAAAAAAAGGAATAGCAATATAGGATCCGTAACAAACCTTAATATAATACGTATATTTGTTCCAAAGCAGTATATATAGTTAACGACAAAAAATACGATTGATTCACATCAATTAAATATGTTGCAGTTAAATTATTAAGATTAATTATTGTAAGAGTTCAAAAAATGAATCGCGAACTTGTTTAAATTGCGAACATATATAGTACCTTACTAGATTTTCGGATAAAAGAAGTTTGGTAATAAAATCAATATTAATTAAATATTATAAATTCTTTAAAATAAATCAAAGTTGTAATTTTCTATAACGCTTATATAGTTACGTTTTGGTCTTATTATAAACGTCGTATTATCATTGTATTTTTCAATTTACGGTTTTTATTGGATAAAAATAATAAATACGTTAAAAATGTTTTAAAGTTTTGTAAATCTCTAGATATCCGTATAAGTAATATTTATATATATAATATATTAAGTTTATTCAATATTGTCCCAGAACCTATAGGTATTTTGTATTTTCTAGCAAATTATCGTCATATTTTCTGAAGTTTTAATATATGTTATGAGATATAGCTCGCGTTACTATACTTTACTGTGAATACAAATGTTTTTGAAGAAATATCGCAAAATATATAGTTAATTTTAATCAATTGTCTTTTAAAAATTTGGTCACCTCAAAATATTCGTTTTGCCGATTTTGAAATCTTTTGTGTAAACAATAACCAAATCAAAATTCGTTATTTTTTTACATATTATAATTATCGTTTCGTAAATTCTCTAATTATAATAAAACGGGTACAGTTTTAATAATTCGTATCAATTTCAATTTAATAATAATGTTTTTAAAAATATCTAAATTTTCGAAATGTCATAATAATAGCCATCAATTCCTTATTCCCAATAACGTAATTAAATCCGAGTTCTTTTAGCTTACACTTAAAAATGCAATAAAGTATAAATTGCCTTAATTATTTCGTTATCCTAATATGGCGCTTAAGACGTAATTGAAAATATTAGTTTTTAGTTCTCTGTAGCGTATTAAATTCTTTTTAATTAATATTAATTTATTAATAATTGAATATTTAAATTTTTACAACATATTCTTTATTTAAAATTTTTATTAGAAATTTTTAATAAGGTTAATTAAGGGTTTAGTAATTTTGTTAAAATTTCGAAAGAATTTGCTATAATAACTAGGGAATTTTAGACAAATCTATAGTTCTTTAATTATAATTTGTATTTGCTATTTTATAAATGGAATAGTTTCTTTACATTTATTTTGTTATATTATTAGATATTAATATATCTGGGGTTTGTTATTCTGTATTTATAAAATGAATATATTTAACATTAATTAGTAATTTGGTATTTTGTAAAGCTTAAAAAACTTTGTATATATATTTTATATATATATCTTTCTTTTCTGAATAAACAATAATACTATCGATATAATACATATTACAAATATCGATATATATTCATCATATATAATTTATTATCTTATTAAAAGTTCTTAATATATTTATAAGTTTTATTAATATAATCAAATATTTAAATAATTTTTATTTCGTTTTCAAGGTCAGTTTTCGTCGTATTTGGTTTAATTTTAATAAATTTAAATTAATTTGTAAAATCTTTTTTTTGTTTTATTAATTAAATATGGTAATATTCGATTTTCAATAATGAAAGCACTTAATTATTAGTACTTAATTACGAATTATAATTTGTTCTTTTTTAATTGCAAAACGTATTTAGTGTTATATAAATAACTTCGAAAATCGAATTTATTTTGTTTATAATTAATTTTCCAAGTATTTTTCCAAAACCTATAATTCGTGTTTATTAAAGTTATATTAAAGGTAAAACTTCGTAAATAAACACTTTTAAGGATTATTTCGCAATTTAATTTGACGTATTTTGATAATTTCGTATTCAATATGTTTCAAAAACCTTTCCGTATATATTATATCATGATAATATATTAATTAAATTGTTTTATAGTTTGGAAATTATGAATTTAAATCGTTATTCAAATATTTAAATTTTTCTTTAATAATACTATTAATACATCGAACTTTTTTAATACTTACGTTCTTTTTATGTTTTATTTCTTTAAACAATAAGCTATTTGTTATATTTTTATTTTTGTATTCGTTGTTATTTTTGATCGAATATGAAAAGTTTAATTTCTTTTTTATTTTATTTACGATATCTAAAGCGAATTTAATTGTGACGGGCACGATGCGTAGGCTGAACGGAGGCACGGCCTAACGAAGGTTTATATTCAAGATGAAAAGGGAAGGGAAAAAACAGTTAGCTACCAACGAGGTGGCTGCTCCCTATATATATATAGATGAGCTCGGGCTAAGGAATTCGCTCCGTAAGCTCGAACCGCCCTATAGGCTTTAGACTATAATATTACCCTTTTTCTCGCCTTTAAGGAATAACGAAATTGCGGCAAGGGGGCGGCGGGTTTGCTTATATCCTTTTTTTTTATTTTTATTCGTACCCTTACGTTTTTGCCGATCTTATTTCCGTTTTCGAATAACTTTTCGAAATTATTAAAGGCAATTATATTTTCGAAATTGTTACGTAATTTTTATATTACTTGATTATAATTTACTTATTTGATAAATAATTTTCTTCGACGATTACGATTTACGTACTTATTTTCGGCCCTTAATATATATTTTATTATAAATTGTTTTTCTTTTTTTTTAATAATATTAATAATGGTTAATTAGTATTTATAATTTAATTACATAATAGATTTTTTATTATTAAATTTAAAAACTTTATATCGAATTTCGGGTATATTTTTAATAATATATTTAATTTTACGGTTTTATATAGCATAATTATATTAACTTTATATTATATATATATTTAAAATAAAAGTTTAAATAATTATAAATTAATTATACTTTTTAAATTCATTTATATTAAATAATTTATTTCGAAATATAATAATTACTTTTTTAAAAATAGTAATTAATTATTTTATTCGAATTTATATTAATACCATAATAATTTATATAAATTCGGCATTGTTTCGAAACTTTTTAACGAAATTCATAATACTTTTTAATTTCCGAAATCAATTAAGTAATTATTAATATTTTGTTAATACGCTTTATACTATATCGGTAAATTAAAAAAGAAAATGTTTAATAAAGAATTTTTATCGTTAAAAATTAATTAAATTATTAATAAAAACTTAGCATGATTATATTATACGTAATTTATAAAATAATACAAATACGCAAAAGATTTTGGATTAATTTCTTCTGTAATTTTATTTATTTAAAACAAAATATATTAAATTACTATTATATATTTATTAAATTATATTCATATATTTAAAATTGATTTATTTCATTATCTTTTTTATGAAATATTAATTCTTTAAATATATTATATTATCTTTAATAATAAATAAAAAAAGGTTATATATACGTTTTTATATTTATATTAAATATTTACTTTAAAATAATTATTTTCTTTAAATAATTGTAAAATACGATAAAAATATAAAAGTCCATTTTTTGACTTGCCGGTAAATCGATTATAAAATTTACCGAAAAATTTAAATAAAATAAATTTAAAATAAATAAAAGCTATAATAACTTTTTTGTATTTCGTTTTATACGTATAACCTATTATATATATCGTAATTACGGTAGAAACGGCATATATTTTAAACTCATTTCGGCTAATAATAATTATAGATTAATATTATTAATTTAATATTCTTTAAAAGTAGCCGATAATATAGAAAGTATAAACCTATTAAATAAATAACGTCCAAAATAATTTTTAACTAAAAACCTAAATACGTTTTTTAAATTATAAAATGTTTTATTATATTTATAATAAAGGGGAAATTACGTAATTCTTGGGCTACGGCGACGTACGCTATATTTAAGGTTTTATTTTTAATAATTTTTAAATCTTATATTTCTTAAAATACTTTTTCGAAAAATACTTTTTTATTAAAAGGTATAACTGGTGGTTTATTATTTCCTTAATTTAAGTAAATTACGATTATTAAAACATTTTAAATTTTCGTTAATTTATTAAATAATTAGGTTTTAAAATCAATTAAATTATTTACGTTTTAACTTTAATTCTTTTTTACCGCGAAATACGTTTTATAATTTACAAAATATATTATCGGGTCTGTTTATTAATTTATTAAAGTAAGTTTTTAAATACGAAATTAAAAGCGGATTAAAAACCGGTTTATCGAATTTACCTTTTAATAAATTTGCGAATATTTATAAAATATTAAAAGTTCGCATAATTTATTAGAATCGTAAAAAGGCTAATTAACCTTTAAAACATTTTTTTATTTAGTTAACGTTTTAAAAATAATTACTAATTTTTATCGTATATTTCGTAATTATATTTAATTATTAAAAACTGTTTAAAAATATGTAACTAATTGTAAATATTTTAACGAATCGAATTAAGATAAATATTTTCTAAATATTTAATCGGAATAATTTACTTTTATTACCATTTTTTCGGGATTTTAATACGTAAAAATAAATATTATAATAAAAGGTTTTTTAAATCGGTCGAAAACTTATTATTTTTCGTTTTTCCAGTAAAAAAGTGTTTTTTTAAATTAATCTAAAAAAAAGCTGTTATTCCGTTAAAAGGGTTTATAAAGGTTTGATAAAAATCAACGAACTCGCTAAATCTTTTATCGCTTTTTATATTTATAATGGCCTTTTATTTTTGAATAACGGTTACGTTTTTGAAAACAATTTTTAAATTTACTTTTATTTCGGTAATAAGTTTTAGGTATTTTGATTTCCTGAATTACGAATTCGTATTTATCCATGTTTAACTTTAAATCTGTTTTCGTTAAGCGGCAAAATATTAATTTAATTTTAATTTTATCATCGATTCGAAAACCTGACAGATATATTAGTATATTATTTAAATACGTAAAATAAACATTATTAAGATAGTATTTTAATATACTGTTAATATAATATTAAAAAATAATGAATATACCGTTAAGACCGAATAAATATATTAATTATTCGAAAAATCTAAAACGTATACGGAACGTAATTTTTTATTTATTTTTCGGGTGCATACGTAACCGGTAAAAAACCGTTAGAATATCTAATTTCATAAATTACCGGTTTTATAATAAAATTTATAACCTTTTTTTATTAGTATAAAAAATAACGTTTTTCTTTTCATAGTTTTATTTAATCTTTTATAATTTACGTAAAACCGTAAATCTTCATTAAGTTTCCTTACGAATAATACTAAGGTATTCATAAGAAACCTATTAATCCAAATCTAATTTTTATCGAATAAATTTATAAGTATTTTGCATAAAATTAATATTTTCTTTTTAATATTTTATATAAAAATTCTTATAAAAATATTTCTTTTAATTTATGGTATTTATTATTAGGTTTATTATTACGTTGTTATTATCATGATAAAATAATAATAATAAATATTCGTTATTTACAAAAACGTTTCGAAATTTCCGTAATTTTTAAAAATACGTTCCGTTATATTTTTGGAAATTAATTACGGCTTTACCCTTGAGGCCTTCTTAATATTTTTTATAAAAATTACGAATAATTATATTCCAGTTTTTTTATCGCAGTTTTACCGTATTATTACCGTAAGAATTATAACTACCATTAAATAAAACTTTTTATACTTTTATAACCGCCTTTTTAAATAATTTTTAAATTTTTATCGATTTATTTTTTTTCGTGCAATATAAGGGCAATAACGTTATTTCCAAAACGGATAAACCGTTATTTCGCCTTATATACGATATTATTATATTTTATTTAAGGCTTTCCTAAAATAAAAAAATAAAATTTGTTTTTACTTACGTATTTTTAATTATATTTTAAATAATTATATAAATTTAGGTGAACGTAAATAAGTTTTAAAATTATAATTATTATAATTTTGTTATTTCTTATTAATTTTAACCCATAAAAATTAATAAATATGCGTTATACGTTTAAAAAACGCATGAACTATTTATTAAATACGGAATAATAAATATATTTATTATAAATTAAGGTGTTGAATTTAAAAAAGTATTATTAAATTTATTATTCATTTTTTGCAATTTGTTCTTCATTATGTTTTCCTTTTATTAATAATATTTAATAAAAGGTTTTTTTTTAATTTCTATTATTTAAATTATTATTTCCGTTAACGGTATTCCGCAAATTTATTATTATAACTTCCGTTCTAACAGGACGAATTTAGTTTACGGATTTATATTGAAGGCATTTTTTACTTTAATAATTCATAACTGTATAATAAAAATATTTCTTTTTTCGTTTTCAAATTTCTATTTCGTTATCCGAAAATTATTTTGTATAACGCCGGTTATCCGAACCTTATTTCGAATTATTTCCGGATCAGTTTTGTTAATTATTTTATTATTAATTTATAAATTTAGAAATTAACGTAATGAATTATAAAACATTTATTATTTAAAGCGATTTATTAATTTAATTAATATATTATTATTATTTAACCGTTTCGTTTTTTATTAACATATTATATTATTATTTTTGTCTATATATAATAATTAAATAAAGCCTTTAAATAATTAATTACTTTTTTAATTTACGTATTTAACGGTTATAATTATTATAAAATATATCTTTTTATAATTAACGCATTATGGAATTACATATTATTATTAATATTTAAAGAAATTATTTTAATTAGTAAAAACTACTTTAAATTTTTATATTTAATTAATATAAATTGAAACTTTAAAAATAAATTTTGAAATTATTAATTATTACCTTATTTTATCCGTTATAATTACTTTTTAATAAATTATATCGTTTATTTATTTTCGAATTAGTTTTTTATATAAAAACAAATTATCGAAATCGAAATTATTTCGTAATTTTTATATTTTGAATTAACACTTGAGTTATAATTATTTTTTGATAAATATAAATATTATAACATTTAAGTAGGTTAGTATAAGAAACAGAAAATAAATTAGTTTTTTTTACTTTTATACGGAATAATGTGAAAAACAAACAAAACTTTTTTTATTTTCCGTTTTACGAAAGTTATTTTATAAACTCACGATTCGTTTTTACAAACACGTTATTAAACGGCAGGTTTCCCGTCAAGTTTTCGTCAAACGGATCTTATTTTATAAATGTCTTTTTTCCGTTTTTTAAAAAAAGTATTTTTTTTATTTCCGTTATCCGGTTAAATAAGTTTTTCATTATTTTATTATAATTAAAAATTAATGTAATAAACCTTTCTAAATATATATTAGATTTTTAAATTATATTTATAAATAGTTAATATTATAAAGCTTTTTTAATAGTTTCGGACGAAGTGAATGCCGCAAATTCGCTTATAATTTTATTAATTAAGTTATTTTATAATTATTTGGTTATAAAATTTGTTTTAATTTATTATCCGTAATTAAAATATTTTTAAAAAACGTTTTATTTTTATTGAATTTCGTAAAAGCTACAATAAATTATAACGTTAAATATATGTAACGGGTACGATACGTAAGTTGAACGGAAGTACGGCCTAACGAAGGTTTATATTTAAGGTAAGGAAGAAAAGGGAGAAATAGCTATCCATTAACAAGGTGGCCGTTCCCTATATATATATGAATAAGCTCGGGCTAAAGAGCTCGCTTCGTAAGCCCGCGCCGCCCTATAGGCTCTAGCCTATAATATTAATTTAATTACTTTTTTTTATTAATTTCAATGTTTTATTAATATGTTTATAATAAGTATAAAATTATAATATAATTCTTAAATAAAATAATATTAAATTTAATCGTCTAATATCGCGCTTATTTAAAAGTTTAGAAATAATTAATTTCTCTTTACACTTTTTTCTTATTATAGGCAAAATCTTAACTTTCGACATTTAGCATTATATAGGGTTTCAATTTATATTTTTATAATAATTTAAATTTATTAATGATATTCGGTATAATGTAATTTGGACGTAGCAGTTCGTAACTTATTATTGCAATATATTAAGACGTTCCGATTCGTATTTTTAACGAAGTAAAATTATTAATAGATTTTATCGTCACGTTTAAAACCTTTTTGAAAACATTTTCTTAATTTTTTTAACTTTCGTTACTTCGTGATCTCTTTTTAAAAAATCTTTTTTGTAATTTCTTTTCGAATTTGTAAACGTTTGTTTATATTTTTAATATAAAACATTATATTATTATATTTGTTGTTTTTGCCAACACATTTATTTTTTGATTTATATATATTTCCTTAAGTAATTCATTCTCTTGTATTTAATTAAGTTGATTATTGTCCGATATAATATATAATATAACATTAGCCTTTCTATTATATTTGTTTCTTATTAAAATATTCATGTAATTTGTCGAATTCTTTTCATATCTTTTTCGTCTTTCTAATAAATGCTAATTAAAAATTAAAGTCCGTAATACTCTTTTAATAACATGTTTTTAGAATATGTCAAATTAAGTATTTTACAAAATAATAATTATATTAATTAGAAAAGCAAAAAAACCTTTTTTTATAAATATTTCTTTAGCTAATTTTATAAAAGTATTTATTTATTGATATAAGTTTATAAAATAATCATTTGAAAATGTTTATATTATTATTTATCTGTTTTATTATTTCCGGTTTAAGTTAACAAATCTAATATATACATACAATTAGTTAACAAATTAAGTTTTTATAATTTTATTATGCGCTAAATATCCCCGTTTTTATAATATATGGCGTATATTATATTTTATTCATTAAGAATTCTGCAATCAATATTTTTCTTGCATTTTAGGTATTTCTTTAATTATTCTTTCAAGCCGTTTTAATATTATTTGAACGTTTTTTGAGTTAATACCTAGGCTTTTTACATTCCGTAATAGATTCTTTTATCGCGATAACCTTTATTTATATTAAATCCGGATAGTACCCACAATTGTATTATTATTCTTTAATCAGCTTTAAAGCACTTTTTATATAAGTATTTTATTATCATGACTTTTAAGATTTCTGATATTTATAAACCTTATGTGCTAATCTTTTTATAATTAAAATATTTAACGTGATTTTAATTTCTTTTCGAAATAACATTAAACTTTCTTAGTTTAATATAATATTGTAAAAGCTGTTATTATATTAAAAGAAACTAGTATTAATTCGAATTTTATCACCGTATTTGATTTTAATATTTTTATATATCGAGTATATTATTTCGTATTTACTTCAGCTTTACAATAATATAATTTAATAAGAATTCTAGTTCATACAATTTGTAAAAAGTTTTTCATATTTCTTTTGTAAGCTGTTAAAAAACTTAATTATTAATGTTTTTAATTTTTTATTTAAATTTACCACTAACTAAATAAATATATTACAGTAATTAAATATCTAATCTTAAATAGTAAGAATTAAATTTGAATATTTCTTTTTATTTTCTATTTATTATTTCGAAAACTTTCGTTAACCTTTACTCGAATTATTTATAATTATTATATATTCGTTCCATTTTCAAATTTTGCTCTTCTGAAAATAAGTAAATATATTATTTTATAATATAATAAAATTAAATAACTTGACCTTTTGTAATTAATACAAATACATCTTCTTTTATATAGTAAATATAATAAAGGAAATAGAAAAATATCTAAAATATATTCGACATTATATAAAATTTCATTCAGTTTTATAAACATATTTTCAAATAATTTAAATTTGAAATATTTTAAAATTAGTCTCAATCTTTAAATGAAATAAAATTTAACAATTTATTTTTTTTTAGAAAACCTCTTAATATTTGAAATTTTATTTTTTTCGAACTTCTCGTATATCGCCTAAAATAATTTAATAAAGTTAAAACTTTCACTTTGAAAAAAGGAAAGATATATATTTAAAAATCTTCATCATCAAGAACCTCTTTCTCTTAATTCAACGACGTTTTTAATCTTTATTATTTAAATTTATATTATCATTCAAAATTCGTAAATTAATTATTCATTCGTAAATATATTATTTCTAATATTACTTTATATTTAACAATATTAGTAACTAACTATTTCTATGGTATAATAATCAAACCGTTGAATTAATCATTCAACTTTGTTCGTACAGATTTAAATTATTAAAAATATTATAAGACGTTGAACAAAAAAGATAATAATTAATTACGTTTTATAATATTAAGCATATTTGATATATCGAAATATTATATTATTTATAATTATTCTTTGAATTATTACAATAACGATTTTATATATCTTAAATATATTTATATTTTATTTATTAAACGTTGAAATTATTACAGATTTAATTTCTTTAGATAAGATGAGTTCTATATGAATTCACTGAAATCTTGTGGCTAAGAAAAATCTAAATCACGTAACCTTACCGTATAGGTCCGACCGTTCTTTCGACCGGTTTTGGCCTAGATCGGAACACAAAAAATTAAACTTTACGCTGTACAATTTAATGGTAAACCTTATATATAAAGATTAAAGATACATTTTGAGTATATATAAAAGGTTTTGCTAACTTTTACCAGGTTTAGCGCTTGATCGCTTTTATAATATCTTTTTAACTTGTAATGAATAGTAATGATATAATGCGATATTCGAAATATGCGATATCAGTTATTCGTATCGATAGAAGTTTTATAGAAATAATCTTATTTACGATATATAATTGTTATCAACTTGTTTGAAAAACGAGAATATCGATATTATTATTATTTTAATATATTTTTCTTAAAAAGTTGATTTTGGTTTTTAATTTTAGATAAAGTTTCATTTCGCAATAGTATTAATAATTAATTTATAAAAGTTTAGAGCGAATAATATAGATATTATAAAAAAGTGTTATAACTTAAAAGGGTTGACGAGCGTAAAGGTCGTCAAAATAAGAAAAGCTAAACTTGATAGAAAAATAGGATTACCTAATATATTTAAAGTCGTTAAATACCTCAGTACTTTAAGTCTTTATATAAGTATTGAAAGCTTAAAGAATTTAAGACGTTTAAAAAGTTAAAATTTAAAGTACTTTAAGTTATAATAAGATATATATATTCGTAGTTTTTTATACCAATTAATAATGCTAATTTCAAATATAATTTCGTTATTTAAAATCTCTTTATTATTACGAAACGTAATTAAGTTATTTTATTACTCAGATTTTTACGACACTTTTATTAATTTAAGCCTGTATAGTTAATGTCTAATACTTGCTGAAATTTTCTAGCCCTTATATATTAAAAACCTTTATTTAATAATATGGTTAAACCTTAAACAATAATCATTAAAAATATATTATATTATATTTACATTATTATTATTTAATTGTTTTTTTAAAGAATTAATATATTGAACTATTAAGTTTATTAATTTACATCTTATATCAAGGCAATATTATATATATCGATAAATACTAATAAAGTAAAAGCTAAAAGAATAAATTCTTACGACAAGAATAAGCCGATTGAAATACTTTTAACTTAAGCGAAAATTTACTTCCTTTTTCTGAATTTTATCGAATTTGTAAATTAGATCTTTACGATAACTGCGTATTTTACGAGCGACGCGACGAATTAGTTTGAATTAATTATATGAAATTTCTACAAAATAAGAACTCCAATAAGAAAACGTTTATGAACGAATTTTTCTTCTTATATATTGATTTCTAAAACAGATTAAAGGGTATTTTACCTTATCCTAGACGATATAAAACTAATTATATAACAAGTCTTTAAATTGCAATAGAAAAAGACCTCTAAATATATTAAAATATTTAAACACTTGACGGCCAGAACTGAATAGAGTAATTCTAAAGTAAAAACCTAAATCGATATATTTTTTTAAAAAAAATTTAAATAAAAAACAGAACGATTATGTGAAATCGAATTATAACATCGAATAAATATATATTATTAAAGGTAATTAACAAGAATAATTCATAATTTGACGAACGATTTAAAAAGAATATTTCAATTAACGAATTAACACGATAAAACATTTTCAACTTCATTATAAAAAGAAGTAAAACACGTTTTTTATTTCTATTGGAATTATATTATAATTTATAAAATGCGAATGAATATACTGTAAACTTAGAAACTACATTTAATATTATAAATTTAAGAAAATAAACCATTACCGAAATAGTTGTTGAAATCTTGGATAAGAAAAAATTAGATTTTGACTTTAGACATATAATTCAATAAATCGGATAGGAAATTGATTGTTAAAAATAAAAAAAGTAATAGTATAATCTAAGTCTAATCGGAATATATGTTATTCCTATAAGTATTTTCAGAAACAATAAAAGAAGTTAAGACACTTGTCCAATGAGAATGTCGAAAAGAATAGAAAGCCGTAAAAAATAATGAAAGAATATTAGAAATACATTAAACTTATTTGTTTAAATAGTTCTAATTTATATAGACAAATCTATTTAATTTCTCATACTAAATAACGATATTACGCGATTAAGAAATGGAAAAAGCTTTTTAGAAATATATATTAGGTACCTGTTAAAACGTCTTAAATTTATTATATAAAATTAGAAAAAAATAAAGAGAATGAGTAAAAATATAAATATTTTAAAATCAATATTTTATAAACTTAAATGGATTACTAAACGATTTTATGAAGCTAGGTTAAATGAAACTAATACCTAGTAAATACTTTTATAATTATTAAAATTGAAAGACTTACAAAATAAATTTTACATAATATTAACAAATGCTAATATTTTTTTGATAGTGATTACTGATTCTAAATATTAATCAATATTTATTATAAACTGCAAAACTACAAAGGTTACTAAGATACAAATTTGTACTTTTATTTAAAAAATCTAACGTAATAATAAGAATTTAAATTAATAAGTCGTAATGTAATAAACGAGTAAATAAATGACGTAATAAAAAAGATTTAAAGGAAAATAAAAAGTTATTGAAAAGGTTCGCAAAATAAAAATGCTGATAGAAGTAATAAATAAAGTAATTAAGCCTAATATAAAAATAGAAATAAGCATAATATAAAAATTTTAAAATTGAATTTGAAATGATATTTATACAAAAGGTGTAAATTAACGAAACGTGAATAGGTTAAGAGATATTCTCATAAAGAGCTTTATATATAATGATAAAGCCTTTAATAATTTTATTATAAAATACCGATTTATTAATTAATAGGAAGAAGATGAATTTTACAAATAGTAAATAAATATATAGGATATTTTATTATTTTGGATTTTATATATTATGAAATATAAACGGATTATTATAATTATAAAATATCATGTATTTATTACAATTAAAAGAATGAAAATATTTCTTGAACTCCTTAATTTTTATAAAATGTTTATACGATACTTTTATAAGTGTATTATACGTTTAATTAATTTTATGAAATTAAAAACCTACATTTGAAATCATACGTTAAATACGATCAGGTAATAACAAAACAAGTAAAACAAATTATATGTTATTATATTTCTTTAACATAAACTACAAAAAGCCAATTTGAATACTATTAAATTAAATAACAGATTTATAATAATCGTTACAAACTTTCGCAATTTTGAGTATTTTTTTAAAGCATATCTTTATTATGTTACCATTTTTGTAAATTATTAAAAGTTAAATTATTTTATCATCATGAAAAAATTTAGAGAGCATTAAAAACCATATGTAAAAACCATATTGAATTTCAATTCCGTTATTATTTGTCAAAAGGTTTAAAAACTGTAAAACCTTTAACTTTTAGATAAATAATTTAATTTCCAAGCAATTAATTAAGATTAATTTCATAGTTTTGAAGGTTATTTCAAAAATATTTATATTTAGAACAAATTGAAACAATACAAAATATAGCGTAAGATACAATTAGAATATTAAAAAAACATAATTATAATTAATTAAAAATAAAGAAAGTAAGACATTTATGATTTTAACAAATATGAAATTGATTTAACACGCAATGTATGTAAATATTGATTACATAGATATTTTAAATGCCACAAGGCTTTAAAATAATTGAGACGTATTAATTTTTTTAAAAATAAACAAATAACGTAATAATGTAGGTTAATTGGTATTTCAGAATAAAGTTAAAACATAACGATATAAACGGTATAAAAAAGCATAATTATTATTAATTTTAAATGAGAAACAGTATTTGTCAATTAAAATTTTAATTGTGAAAAATCGTTATTTTAAAGTTTTATAATTAGAATATATTAGAATGATATTTGTATAATCGTTAATAAGTCTATGAAAATAGGTTTAATTTTTATATCATTCAAAAGTATAAAAAGATAAAAAAACGATATATATATTTTGAAAAAATACGTTGAGTACAAGCGATTTATTAAATGAAGCTATTTATGATAAAGCAATTACGTTTGTTATAAAGTTTTAAATGCAGCCTTATAATATAAATTGGTTCAAATTACACATTAATTTTATTAATCGTTAAAAGCGTTTTATTGTACTATAAGTATTGCCAAGAAAATATTTAAATTAAAAAATGTAAGATAATAGATAACTGTGAGCTGGGTGAGGTGATTTCCGACCCGTCGTAAAACAAATTCCAAGAAGTAAGTGTATTAGGTTATTTCCATTTAGCGTTTCCTATTAGCTGCCAGATGGTGGATTTATACTAGTAAGTGGGTCGGTGGCTGATCGGTAGCTGGTCGGCTACCAGCCTTATTCTTATAAGGATTATATTCTTATAATTACTTTCCCCTTTTTAAGCTATTGGTTTTTAATAGCATTATTATTAATTTGATATAATGCGTTTTGCAGATTTAATTTTATATGCTTGCCGATAATTTACCTTTATGTTATATTATAAGTAATTGCCGTAATAATTAATGCGTACCATATTACGTAATTAATTATGTTCCACCTAATTCCTTATTATAATCCGTTTTTAACCTTACCTTATTTATTTTTTTTTCTTTTCGTACCTTTATTTTTATTTTTTCTGCGTATGCGTTCTGTTTGATTTCCCGGTTTTTTTTATTTTTATTTCGCTTTTTCCGTTTATTTTGCGTATTATCTCCGTTCGCCATATTTTTTTTTTCGTAAGGAATTCCAAAAAAAGTAATACTTTAATATTAAAAAAGATTAGGATTTTTTCCAGCGTTATCCCTTTGACGCCGATAATAAAATAAATATTAATTATATTGCGGGCGGTAATAAGCCGTATTATATTTACGTAATATAATGTTATTTCGATTACCGTACGGTTTATATTTAAATTCCGGACGCCTTAAATTACGTTGTAACTAATTATTATTATAAGATCTTTTACGCGGTAAGTAATTATTTTTAATATTATTAATATCGTTATTTAATTTTCGTTCAAATTCTAATTATTTTTAAAAGTACCGCTTAAAGGGTTTTTTAATTTGATATCCGATAATTAGGAGTTAATCGACAAATTCGAAAAAGTTCGTATTACGGGTACCTAATATAAATATTCCGACGTAATTATGGTCGGTCGTCGATTTAATATTTTTCGCGCAACCGAATTTGCTTTTAACCTAATTATTATTAAAGAATATCATTTTTTTTAATATAATTATGGTGAATTTCCGATCGTCCGTTATAATTGCGGAAATCTAATTTTAACGCCGTTTTATAAATTTGTAAATATTACGGTTTTTTTCTTATTATTTTGCAATTAATTTCCGATTAGGCGTAATATTAAAGTACCTTTATAATTATAGCAATTTTCGAAAGCCGTTATGCCGTTACGTTCCCTGCCTATAAGTATTTTTCGTTTATTTTTTAACGTTTTAACGTAATTTTGATATTTATTAAGAATTATAATTAAAAAACGGCTTTATCCGGCGAAAATATTATTAAATTTAAATATATTAAGCGTTTTAAAAACGGCGCCTTATTTCCAATTAATGATAAATTATATTCCAATTATTTAGGTTTTATTCTTTGTAAAAAATAAAACGTTTTTTAAATTTTGCAGATTTTACGTATAGTAAATTTAATAAATATATCTGTTTTTTGCCGTTAAATATTTTCTAATTATTTTCCGATATTATTATATTAATTTCTTTAATACGCTTATTAAAGGTTAATTTATATAAAGCTTTATAATTAAACGCGAAATTTTGTTTTCGAAATAAAATTTAATCTTTTTTATATTATTTATAGGTTTCCGATTAATATATAATAAAATAATTATATGTTAAAAATTTAAAAATAGGTATATAATTAAATAATATTTTAATATTAATATTTTAATGTTATTTGAAATTATTCTTTGTAATTTTTATAATTATTAGGCAATTAATTTCTAATTAAATTTATATTATTTTACGGTTTTTAAATCGTTTTATTTCTTATATACGTATTTAATTTTTTTGGTAACGTTATAATATTTTAAATATATATTTAAAATGTTTTCGAAACTTTTACAAATTATATTTAACGGGCCAACCTTTTTATTTAATTAAATATTTATATTACCTCCGGTTATCTCGGTAATAAACAATATCTTTTATTATTTATTTTTTTATTTATTTATTAGGTCCGGTAATATTATGTAAACGTCGCCCGGTTTCCGGTTATATTACAGTTTTAATAAAGATATTAGACATATATTTTATATTTCTTAATATTTAATAAAAAGGATTATTTTCTACGTTTAGGAATTTATTCGTTCCTTAATTATAACCCGAATATAAATAAATACGAATTTTATATTTTTAAATTTAAAAACTTTAATTAATAAATTTACTTATTATTTTAATTCGAATTTTATAGGCATATAACGTTAATTATGATATTTTTTTTAAGCTGCCGTTACTTTTTCCTAATATTTATATATTATTCGACGAATAACCGCCATTTTTTTAAAACGTTTTTTAATTTTTTATATTTATCTTTTAAATTTTTATAAAAAGTATTTTACTATTTTTAAATAATACCTATATACGGTTTCGAACGGAAAACGGCCGATAAACGCGTTTCGTATATTAGTATATACGAATTCCGCATTTCGTAATAACCTTATTTAATTATTTTAATATTTATTAACGTAATTACGGAAATAAAATTTTAAAACTTAATAAATATATTTTATTTATTTATCGGTTTACAAATAATAAATAATTAATATTCGCTATTTTATTTTTCGTTCCTTGTAAAAATTCCGCTTAAAATTAATTCGTGAATAGCTTATTTTTATTATTAATAATTCCGACTAGCATACCGAATTTATATTTAATCTTATCGTAAAACAATCGCGCCAATTCGGTTATAATTAAAGTTTTAACCGTAAGGATAAATAATTCCAATTTCGTAAAGCGGTCGACGATCACCAGAATTACGTCGTATTTTAACCCGTTTAAACCTAAGCTTTTAGGAAATCCCATAATAAAATTCAACGAGATTTTTTTAAAAAATTATTTAAATAATAAAAAAAACTATCGTTAGTTATATGGTGTATGGCGTAACTTTATTATACCTTAATAATTTGGATATTGCTTAATATATTTTCGGATATTATTCGCTATATTTTCTTAATAAAACTTTTTAATTATTAATTCTAACATACGGATATATTTTATATATTTTACCCTTAAATTATTATAAAATTAATTAATTAATTATTTTCGTAAAGCGCTTTACGACGGGATTACGAATTTATCCCGATAATATAAAATCTTATTTAAGTTCAGGAAATATTTTCCTTTTATTCCGGATTAACGTTTAACTATTCGTATTAACCTTATAATATTTAAGTCCTTAATTTATAAGTTTCGAATCTAATCGTAAAATTATTAAGAAATTTTCGGTTAAAATACCGTTTTATTTTTAAATAACTTTTTTACTAAAAAACGTAAAACGAATTAATTATAAATAATAACCGTAATATTAATTTCGTTTTCCCTAAATTCCTTAAACCCGATCGTAATATAATTATAATTTACGGTTACTGTTATTTAATTACTAGTCATATTATTATTACAATTTGCGCTTATATTATTTTTTGCAAAAAATAAGTTTAACAAATATATAATTCCTTATTTTTCCTTTTTTTCGAAATTTTCTTATAATCGTATAACGAAAATTTTCCATTTTTTTACGCAGATAATAATTATCTGAATTTCGGTTATCTAAAATTTATTTATAAATTCTATAACGAACAAATTTTGTATTATTTTTATAAGGCCCTTTGCCCTTTGATAATGCTTTAAATTACGCTATATATTTACGACCGTTTTCCGTACGTTTTGTAGCATATTATTCATAAATCTAAATTTTTTGGATTACATAAAGATTACTTTTTTATACGCGATTTCCCATAATATGTAATCCAGGCGTTTAAATAACCTATCCACCAGGTTAACAGCGCCCAGTTAATATTAAATCTTAAAATTAAATTACATAAAATAATAAACCTATTAAGTTAATCTTTTTTAAGGTTACGTACCGGCGCCTTTATTATATTTTTAACGCTATATAATCGGTAAATATTAAAAAAGAATTTTCCGTACCCTTAAGGTATTACCGCTAATATTTTAAACTTTTTATTATCGCCAATAATTCTTATTACTTTATAACTTACCGTTTTTCGGTTAAATATAATTTTCGCAACTAATATATAATTAAGTATTAATATTTTCGATATTTTTATAAAAATATTCCTAATATAATTTTTATTAAACCGTTTATTTTAACCTTAATATTTTTAACATTATTTCAAAATTAAAAAATAATCGTTAACTAAAAAGCATTTTTTAAGTTTCGGAACGTTTTTTTAACTTTTTCGGGTTACCGGAATTCTGTTATTTTCTTTGCCCTATACCTTTTTTAAAAGCTTAATAATAAATTTAATAATACGCAAATAATAAGCAATAAACTTTTAATAAAAATTCGTAAATCCCAAAAATATTTAAATATTATAAATTAATTTTAATTATAGCCATACTTTAATACTATTAATCCGTCGGCGGTTTATCTTTAAATTATTAATATTAATTATAAATCTTAAAACATTTTTTTTGAATAATTCGTATTTAAACGTTTTGGCAAATAATTAATGTTATAATAACCGTTCGTAAACTAATTAAAAATATTTTGTATATTTTTTTTATGATCCGAATAAATAATTATATTATCTAAATATACTACGTATATATAATTAATTAATTAAGTAATATTTTATATATATAAATGTAAAACGAAATTAATACGTTAATAAAATTAAATAACATAACCGTATATTTGAATTATTCGTACCGTATTTAAAAAAGCTTTTTTATTAATCGCCCTTTTTAATTTTAATATAATAATAAATATCTTTAAAATTAATTTTCGAAAATACTTTAATTAATTTTAAACGATTTATTATTTTTAAAATTGAAAATAAAAGGTATTAGTTTTTTATCGTTATCCGATTTAACTTTTTATAATTAACGTATAATCGGAAATTATTATTTTTTCTAAGTTTACATAATATTAATATTTTTACGTTTGTTTTCGAATAATATATCTGGCTTATTTTTAAGTTTTTTCAGGTATATCTTTTAAATACTTTTTTTAGACGTTCGAAATATGGTAAAGTAAGTTAAATAAAAGCGTTTTTTTAAGATTAAATTTATTACATATTTTGCCCTTAATAATTAAAATATTTTTTCCTATATTTTCGGAATATATTTATCTGAAATTCTTTAAGTATACAAAAAAATTAATTATCTTTTATTTTTGTTATTTGTCGAATTCCGGAATCTTTAATTTTTTTAATTAAATTTATTAAATTAACGGGATAACTTTGCTTATGGGAAAATACTAAATTTACGATTTGTTATTTATTAACTTTTTATAATCATCCGTATAATTATTAATATATAATTATATTTAATAAAATTCTTTATTTATTTATTCTGGGTTTAAATAATAAAAAGTTAAAGGTTTTTTACTTACGGCGTTTTATAAAATAAATTTACCTAAATTTTCGTTCGTTTTCGTTATTATTTATTATATTAATAAGTATTTCGTAAACCGTATAATATTTAATATATACGTCGTTAACGTTAATAAAGTTTAAAATATTTACGGACATTAATTAAAAATTAAATTTTTTATCAACCTTATGCTTATAATATTTATTTATATTCCGGTATCCATATTTATTTATATTATCATATCCCCCGTATTTCTTTTAATAAATACTTTTTTTAAAATACGGCTTTATTCCGACCGTTTTGTAATTATTAGCCGAAATAACCTAAACGTATACGCTTATTTCGGCTCCTTTTTTGGGTTTACGTTTAGAAATTAATTTAATTTATCGTTATATATTATAACGTTTTATACGGATTTCGGAGGTTAATTTTTAAATAGCCGAAATAATAAGATTTTCGTATCTCTTTTTAATTTATAATTTATATTTTTATAATTTAACTTTTTATAATTATAATATTTAAATAAGTTTTTATAAAAATTAAAAATATTAAGTTATATAAATTTATTTTGATTAAAATTAAATTAATAATTATTTACTTTCCAAATATAAAAACTTTCGTAATCCTTATTATTTCCGTATAACGCCTTTAATTTACTTTAGGAATTTCTTTTCTTAAAGGCATTAAAATAAAATTATTTATCTTTATTAATATTTTTGGCGGAAAATAATCGGTTTTTTTCGCCTTTTTCCAGGCATCCTAATAACGTTTTGCTTTATTTACTACGTTATTAACTTATTTTAACTTAACGTTTTTCCGTAATAAGGTATTTCGTAACCTTAATATTAATTTGTAAAAGTAATTACAAATAAAATATTTATTATTTTAATCGTTTTCCGGATTAAAAACGTCCGTAAACTTTATTTTATAAATTAAGAACTTTTATATAACGTAAAAGTTTAACCGCAATTAATCGGATTGTTATCATAATTTTATAAACTGTTCCTTATATTCCTTATCGAGAAAATTAAGATTTACGAAACTTTTCTTAATAAAAATACATAAGCTTTTTATTTTCGATTTTTTTTATAATTAAAATAATTAAACGAAATATAGTATAATTATTAAATGTTCGTAATAAAAATATCCATATAGCCTATGGCTTATTAGATATAAATAAAGGTATTTTGCCCTAACCTTTCGGCATAAATTTCCGTAATAACTTTTATTTAATCTTTTTTTAATTAACGTACGTTTAAAAAATTTCGGATAATTATAACGCGGTATTCGTTTATCGCCTTTAGGTTTTTACGTCGATATCGTAATTAATTTATAAAACTTTATTTTTTTAACTTATATTATTATTTATTATTCGGCCAGTTATCGGAATAATTCCGAATATTATTTATTTTGTTAACGAATAATTTTTAAAATTTAATTATTATTAAAAAATTTAACTTTTTTTATTTTAAATTCCGAAACGTATTTGTTATATTACGTTTATTTTTTAACCGTTTAATTAATAGTTATCGGGACGTATTTTTATTATATATATAAGGTAATTCGGGATCCCGGGAACCATAACTTTTTATTTGTTAAAATTCCGTTATAAGCTTTTTCGCCTATTCCCATACCGTAATCGATTACTTATCGGTTGGGTTCCGATTGGCGGTTTTCTTAACTGGTAATTTAAGTTCGTTTTGCAGTCGGCGAATTCTGCTTCTAGTAATTATCGCGTTATCTTCCATGGCAGATGGAAAAATTGTAAAATAATAAATAGTTATAAGCTTGGTAAGGTAATTTCCGACTAATCGTAAAACAGATTTTAAAAAATAAGTATATTAGGTTGTTTCCATCTGGCGTTTCCCATTAGCTGCTACATAATGGATTTATACTAGTAAGTGGGTCGGTAACTGATCGGTGGCTGGTCGGCTACCAGCCTTATCCTTATAGGGGCTATATTCTTACAAAAAATTACTAGTTATATAATTGGCTCATTATATTAACTATTGCGAAAGCATTTAAAAAATCTTAATAAATGTTAAACTTTAAGTTTATATCTAATATTTATAAGGAACTATATAATATATTTATTAACGTTAAAATAATATATATTTTAAAATATCTTAAATTAATATATATAAAAAATTTCAAAAGCACATAAAAATCTTATGTAATTAAATAAATAAATATTATAAATAAAATGGATAAAGACTTAATTTTAGAAAATGAGATAACAACTTATTTAATTACGATAAGTATTTAACTGAAAAAACTCAATAAAGAATTCGATTTTATACATATCGATAAAACTAAAACGAATAAAAAAAAACTAGAAAAATTAATTATCGGCTGGAAAATTTACCAAACGTTAAACATTATTTAAACTTTTAAGTTTCTTTTTCCAATTAATAATAAATATTATTAAAATTCATACGAAATAAAACGATATAGAAGTATAGAACGAAATTAAATACGAAATAGGGAAATTTTCGATTTTGGAAAAAGAAATGGACTTACGTAATACTGAATTAAATAAAAAAGTATCCAAAGTGCGATAATATTTGAAAACATGAAGAGAAATCTCGTAAATACTTAACGCCTATTAAGAAGTTATTATTTAAAATACCGAAAGTATTTTACAAAACGTTTAAATTACGAATTATTTAATAATATTAAAATTATTTTCATTTAAAAGGGCGGTAACTGGTATTAAGGCGGTGTTTTTAATTGTAAATTATTTTCGTTATTGTTCGAAAACGTTAACCTCTTTTTCATTTTAATATTCTTAATACTATAACAAAATATTGTTATACTTCGATATACGAAACAAGTGCCGATATATATAAAAACGATTTAATTTATTAGTAATAATACGTGACCCTTTTTGGACCTATTTATTATTATGCTCTAAAAGATTGTTTCAAAACAGTTTTTTATATTTAGTTTTAAACGATTCGAGAATCTTATAAGCACCGCTATAATGAATATATCGCGCATATTTTACGAAATTACGGAAAACCGTTTAGCTTTTTTACAACTGAAATAAGAAGCTATAATAAATTTAAAAAGAAGAATTTTGTTTTTATAAAGGAAAAACGTAAATACGTTGGCGAGAACGAGTTTTTTTAATATAACTAGAGATGATAAAATATGGAGAGAAAAAACAGTTTACGAAGTAAGAATTTTAGAAAAACAGCGATTTTAAAAATATGATTTTATAATTCAATAGCTTTGCCGAGCCTAAAAACAGTTGAGATAAAAAAGACTAAACCTAACATAAATATAGAATTAAATCACGGGCATAAAGCCGTTAAAAATCTTAGTATCTTAGATTTTTAAGTAAATATACAAGGTTTAGTGAATTTGAAACCCTTAAAGAGTTAAACATATTAAATATTTTAAGGTATAATAAGAAATAATATGAATTTTTACTTGAAATTCATTATGTCAGATATTTTTAGTATTATCAAGCGTAATTGAGTTATTTTATTATTTTGATTTTTACGATATTTCTGCTAATATAATCCTGGACGATTAAGATTTAATAGTTGATTGAACTTCTTAGCCGTTATAAAAAGCTGCTTGTAAAATTGGGAAAGAAGAATAGTGGCGGGTGTAAGAGTTTCGAAATTCAGATTTTGAGACGAATTAAAGTGAAGGATTACGAGCGCTTATTTATAAAGAACATAAAATATTAAAATACGTAATAAAGAAAAAGAAATACTAATACGGTTTATAGTATTATAAATAATTATTACGGTTTAATCAATTTATAATTCCAGAATATACATACTTATTTCAACGTTTGTAAACGATTATAATCGCGTTGAAAATTAAATTATTTTTTTATATATTTCTTAACCACACTGTTAAAAATAATTATAATTATTTTAAGCCATGGTTCATTCGAAAATGCCTTTAACCGAAATAAAACCTTATTTATTTTATTATATAACGTTTAATAAAGAATATTAAAAGGTGTTTTATTTATGATATTGTTAAGGAATATTATTAAGGGTTCAAATATAATACCAAAATTAGCATTTAGAAAATACTTGAAAAATATTAAATAATATTAAATATTAATTAATCGACTTATAAACCTATATATAAAAAATATTTATTTCGATAAAATCTTTCTTACTTTTTCTCTTTTTACAAAATTTAGTTATAAAATCTAATAAAATATATAGTACTATTTTATAAAACGGTCTGGTTGAAAGATATTACATTAAAATATATTTTAAATATATATTTAAATAGGGTAAGGGGGTGCATTGCTCTTGATCAGTTTAAATAATCATTTTATATCACGGTACGGAATGGGATTGTCGAGATGAAAAACTTAATCCGATTATATTGCTGGTGTTGAACCTCGATGAATGAAAATGACAGAAAACATGCTAAGCGGTAGTGGTGGCTAGTGATATCTAGGGGTTGAACCCATGGCGAAAAAGAACTTCTTAATATACATGCGAGACCCGGACTTTCTAATCAGCCGAGCCTGATCATGAGTGTAACACCCCGCTCCAGTTCAATATATTATTACCTAAAAATAATTTTCTTTTTTCAGGATGTATAATTCTACAATAAAATTTATCTCAATTTGAAATATATTAGTGTAACAATTTTAATATTATATTTTTTATCAATTTCTCCAAAACTTATCTTTATTTTTCTTATTAAAAATTTCGTAAATAATAGTTTTAATATTTTTTTTTTGTAAATCAACTAATTCAAAATCACTTTAAAAATAAAGTGGATATATATCTCTTTTTAAAAATTACTTATGTTAAAATAATTAAAATGTTAAAAACAAATGTAAAACTATTATAATTTCAACTTATTATAAAGCATTAATATTTTTAGTTTTATATTCCACTATTATCATTTATTTTTTAAATATTTATTTAGACACTTTTATGCACAGCAAATCTTTATAAGCTAAATTAAAATAACCAAACTCAAATTGGATGAATTAGCTAATTCGACGACCTGGGCAATGTTACGGCCTTGTCTCACCGTAACGTCTCCAGTAGGTATACAGCTGTAAGCACTAGGATGGTTGCCATAATTGCGATCATTCCACCGATCTTTTGCCCTGGTGGCGTAGCAGTATAAGGTGCAACCGTAACAGGCAATATATCGAAAATCAGGGTTCTATTTTTTACAAAGGCTGCTAAAGGCTAAAAATAACCGAAAGGCAACCCCCCCGCAAAAAAAAAAATCTAATCCCTAAACACTTACATATGTACATATCGTAAGGTCGCCGACCGCGCTATGTACTTACAGAGCGCAGTAAAGCCTTAGGTGTCATGACCCAGCCACTTGGCATAACCAGAAACGGTCAAGAGGAGTGGAAACGCCCCAGATCACGTGATCCCGAGGATCGCTGGCGAGTCCAGCGAGTCCTGGATCGTAAGGATCGCCGGCGAGTCCAACAAGTCCTGGATCGTAAAGATCGCTGGCGAATTTAACGAATCTTAGGATTATAAAAAGATAAAATAAAAATATAAAATAATTATTATTTCCATAATTTATATAATATTAATTTATAATAAAATATCGTTATTTAAAATATTTTTAATATTACGAAACGTAATAAATTATTATATTTATTATTTAGATTTTTATGATATTCTTATTTATATAAATCCGTTAACTTAGGTTTAATAATTGGTTAAACCGTATAGCCGTTATACGTTATAAGCTTTTGTTTAGTAATACCGTTAAATTCTGAGTAATATTTAATATTGTTAAAATGTCGATTAGCACTTAGAAAACTTTTACTTAGTAGTTTTAGGCTTGAATTTAGGAGCTAGAGAAAGAAGTTCGATAATTTAGGGCTACGTTATTTATCTAACCCTTTTTCGTTTGCATAAAGTTAAAGAAACCAGAACCTTATAATAAAAAAGGTAACTTTTAAATTTTCTTAATTTAGATACGAGTTTATTTTCGCTTTTTAAATCTTAATAACTTAGCGGATATGGTTTTAACAATAAAAGTATGTCTAATAGGAAATGCGGCTAATTAATTTAAGCCTATTATAAGAAATTTCCTGGAAATAGGAAAAGTAAATAAGAAGGATTTTATTAATAAAATCTTTTTGATTTATATTAATTTCCAAAACCAAATACGTAATAATTTTGGTAATCCGGATAAAAAACAATTAACGGCTTAATAACTTTTATAATTCCGATAAAAAGAATTTGCGTTTAAGTACGCCGTAGCTTTCAAAAGTTTTGCGATTAAAGTAAGATAGAGAAATAACGAAGCCGACGTTTTTATCGACATATTTTATAAAGGGTTAAAAAATGAGATAAAAAATAAGATTATTCGGATTAAGTAATTAGTTACCCTGGACCGGTATATTATAAAAGTAATTAAAATTAATAATCGATAATTTGAAAAATGATAAAAGAAAAAAGAATAATACGCCTTATGTTCGAAATATAAGTCCAACTAGGAGAAAAAAAAAGACGTACTTTTTATTTTTTACGGAACGGCGTTAGGACTTATGGAATTCGGCGTTACTTACAAATAAGATTAAAGCCAGATTAAATGTTTTAATTCCGGCAAAATAGAATATAAAGCTTATAAATATAAGAAACCTAAAAAGTTACGATAAGATAATTAAATCCTTATACCGGAGAAATAATTTAGGAATAATTAAGGAAACGATAGCAAAATTATTAAGATAATCCAAGCCAAATATATATTAGGTTTACGACAAAAAGTTCAATTAGGACCATTACGATAAGAGATTTGACAAAAAATGCGAAAAGTCAAAAAGTAAATTCGATAAATATTGCAAATATAGTAAGAAGTATTTTAAGGATAGCTATACGAATACCGGGATTAGATAAAAGAATTTTATTTTAAAATACTTAATTAATACGGTAAAATATATGTTATACATTGTCGACGACGAGAATATCCCGATTACGAAAAATAAAAATATTATATTTACGTACGAATTACCCGAATATATTATAAAGGATTCGATTTTCTAAACCGTACCGGGCATAATAAGAATAATAAATAATGGTATCGATAATTTCGAACCATAACCCCAGAAAATGTTTAATAATTGGCCGAAGTAAAAAGTTAATCTGAAAAAAAAATAATGCCCGTAAAAGAACCTTTTTTGTTATTATGGATAATATAATTATTAAACGGAAAAAAAGTTAATTTAATGTACGGTAAAAAAAATATTATTAGAAAATTATTACGGATTTCCATTTTTAATTAATATTTATTACGGATCCTTAAAAAAAAGGTTATTAAGGAAGAAATATATTAATTTATAAAAGATTTTTGGAACGATAGTCAAAACGACGTATAATAGGATATAATCGCAAACATAAAAAAACAGTTTATTCGATAGGGAAAAAAATTGTAAGAAAATTAGGAACAATTAATACGGTTCGAAAAGACAATATGCCGATAATAATGACAGATATAATAGCTAAATGCGTTAAACGAAAAAATATAAGCAAGGTTCGATAAATTCGAATAGGAATTAAAAAAAAAGTTATCTATAAAAAAGCCGCAAAATAACAAAACTTAAAGGAATTAAAGAAAATTTTCAAAAAAGGTTTTAAATGCGATAATAGGAAACGCTAACGACCTTATTACTTTAGATATACGAATCGGAACGTATTGGTATATCGTAATAGTAAATTACGGAGCTTTAGGTGGAAATTATATTGTACAAGATACGGTTAATAAGCTTAAATTACTATGGAAATATAAGTTAGAACCTTATATAATAACGAATATTAAAGGTTAGGAATTCGCTTACGATATCGGAAAAATTATACGCGAAATTGATTATTTCGAAATTTTTATTTAAAGACGATATTAAACGGTTAATTTCGATATCGTTTTATTTGGGAATTACGATATAATCTTAGGATTATTATGGATACGCCAATACGGAATTTTAATTAACGGAATAACTGGTTAAGTAAAATTCGTTTTATTTTTTTGTTAATAAACGAAAAAAGAGAAAAAATTAAAATCTTAATATTCGATCGATAATAACGACGAATACAGGCATAAGGATACGACAAATACTTTATTACTTAAAAGAATAAAATACAAAAAAAACGGATATTAAAGAAAAATATGACGTATCGTTATTATTATAAAAGTGAAATTAAAGTAATTAAATAACGATTTAGAAAAATAATAATCCCGGAAATTAGAAAATCTAATTAATATATTATTATAATATTATAAATACGAATAGCTTTTTAAAAAGGAGTTCGATATAAAGTTATTAGAATATAGCGAATATGATTATGAAATAATCTTTAAAAAAAGATTTTCGACAAAATTTTACCTTATCTATAATTTTAATAAAAACGAATTATGTACTTTTAAAAAATATCTGAAAAATCGGCTATAAAAAATGGATTCGACTTTCGAAATTACCGGCAGTATACCTTATATTTTTCGTACCTAAAAAAAAGGGAAATTGCGATTTGTAATTAATTATCGACAATTAAATAACGTTATTATCAAAAATCGAACATTATTACCCTTAATTACGGAAATAAAAAACCGACTTTACGGAACCAAATAATTTATAGCATTCGATTTCAGAAATGGATATAATCTTATTAAGATTAAAAAAGGATACGAATAAAAAATAATTTTCAAAACAAAATACAGATTATTTAAGTATTTAGTCATATTAATGGGATTTACGAACGTACCAGTAACTTTTTAACGGATAGTAAATTATGTATTACGAAAATACCTCGATATTTTCGTCGTTTGTTATTTCGATAACATTTTTATTTTTTTAGAAACGGAAAAAGTATATGCAGAATACGTTCATAAAGTTTTTCAAGCTTTATAGGACGCAAGGTTATTTGTTAACGCGGAAAAAAGTTAATTCCATATATAGGAAATAAAATATTTGGGATATATTATTACTTTAGGATATATCAAAATGGACCTTAAGAAAATCGTTGTAATCATAAAATAATAGATACTAACGATAATTAAAAAGGTATAGGCATTCCTTGAATTCGTTAATTACTATAGGAAGTTTATTCGAAACTTTAGCAAAATAATTATACCTTTAACGAATTTCATAAAGAAAAAAAAGAATTTAAATAAATGCCAGATACACAAAAGGCATTTTAGGATATTAAGGATACGATTATTAACGAATTAATATTAATTATATACGATTTAAACCGCCCCGTTAAACTAAAAACCGATATTTCGGATTACGCATTAGGCGTAATAATTAAATAACGAAATAATTAAGGCAAATTATACCTTATTGCATTTTTTATACAAATTAAAAAAAGCCGAACTTAATTACGGCATTTTAAATAAAGAATTTATGGCCATTATTATGGCATTTCGAAAGTTTAAGTATTTCTTAAAGGGAAATTTGCACCAGGTTAAGGTTTATACGGATTATTAAAATTTTACCCGATTTACCACGACTAGGAAGCTTATAGGACGATAATTAAAATTTCCAAAAAAATTGGCGAATTTCGATTTCGTTATTATCCATAAAAAAGGATTAGAAAATGGCAAAACAAATACTTTAAGCAGGTAACCAAATCTTAAAAAAATTGGTTAAAATTAGCCATATAATTTTTAATATTATTACAGAAGGATATTTACGCCCACGATAAATTGCGACAATTTGGGCAATACCTTACGATATGCATCAGAAAATTCAATAGCATAACGACGGTCTCTTAGAAAACTAAAAAACAAACAAAATATAAATTTCAAAAAAATATTAGGAAAATCTAATACGAAAAATATACGAACATTAGTTACATAAATATCCAAAGATTTATAAAACCTTAAAACGACTTTAACGCATATATTTTTTCCTAAAATAAAATTAATAGTATACAATATTATATAGCAATGCGATATTTGTGTTAAAGTAAAAACTCGACGACATAAACTATACGGAAAATTATAGCTATTACCAGTTACAAAGTAACCATAATATTTAATTATATTTAATTTTATCATTAAATTTTTTATGTTAAAAAATTTAGTTCCGGGAATATATTACGATAAGATTTTTGTAATCGTCGATGGATTTACGAAGTTTTCCTATTTTTTACCATATTACGAAAATATAAACGTTAAATAACTAACATATTATTTTTTTATATATATTTTTAATATATACGGAATACTAATGGAAGTTATATTAAATAAAGGATCGACATTTGCATTTAAGTTTTGGCAAAGCTTAATAACATAAATCGGCCTAAATCATAAGTTATTTAACGTATTTAAACCTTAAATAAATAAAGAAATAAAACGAATAAATCAAACCTTAAAAACTTATTTACGATATTATATTAATTACGAATAAAATAACTGGGCTGAGAAATTGCTAATTGCATAATTAACTTATAATATTAGCTATTACAAAAATATTAAAATAATACTTATAAATCCAAATTTTGGTTTTATTCCAAAGGTTTATAGAAAATCGCGCGATAACGGTTTAATTAATGTTAAAATAATTTTTACATTAAAATAATTACGATAATTATATTAAAAAATAAAAATAGAATTAGAATTTATACGAAATTAAATAAGTAAATATTATAATTAAAAAAGGTTAAAAAAATTAACTTTTAAAAAAAAAGAAATGGTTTTTTTGGTTACCAAAAATATTTAAATAAAACGATTTAACGAAAAATTCGATTTTAAATATATCGATTTATACAAAATTAATAAAGAAATCTTAGAAAATAATTATTAATTAAAACTGTTACCAAAAGTTAAAGTTTATTTAATTTTTTACGTTTTCTTATTCGAATTAATAACGGATACGATTAAGATATATATGGCATAAAACGATATGAAAATAAAAAACGAATAAGCATATGAAGTGGAAAAAATACTTAACATACAAAAATATAACAAATTTACCCAGTACTTAATCAAATGGAAAAAATACCCAAATTCCGAAAATACCTGGGAACCCGCCAAAAACCTTATTGGTACCTAACGCCTATTGAAAAACTTTTACCAACAACGCCGAAATCGGCAAGGTCAAAAGTTTCCCAATTAATAAACGACCAATTTATGGATTCCAGATTGGACTAATCGAGAGAAAAAGCGGCTTCCGCCATTATAACTTTGGCGGCCTCTAGTTCGGCCTGTTTTTCTTAACGCTCCAACTTTTCCAATCCTTTTAAGTTATCGATACTACGGAATATAACTTTTATTATTTTTTCATACCACGTTTTTTTTTATTTCCAAACGCGACGAATATAAGCCTTAACGAGCTTTTCAGCCTTTTTAACGGCCTTTAACTTTTTTTAAGCTTACGGTATTAAGTAGCAATTTTTTATAATTGTTCCGGGCTAAGGCCACGAACGTTATAATTAACTTATTAGTAACGGACATACGAAAAATAACGAGAAAAATCTTTTTCGGGCAATTTGCATTCAAGTTTCCGCCGTTCGCAATAGGAATAAGGCGCTATTTAACGAAAATCAGCAAACAAAACAACAGCCAGTAACGAATCGCATTGCGTAATTTTCACCTTAAAAAAAGTTTAGCATATTTTCTGATACGAAAAAACATTTTGGAATAAAAATTCACAAGTTAATCTTTAGGACAAAAATCCTGGGAAAAAAAAGATCGTATCATAACTCAACCACTTGGCATAACTAGAAACGGTCAAAAAGAGTGGAAACGCGCCAGATCACGTGATCCCGAGGATCGCTGACAAGTCCAGCAAATCTTAGATCGTAAGGATCGCTGGGGAGTCCAGCGAATCCTAGATTGCAAAGATCGCTAGCAAGTCCAGCAAATCTTAAATCGCAAGGATCGCTGGCGAATCCAGTAAATCTTAAGATTATAAAGAGATAAAACAAAAATATAAGATAATTATTATTTCCATAATTTATATAATATTAGCTTATAATAAAATATCGTTACTTAAGATATTTTTAGTATTACGAAACATAATAAGTTATTATATTTATTGCTTAGATTTCTACGATACTTCTGCCAATATAAACCCGTCGACTTAGGTTTAATAGTTAGTTAAACCGCATAGCCGTCATATTAGGGGTTTAACAGTTTATTACAAGCCCTACGACGTCCGGGTTGACAAACAAATCAAAACGCCTTACTTAAAAAAGGCAGTAACTATGATAATATATATAACTAATCTTTATAAGGTAGATTAATGTGTCCAAACTCCAATTGAATTTTAGAATTGTTAGTCTTTTAATTATGTGGCTAATATTGAACTCTTACTATTTATATATATAAAATAGTATAAATTTCAAATATAAGCAAAAGTGAATGCTTTGATAAAATGATAATTTTTGTTTAAAGAGACTAAAATGTGTGAATTTCAAACAATAACATCTTTTAGAAATATTTTTACTTAGACTGTTTTGTTAAAGTTTTAAATTTTTTCGTATCATATATTATATTACCCCAGTAAAACAACATCGAAATTAATGAAAATTATAAAGTTTTATAATTTTCGCGTAATACTAATTTGTTATCTAATTATATAACTGTTATAAAAAGGCCTAACTTAAAAAAATTAAAATAAGTATTTAATTAATATTTTATAAGATCTAAGTCTTAGTAGTAGTTGCGAATTTTATATTTATCTATAAAATTAATCAAAACACGATATATATATATTTAAATATTATTACTATAATATAAATTGAAATATTTAAATAATTAATATTACAACGAAAAGTTTAATAAATACGAAGATATTTGCCCAAAGCTTTTCGCTTATTTAATTATTATATATACTTAATACATTTTTGAAGACTTCATAAAAAAAGTTTTGTTAACATATATTTAACTTACGCCTTGCTAGTTGTTACGGGGATTTGGGATTTAATTAATTAATACTTAGTATTATAAAACAGTATTAAAGAAACTTTAAAAAAGTGGAAAGACGAGTCAGAGAGGCGTAAGATAATTAAGGTAAAGAATTGTGTAGTAGAGAGAAGATTTAACATTTTTTTTGGTTCTACCATTGTACCCCCAACCGGAATCGTACCCCAACATGAAGGATTGCAGTAATAAACAAGAGGCTGCCACGCGCGTAACGAGTACAATAAATGCCCTCGTTTTACAGTGCGGGTGCTTGCCAGGAATCTTGGACCCACATGGGACCCAGAAGAACGAGCCGCATGCTGCCATGCGAAGTCGGTTCTCAGCAAAAAAAAAAAATAGTCCTCGTCCATTCCCTTCGTTCCTGGAGAGGGCAGAGATCAATTTCATGCCATTTCTCTTTCGACGTGGATCGCTATTTAAGAGCGTGCCGAGGCCCAATCTTCTCAACTTCCATGCCCCTCAAAATTTACATTTTGTCTTGGCCGAGTGCCAGATTCCATGACGGAAGTCTCGGAATCGATGCGGCCTTCCACACCGAAGACCCCGGACGCATACTCGAAGCTACAGCCACGGCCGCTCAAGTCGCCGGCTGGCTCGGCCCAGGTCCGGATTCAGAACCGGCGCTGCGAGTACTGGAGCAGAATCCTAGGTACTTCAACTCACTCGAGCACGCACTCGCTAGTGACTCTCGATAGCTTCGTTTTAACCTTCATTCCTCCAATCGCCACCAAATACTCGATCCCCGAAGCGGCATCCCGCAATTTACTCGGCTCACTAGGTGACAGTGCGCAAACACAGTCCAACTGGAGCTACGTTACAGTTCTACTTGCCAACACGTTTCTTCATTATGAGGGAATTTCGGTGGGGCGCCAGAAATCTTCCCTTCACGAAGTATCACACAATGCCGCCAGTATCCAAGGACATATACGCGTTGCCCAGGGTCAGCAACCGCTCATGACGTAGCTTCGCTCACTTCTCGATTGGCAGGCATTCCAGCTTGGCGTCTATCCGCTGCCTCCCAACCCTTGTGATCGCACAAACTGCGAGTCTACAATGGAGGTGGGTGTCGTAAATTCGAGTCGGGCGGCTCTGAGCTTCCAGGTTTTATTTTTCTTCAGCACCTCGCTCCCATCATGGCGATTCACTCATTGTGCCAAAATCTTCGACCGTAGCTGACCGTTGCCTCAACGGTACCTCCTCTTGAAACTAAGCCAGCTTTTTGCCTCCATCAACGAGGAGAAGCGATGAGTCTACAGCAAGATTCAGGATGGTGGGTCCTCGCATGTTGTCGATTTTCTAGGCCTGAGTCTTCTCCAATTCGGCCCGAGAAAGATGGTTGATGCTCGAAGTGCCCTGCTAACTTTGATCGTGCTTTTCCGCTTCCCACTCTGGAAAGGGGTCAAGATAGAAGACGGCAGCGGAATTACAAGCAGCCCGACCCACCGTATTCGAGGACGAAATCATGCAGAGCTGAGCGGATTATCTTGACGGCAACGGCCGACAAATGTTCCTCCAGATCTTAGCCACCCATTCTGATCGTCAGTATTGAGGCTATGCAAAGACTCTCCGTAGTCATAGCATGCAAGTGGCCAGGCGGAAAACCCTGGCAATCTCGGTCTTGGCAAGCCCTACCGGATATGTACTCAGCTCTGGGTTTCATCATTGCGGCCGAACGATTGTGAAGGCCTCGAGCGAAGCCGAGCGGATGGTCCTTAGGGTCATAGTGTTTGTCCTGAAGCTGGAATAGAGGTGGTGATCGCTGCTCAATATTTTGGGTATCAAGCGAGCGGACGGTAGACTGTTCCGTGCCCGCCATCTCATTCAGCCGGAAAATGTATTCGCCGCCAGGATTCTCTGCCCATCACATTATATCTTGGCGAAGAGCGACTCAGGTATCAGCGTGGCATCGTGCGTCGTGCTCGTCGGCGTGAGTGTCAAATGCTGCGGCTGTCACGATCGGAAGTTTCGAGAGCTCTATCTTCTGGCTAATATTGAGAACCTACGAGCTAGAGGGAAACTGTTAGCTCTGGTATCAAGAGAGAGATGAATAGAATACATCTGGTCGATGTTGAGGCTCGCCGAAAGACTGTCTCGTTATCGCGCAAGAGCTGCGAGGTCCGGAGCCTTGTACCTTCGAGTAGACAGCGGTGGAAGATCGAGGAGAGAACAACAGCGCCTTCACTGACAATTCCATGACCGCAAAAGCACCAGCGGCTCCTCCGGCCGCATCCAACATTTCACTGAAATATAAACGAAAGAAAAAGGTACCGTCGGGAAGCCAATAATCTGGAGAGCGCTGAGAAGTATTTGAATCTATTTTAACCTAAGAAGTGATTGAGAAAATAGAGGCGAAATCGTGGTGGTCCGTGCACATGAATATCGAATTCCAGCGCTTCCATTTGAGGCTGACAGCGCCTCTCTGGACCAAAAGGAACCCATAAGGAGGGGAACTTGTTCAACCTCATTCATCTCTTCAACGCTATCCCCAGTCCCTATCCGACCACAAAAGACTATGAGTGCATGCGACCACTATCACCATGGCGGGCAAAATGACTAACTATAAGCTCGTGGTTCTCGGGTCAGGGGCCGTAGGGAAGACTGCTCTAGTAATTCAGGTGCGCGCACATGGGACAAATGCTCCTAGTCTTGCAGGCTCACAAAGCGACAGATGTGCCTAAACCATTTCGTGGAGACATATGATCCCACCATTGAGGACTCGTACCGGAAGCAAGTTGTCTTCGATGGACAAGCCTCGACGCTGGAGGTTATCGATACAGCCGGTCAGGAGGAATATGCGTCTCTCCGCGATCAGTGGATCCGAGAAGGAGAGGCCTTCCTTGTTGTCTATAGTGTTACGTCGCGCGAAAGCTTCAAGACAGTCCAGACATTTTACAACCTAATCAATAGGGTCAAGGAAAACAGTGCATCTACGCACAACACCTTCAGCTCAGCTCTTGATGTGGCGGTATCTTTGGGCTCAGCCCCAATTATGCTTGTTGGCAACAAAACAGACAGGGTAACTGAGAGGGAGGTGTCAACAGTTGAAGGCAGCGCGCTTGCCCGAAATCTAGGAGTTGACTTCCTGGAGGTTTCGTCAAAGACCTCTTTCAATGTCGAAAAGGCCTTCTACGACCTAATTCGGGTACTCAGACGTCAGCGTCATCAATACGGAGTAAGGCCTTACCCCACCCAGAAAACATTCTGGGGCAGCCGTCGGGTGGCGATCCCGCCGAACGAGAGTGAGACGGAAGCCGGCCGAAGGAGACTATTGACTTCTCTAATAAGGGCAGCGAAGTTCAATAACGAAAAGGATATCCTGGCTTACCTCAACGCTGGGGCGGACATAAATGCCCACTTAGGATCAGACGGAAGTGCTTTGCATGCCTCAGCGGCCGCAGGGCATGCGAATATTGTCAACATCCTGTTGATAAGAGGAGCCGCGGTCAACGCTCTAAGCCCAACCGGAATCGCCCCTCTACAGATAGCCGCAGCGGAAGGCCACCTTGCGGTTGTCCGCTTAATGGTCCATAAAGGCGCCAATATAAACCAGACAAGCAGACTGCACGGGACGGCACTGGGAGCCGCAGCCTCTCGTGGACGCGCGAATATCGTTCAGTTCCTCCTCAAGAAAGGAGCCAACGTTCACATCAAGGGCGGTCCGTATGGGAATGTGCTACAAGCCGCCTCGTGGAACGGCAACTCGTCCATTGTCAAGTACTTGCTGGACGCTGGCGCGGACATCCGGGCAAGGGGTGATGGAGACTGCACGGCTTTGCAAATGGCCGCCTTTGTCGGTAAGGCGGAGGTGATCCGAGTCCTGCTAGATCGCGGGGCGGCAATCGATATCGACGCACCTGGTGGCAAGTATGGCACTGCCTTGAAGGCTGCAAACGACGGCGGCCATTTTGACGCGGTCCAAATACTACTCGCAGCTGGGGCATCAAGTTTAGGATTAACACCCTTACCGACTAGCAATAACGAGGAGTTGCCAGCGGACAGTCAACCACGGGAGCAGACAACGAACGAAAATAAGCCAGAATATCAGCAGGAATGTCATGCAGAAACTGCACAAGACCGACCAGACTCATGGCAACAATCACCCGGTCTTGAGACTCAGGACTCTGTTCGCCAGTCAGTGCAGAACGTTACTCACCACGTCCGCCCAAAGGTCAATCCCCTTGGGTTTTCTGTTCTACACAACCCACCGAATGCAGAAGTTGAGTGAGTTGACCCTGGACTTAAACCCCATAAGGTTGCAAACTACACATGAGACAGCGGTTTCTAACACGGTGCTAGCGTCGTATTCGTTCATGGACTGCAAGGCAACCCTGAGATGACATGGACTTACTCTGGGCCTGCTGTGAAATCCTCCCTGATGCAAAGGATTTTCGCATCATCGTCAAAGCTGTCTCTCTCTAGCTGTACGAGCCCAGTCTATTGGCCATACGACCTACTCGCCAAGTGTCCTGACTTTGCTGAGGTGCGAATTTTAACTTGGGGTTATGACACGAAGGTCATTCGAGAATTCTTCGGAACCAGCGACAAGCAGAACATCTCTCAGCATGGCAACAACTTGATGGTGAGCCTACAGCAAGAGAGGAAGTCCGATGTTGGTCAAACATCCCCTTTCCTTCTCAATTGAAGAGAGACTAATATCTTGGAGCCGAACCGGCCTTTAATTTTCGTGGCTCATAGCCTGGGAGGGATCGTGGTGAAAGTCGTATGTCTACTCAAGTCCCAAATCATTCGACACTAACATTCACATGGAAATACTATAGGCTCTTGACAATTCCAAAAGATCGAGCCACCAACCCCAGTATCTCAGCATTTACGCCTCGACCAAGGGAATTGTTTTCCTCGGCACCCCGCACAGAGGAAGCGAAGCGGCAAGCTGGGGTGTCATCGCTAGCAACACCACCAAGCTGGCGCTGCAAGGGCCATCGGAGCGTGTGCTCCGAGGCTTGAAACCAAATAACGAGCTGCTCGAGAACCTGCGGAAGACCTTCCTGCAGATGTTGGAGGACGGCCATTTCAACATCCACTCCTTCTATGAGACTCATCCTATAATGGGCATGTATGGCCTCAACAGTCTGGTGAGCTCTTTCCCGCTGAGCAACCTCTTTCAGAACCTCCTAGGCCGAGTTTGCTAAAAGAAATACAAATAGATTGTTCCCTACAGTTCTGCCCTGGTCGGTCACGCAAGAAAAGAAGTATCTCTTGGCCTGCCTGGGAATCATTCAGAGATCTGCAAGTTTTCAGGTGCGGATGACCCGGGGTACAAAGCTGTATTTGGCGCACTGCAAGACTACATCAGAAAAGCAAAAGCAGGCGGCCGCGAACGAGCTACAGACGGGAGAGTCGACGCGAGAAGTACCAGCAATGATGCTCCGGAAGGATACACTAGCGATGACCGGACTGTGCGCTAGCTGCGCTACATTCTATTTATCTAAAACGCCAAAATAGGCTATTATCAAATTATGACGGCTAGGAGTTTAACCAACCATTAAACCTAAATCGTACGAGTTTAAGGTAGCAGAAATATCGTAAAATTTTGAGTAATAAAGTAATGTAATTACATTTCGTAATACTAAAAGTATCTCAAGTAATGAAATTATATTATAAATTAATATTATTTATTTATATATTTAATAAATATACATATGTTCTATCGGTTAATCAAAATTTTTATTTAATTGGGAATTATTACAAATTTAATTTATTAATACAATGAATTTATATAAATGTATTTAAATTTCGATATTGAAAGAAATCTAAATTTTGTAATTTATTTATATACATTTAACAGTTTTTTATAGCCGGTTTTAATTCTATTTGTAATTCGATTTCCTTTTCTTAAAAAAAGCTCTTTGTTTGTAAAGATTTTCGTTTAATACAATTTTAATTCCATTATAGCAAGTTGTTTTATTAATTTTAAATTTCGGAATCGTTTTATTTAAAAATTGTTTTAAAATCTTTAATTACTCCTATTATCGGATTTGGTTTTGAAATAATACTAGAAATGCCTTATTCTACAAATAGTATAAAATATTAAATAATCAAAAAGGTTTATCATTGTGACGAATATATTAAAAATCGTAGGCGTGATAATAGTCTTTATGTTCGGACTAACTTTTTTGATCGCATTAAGTAAAAACCCGTCTAGACCGTAAAAAGGCTGTAATTAAGAAAACCTTTTTACGACTTCAACAAAGAATAAAGAAAAGCCTGACGCGTAAACAATATAATATTAATAAAACTATTAATTTATTCCTTTATTTTTAGTGTTAAAAAACCTTCTACGTAAAAACATTTTGAAATTATTAATTTTAAATTTTATTCGATGAGCGAATTAAGTAAATATATACGAAAACCAAAATTTTTAAAATTGCGTAATCAGTAAATATTTTCAACTAGTGTATTTTTCAAAAACCTTAATTAAACAACCATTAATAGCGATTTTAATATTATTAATCAAAACTTTTTAATAAACATTAAATATTTATAAGACTTTTAGCAGATTTCTAGATATTTTCGCAATCTGGATTTTACTTTTGCTTAATTAAAGATTTAGTAAATCTATTTTTTTCTTATATTAAATTCCTTTCCAACTTATATATATTATCATCTTTTATTGCTATATCGCTTTTTCTATATTAATTTTATTTAAGTAGGTTAAAAGAACTAGTTACTCTGCTATGTAATTTAAAAAATTAATAATTTTAACGTTAAGTAAGTTAAAGGTTCTTATCCGCCTTTAAATAAAATACTCTCCAGAATTTATTTCATTTTATTATTCTTTTTTAAAAGAAACCGTTTCGATTCTGTATTAAGAAATAATTTTTAGTTCATACGTTATTTTCCAATGTATTAATTCTTTTAGCTTATTAAATTCTTCGGCTGTACATATCGCAAATTTATTAATATAAATATAAATGTTCAAAGAATAAAGTACGTATTAAGTTATTATAACGTCGATTTATCGCCGATCTATTATCGATCTCCTGGCAATTGCTGTTAACGTAAATAAATTTTATTACATCGAATTATTAGCGTTTGAACGGTTTAACGGTAATTAATTATTGTAACGAACCTGTTATACATTTAGTTGGATATATCAGCAGTATCTGAAAAAGGTCTTGATTTGTAAGTAATAATAAGGCGAGGAATAATTTATAGATTTATTTATTCAAAAGATTTATAGATGTTTCCTTTAATTAAAAACGACGCCTTTAATTAAAGGCTGAGATTAATAACTAAAAAGAGACACAAAGTATATATTCTTTATATAAGATATCTATTTATGATACGTTCTACCCTTCCAAGTAAGTATATTAGAAATCTATATAATTTATATAATTTGGTGAGATTATTTAAATTACTTGGATCACTTAAAAAAACCAAAAACACTTGGCCGATATTGAGCCGTTATATATTAACGTTAAGCTTTGAAAAAGTTTTTTGAAAACGAAATTCCCTGTTTTCGTAATATTATTTTTTAAGGATCATTGTTTTAAAAATAAAAACGATAAACTCCCTTTCCTAACGATGTTCTGTTAACGTTCTTTAATTACTTTCACTATAACAAGTTACATTCAAAAAATAAAGTTTTGTTTCAATTAACGCAATTCCCGTAGCAATCGCGCGGATTTCTTTAAAAAAGAATTTGATTTCTAAATTATTCATTATGCGTATTATATTCGTTTTAGAAATTATCATAAGTTTTCTGATTTCATATTTTAAATTATAATACTTATATTTATGGTTAACATTCGTTTTAAAACATATTAAATATGAACTTTTTAGCGGAAATCGAAAAAGCGCATAACAAATTGTAAAAAGAATAATATAAGATAAAGGATTTCCTAATAATATATTATAAGGCTATTAAAAACGAACAAGCTTGTTAACCGATTATAACGTTTTCGATTACAACAAAATTCCTTTTAAAAAAGCCTTTACAATATAAATAAAGATAAAAATTAAATTAACTAAAAATATAAAATATTTAAATGATAAACGACGTCGGATAAATGTCAAATAAACGTAAGCTATTGTAAAAATAAATATTATAGCAAAATATTTTATTTTCTTTTTCTATTAAAACAACGAAAGGTTAAATTTAGAGTTTCAGCCGTTATCGCTCGTAACTTTGGCCGTATTAGAAACGGTTAGTTAAAATTCTAGCGAGAAAACGTTTTAATCAGATTTATCGTGTTTATTAAAAAATTAAATAATTTCTATATATTTTTCGTTAATAAATATTCCTTTTATTTAATTGAATACTAAACCTTATTACTAGGTATTTTAAAAATCAAGATTATATTAAATTTATATTCGTATTTATCGGCTTTTCTTCACTTTTTAAATTTATTTCCAAACGGACGATTATGTTTTTTTTAACTTTTAAATCTTTTTTCAAAGGGACGTTTTTAAGTGCAAGTTTAAGGAAAGAAATGCAAAATAAAAGATATTATCTTTTATTTTGAATTATTAACAATTATTAATAAATTTTAAAAATAGTGTTATTAAATTTAAATTCTATAAATCTCTTAAAGTACAGCTTAGCATTAAGTCTTTTAATATTAATTTAGAAAATATTAAATATTTCGTTTTGGTTTTAACGTAATAAGGAGACTTTATTTCCTTTTAACAAAACTCGTTTTTTTAAAAATAAAATTAATATAATACTTAGTTATTTTCAGTTTAAGAATTATGATTCTACTTGAAAACAGATTTATATTATTTCGATCTTTATTATCAATATGTCTGTCTGCCTTTAATTCAGCGAAAATATTTTTGAAAACCAGTCGTCGGTTTTTATAATACGCGCGTAAACTGCTATATATAAAAATATACTTATATTTTCGTTTACTAACCTGTTCTATATTATTTGTAGTAATAATAAAACTTCTATTTCATCACCCTTCTAATAATTAATAGAACTTTTAAAATGATGCTTTAATATTTAATTTAATTATTTCGTTTATTGGTTCGTTTGAAGATAATATGTTATTAAAATTTTAACTTTGACGGTGATTGGTTTAAAAGAACTGGCGTTATATTTGGAAATAAAAAAACCTATCTCTATTAGAAATAACTTTTTCTGCTATTCCATGTTTATCAAAGTAATTTTATATGAAATCGTAAATTAATTATTTTACTGTTATATTTTTTTAAAACGTAGTAGATATGCGTTTTTTTAAACCTATTCATATTTATGTCCATTTTATAATATGTAATTTTTGCATCGTAATTTTTCAATAAGAAAACAAATTAATAAAAGAATTTTACGTTATAAGATTTCATACCTTATTAAAATCGTTTACAAATTACAATAAATTATATATTTAATATAATGTTTCTTTATTGTATTGCAAAAATAAGAACCTTTAATTATTTTATTAATTATTCTTCGTAATTGTAGAACATTTGTTTAGCAAGTATTTAATAATTTTAAAGTCTTCTTAATCACTCTATATTAAGCTTTTGCAAAATTATCTGACAAAACACTTTTGTTAATATTCGAAAATATAATATTTGTTATAGTACCTTAATAAATCTATTAATTATCCGCTTATATAGTGGATTTTCTTCTGTCTTTCTATATTACAAATTTTTCGAAACCATATTAATAACTTTGAAGGTAAACCTTTCTAATATTTTATATAACTGCATAATGCTGTCCTTATTATATTATAATATTTACAAATTTTCTTTAGGGGCTTTAAACTTATAATCGCCTTTGCAAGTAAAAGTCTCTGTTTAAGTATTCTTTTTCTTAGTATAATATATCTAAAAGTTAAATCTTAACAAAAAACCGTTTAAATCTTTTATTTTCTAATTAAAATCTATATTTTCATTACTTCGACAGATTATTTATAATTAAATAAATATTACACTTTTCTTTTAATATCGTTAAAGTAAGGATTTTATTTTTTTTCAAAAAATATTAATAATCGCCAATAGTTCTTTATCATAAATCGGATATTTAAATTTTTTGTTTTGTAACGCTGTGAAATAAGAAGTTATTAGATTTTGTTTTACCTTTTTTTAGTTTTTAGAAAATAACATTTAAAACGTAAAATAAGGCGGCGGTTTTCACTGATTTCCTTTTAAGTGCAGTAAAAGATTCTTATAATTGATATTTAAGTAATTTCGTTTTTAAATTATTAAAAAGCTTCGTAAATTTGTTTTAAAGATTTAAGTTTTTTTTTAATATATATTCTAATAGTAAATTTCTTCAATAATTTATTTATATTTCTATATCTATTAATTAAATTACGTGCCTAATTAATAAATTTTAAAATCTGGTAAACATCTAGTACATTTACTTTATTAAGAATAAACTCGTTTTTAATTACTCTTAGTATAAAAACTTCGATTTAAATTTAGCCGAAAATAAAACTAAATTTCTGAAATCCTAACCTTTAACTATGTCATATATTTTTTACTATATTAACTCGGACATATATATCGTTTAAAATTTGAAATACTTAAGAAAATTAATATTGGTATGATTTTAAAGTTTTCAAATAAGTGAGAATAGTGTCAAAATATATAAATATAAAGTTATTTTAAAAGGTTTTAAAAATTATTATAATTAATGATTAAAAAATTATAAAGATAATAATAATTATTATAAGCGTAACTTCATAGTCGTAATATTCGTATATCTTTATAAAAACGGATTTTCATTTTTCTTTTTTAGTTATTCGTATACGGTATTAACCGTTTCGAAAATTAAATATGGTAAGTTATATTACTTTATTAATGTTTTTCTTAAATATATTTATAAAATTTCAAAGTAACCATTTGTAATAATAATATTATTTAATTATTAGTACTTATTTATACGTTGGTAAATTACAGTTTGTTTTATTTAATTTTCTACTTATTATACTTAAACTTAAATACTTCGAGAACCGTGTAACTTGATAAAGAATTAAAAGACTTAATATATTTTTAAAAATTCTAATTATATGCTTTTTGTAATATTGTTACTCTTTGTAGCTTTATACAATAAATTCTATAAAGTTTTAAATAATATCTCTTTTAGTAAATTCCCGGTAATTCGATTAAACGTATAAATATAATTTATAATCTTTTTTATATATCAATAGTTCTTTAAAGTTTGCGATATTTACGTAATATTATATTAATTTGATTCAAAATTTATACTTCTTTAATTATATAGCAAATTCTTCAATAATTCGTTTTAGATACCGTCTTATTAATCTAGAAAAACGGTTAACTTTTTCAATTAATTCTTAAATTATAAATACGAAACTGAAACATTCCTAAAATAATATTATATTCTAAAATATCCGTTGTATTAAGTGTATCCCTAAATCTAAATAAAAAAATTCTTAATTAATCGAAATACATATCCATTTCTATATTTAAGCAGGTTTTCGTTTATTATCATTCGCTTGTAAAATGTCAACTTACATCACTAAAAGACATAATATTTTTCTTCTATTGTTAAAATAATAAAATAACTTTTCCGTTTTAAATTTATTGTAACTTGAAACGTTGTATATTTAAATTAAAGAAGAATATTGATTTAATTCCCAACTTCTGTTTTTACCTTATATAAAAGTTTTATTAATCGATTCGTTACTATCTTGATTTAGAAAACTTTTTATTTTTTAACTGATATAATTTGCTTATAAAGCACAGTTCTATTTTCGAGCCTTTTTAACTGCATATTTAGTACAATAATTATCTATATATTTATGCCATTTCAATTTGCTTAACTGGCATTTCACAGCAACGATTTTCTTTTAACTTAATCTTTGGTCTCGTATTTTTCGAATTTTATAATTGAAAATATAAATTTAAGAAAAAACTATATCTATATTCAAGAATTTATTTTACATATAAAACATTGGCAAATAACACAAATATTCTTACGATATGGCTTTTCAACTTTATTCTAATAAGAAATATAAATAATAAAATTTGAGATATTTTAGCTATAAGAAGGTTTCTATATATTTACAGTTTTTATCTAATTCTATAAATATCTATATATCTTATTCAGGTCAAGACATGTTATTTTCTTTCACGTATAAATAAATTAAATCATCGCTGTTATACGAAGCTAAAAAAATATAATACATTGTAGAAATCTCATAAACATTACTTTAAACATAAAATACAATTCAAAAGTTCGCAAAACTCGGGAGATAATTATTTATATTTATTAATATCTGGCCGAAACTGGCCGTATTCGATACATATCTCGTATTTCTATATATCAAAATAACAAAAACATTCTAAGTTTATAAATATCTCAAAAGCCGTTGGTTTTAAATAATAATTGCAAGCTTTAATCTCCCGGTCCTAGCATATAAAATAATTCTTGTACTTTAAGACATCGTTTTGAATTTAGATAAATATGGCAATAGTACATTCTTGTTAAAGAAAATCGGACTAATTTCTTTTTTTTCTTTTTTATTTTATTATCTCTTTCTTTATTTAGGCGCTTTAACTTTTGTCTAGAGTTAAAAATTCCGTTTTTATTAGAATTCTTCTTAATTGGAAAACGATATTTCTTTTAAAGCACCCCTTTTTATTATAATTAAAATGTTTTATATTACACTTATCTTTTTTAGGCTTTTTGAAAACTTACCTTTATCTTTTTGAATTTGACTACTAAAGCCTTTTTTATTATTTCGTTTGCTAACTCTTTTCGTCTTAAAATATCGATCAAAAATACATTTATCAGCAATAATAACTTTATCAGCATATTTTGTAAAAGATTCCATCTTAGGTTTTATATCAAATTCGTCCTTGACCTATAATTTTAACCCTTTATAATAAAGGTGAAATAATATAGTTTTATTAAAAACTTTTGAAATTACCGCTAAAGAATAAAACTGAGTTATATACTCGGATATCAACATGGTTTAGTCTAAAAAAAGTAAAACTATTTAACCGAATATTATTTTTTACCGGGATCTTTCAATTATAGTCCTATAGCCTTTTCCAAATGCCGGTATTTGCTATAAATATAATTTATAATATCTCAAATATCGTTAAATTAATTTTGCAAATAATGTTTTAAACTAAATTTAAACTATAAAAAACTTTTTTCCGCAAGTAACTGCGAAATAACTATTAGTTTTTTTAATAATCTTCCGTTAAAAGGTTCTTATAAAGATTTATATTAAACCTGGCCTAGACCAAAAATCCTTTTATATTAATAAAGCTATTATAAAATTTTGAGAAAATTAATTTATAATCTTTAACATCTAGTAATCCATAACAACTGAAAATAAAACGGTATTTTCGCGTAACTAATTTTCGTAGAATAATCACAAAATCGAAATCTTTTATTATTAGGTGTTTTAAACAATTTCTTTTAGCGCTCGGACCAAGATTATTAAAATATATAACTTCTTATTAAGTATTGGCTCTTTTTTCTTGCTTTTTTATATAGTTATATATTTTTTTCCTCCTTTTCTTTCTTACTTCTCTTAACCTTAAATCCTCAATTTTTAATAGCATCTTTTATAAAGGTAAACTGATACTAAAAGAAAAAGAAACCTCTTTAAAATCGGATGGTTTCCGGAGCTATATTAGCGATTAACCGAAATACTGTTTTAAGAAGAGGTAAATTATATAATCTGGTTACTAATCCTTTACTGGCTAATAACGGGGTTTGGATTTATTATTCAACTTTTAAGTATCGACTTTCAATATCATTTTTACTAAGTGTAAAAAGACTTATACTTTAATTAACCATAAATTATTCGTCGAGTCGTAATTAAGAAGTTATCTGAATATAATGAATATATTATATATATATATATCTAGAAATGTAAACAATATCGAAAACAAATCGTAATATACAAATAACAATAAGGCGAAACATAATCTATTACCATTTATAATTATCTGGCTTAATACGTTCCAAAATCTAAATTCGAAATCTTTAATTACGTCGTTATTTTCGTTTTCAAATTTCGTTAATAATGTCTTTTATAAAATATATATTTTTTGGACATTTATTATTTTAAAATTCTACTACTGTTATTTTTATTAATTTAATTTTATTCTAAAATTCAATGTGAAGTCAAATCTTTTAGGAAAATATGTTTCTTTTAAATATCTAGTATTAATAACTTTATCTTTTCGATGTCTATATAAAACTTAAATGTAGTAAATAAAATATTTTATAAGAATTGTATTATTACAAATAACTGATGTTCTATATTTCGACTGTTCTCGTATAATATTATATTTAATAATAGCTTAAGGAAATAATGTAGTGCCAAGTACTTTTTATATAGTTATCATATTAATATTTTTCTTATAATCGTAAAACGATCAAGCTTAGAATTCTTAACCCCTTTGCTAGTTAATATTTAATATTTTTAACGATAACACTGATAAGAGTTCACACAGCATTTTATACGTACTTAAGGTTTACTCTTGAGATTTACTCTTACGTTTACCTTTAAGGTTTGCCGCGTAAAGCTCAAACTTTTATAAGTTATATTATCTATATCACGCTTTATACAAGGTTAAGTTCATCGAATGCATACTAATAAAAGCTCGATTCTTTAAGAACTCTGCCAAACCGTGGAACCAACGGGTATACGGTTTATTATAGTCGAAGCTTATCGGCAACTATTCGTCTTTAAAATAAAGCTCTATAGAACCAAGGTATAATTTATTCTAATCGTAAAAACTGTAGATGAATTATCGTGTTCGAAAATACTGAATATAGGATTAATCGTATAAATTATATAGTACAAAACCTTTTTATATATATAGTTTAGTTTGAAAAAAGTAAAGTAAACGTAATATATTTTTTATTCAACTTTTAAATAGAATACGATAAACTGCTACAGTTTATAAAATCGATTTTCTATTTCCATAATTATGTCTAATAATATTTAATTGTTAAGAATAATGTGAAGTAATTATCAATACTTAGCTATAAATAATAATTTTATATTTCTTTTAAATACGAAAACTGTAACATATTGTATAAATAGTTTCGAACATCAAATTTAAATATATATAATTAATTCTTTAGATATGTATTAAAACTATATAATTTATTTTAATTAAAATTATAACGACAGAAAAGTTTCATAAATTAACATTCTTTAAATAGTATATTGTAATTCTATTTATTATATTTTAATAATCTTATTTTAAATCTTTTTCTTATATCTTTTTCTTTAAATAACAATGTATTTACCGTACTTTTATACTTATATTTAGTATTTTTTCGGATGAAATATTAAAGTCTTGTTCTTTTTATCTAGTTCTTATCGATAATGTGCAAAACGATCTTTATCTAATTAATATTTCTGTTATTATAAAGAAAATACATACTTCGGCTAGCCTTAATTATATAAAATTTTAATTTATTCTTCTAAAATAATTTAAACATATAAACGTTCTTTAATATAATATAATTTGTTACTGCAGCTGTATAATTAATTATTACTATGTATTAGTATATTTCGATTCGTAAATCTAACATTTTTAAATTATTAACAACTTTTATTATAGTGTTTAAATTCCTTTAAATCTCGTTATTTTACGTCTTTATTATAACTAAGCTTTTTTAACCGCTTTTTTAAATATATTAAACGTTTTATATATTTATATATATAATATCTTAAATTATTACATTTATCAATCTTTTCGATAGATTCGATCTTAAAACTATCGTAATTGCCTTGTATTCTAAGATAAATATATCTTTTTTCAAGTAATTAATTTTTCTGTATATTATATTACGTCCTATTGTATTAAGTTCGTATAGTACTTTTACAAGCTTCGACTGAAAACATAATTCTTCGTTTTAATAACTTCTTTATTTTTCCGATGTATAGTAAATATTAATCAAAAATATAAATGAATAACATTTTCTTTTTAACAATATTTTAATTATTTGCTCAATTAACTCCTTTTTCGTTATATAATTATATTATTTATTTTAATAAAATATTTTGCTTGCTGATATCATTTTTCTTTCGGCTAATGTTTTAAAGCTATTCGATAATCAAGTCGATCTTATAAGATAATAGTTCGAAAAACTCGATACTACGATTTATTACGTTTATAATCTTTCTCTTCATTATGAAAATGAAATTCCTCTTAATATATACCTATTAGATGTTAATAAATATGTTTTTTTATTTTTTACAAATATAAAATCGTTATTTACCACAGTAAATTACATATATTTCAACGTATCTGTTGAAAGTTTCTAGATAAATAATATTTGTTTACTTTTGATATTTTTTAACAATTTTCTTTAAAACGTTTTATTATTACCTAAGTACATTTTGAGCTAGCTTTTAAGCTTTTTGTATTCCGTGTCAAATATTTTATTCAGACAGTTCGCGTTTGTACTAAATTTAAATTATGTTAACACTTTACTTATTTTTATTAAATAAAGTTTTATTCGATTCATTCGGCCATTCTCAAAAAATAAGGATTTAAATATTTTATCGTCGAAACGTCTTACAAATATTTCGATAATACTTTATTTCGCTATAATTAAAACATTTAGCGGAGTTTTTAGTTTTATGTTAAACCAGTTTAAGTTCTATAAAATCTAACACCGTACTGTTTAATGTAAAAGATACGTCTTAGTATTTCTCTTAATTGGTAAATTAACTCCTATACCTTGACATATATCGCTTTTTTTATTTTTAAATTAAAGTCGGCGATATTTGATTCTAATAAGTACGAATAATAAAGTTATATTACAATATAAAAAAACGAATATCGAAATAAAAACCCCTATTCTATTATAATAATATTATTAAACTATAATAATTATACCGATAAAAATGATAAGTAATAATAATAAAAATATTGGTTTTGTAGGGTTAAATTTTTAAAGAAAGACATCTCCTTAATATATATACGAAACTCGAACTTTTTAATCACTCGAAGCTCATTATAGGCGTGATATATTATTCCACTTCAGGCCTTTCCTTTTACAAAAAAAACATTTATATTTTATTAAAAGAAATAATAATAACAATCTAACGCCATAACAAATACAAAATATATATATATCGTTATTAAGTGATTCTTTTTTTAACGTGATGTATTTTTCAAAATCTTTAATTTAGAACTGCGGCTGCGTTACTGAGTTCACTTATTATATTTTAAAGTTTTTTCTTTATTTTTTCTGCATTTCATCCTTTGGTTGCTAATCGTTAATTAATGTTGAATACTTTTTTCTGAACTCGAGAATTTTGAAATAAATTATAGTTTTGGCCGATTTCTAGTAATTTAATATATATTTTCTCTTTATTAGTACCGTGGTTTATACATCTTTATAAATAAAACTTAAATATATTAATTGTTAATAAATAAACTAAACATGTATTTGGCTTTACGATTACAACATAAGTGTTGTATAGATTTGGAATGATGGAAAATTAAGGAAATATATAAATATGTTAATTTAAAAACGACGAAAAGTCCGGAGAGAATTTAAAAATAAGCGGTAAAATTTTAGTAAGCTGGGATATTTTAAATATATTTTTATTTTAATGTTTACCTTTTAATTTCAAATATCTCTTGCATGTATTTTATATTTTCTAATAATTATTATTTTTATTTAAAATGAAGTGTTTAATTTTTTATAGAGTTAATTTCAATATATTTTATTAAAAAAAGAAATTATTTAAATAATATATATATAATCAAAATAGTGTATTAAAGTTTTAAATGTTATAATATGTATAAAAATCTTAGCGACATTAATGTAATTTTATTATTATCGATAAAACCGTAGTTGCTTCATAATTCGATCGTTTATAAGATGTTATGAAATATTATAAAAATATATTGTAATCGAATTTATAAAATGTGAATTTAATATCCGTATTTGGTTCTTTTAATACGCTAAATAATATCGACTATTATCGTTTAAACGTAATTAAAATCCATATTATAAATAACAAACTCGGTTTTTAAATGAATAAAGTAAAAGAAATTTAAATCCTAAAATTATAGATTTTAAATATATATATTAATTCAATTGTAAAATCTTATACAAATATATATACAATAATATAATAACATTTCTTATTTAACAATATTTTTCTTTAATAATAAACTGAGTAATTCTTTCGTAACAACATAACTATTGAATTGGGGATAGAGCTAATCTAGGTGTATGAGATACAGAACATCTTGATCAGGGCTTGGGAGTGGAAATTGTCTGGCATCCTCTTGCTGTGGAAAACTGCATACAAAAGTTGACAGGTCAGCATTTTATAGACAGCCGCCGACCCACTTGGAAATGCTAGAACCTTCGACAACAAACATCGTCGATGTCTAACAGCTAGGTATCACCTTGCAGCCTAGCAACCCAACACCAACCCCACTTCACTATTATGGTATACTATAAATTAGATATATTTTCGAAATTTCATAATCTTGAAAACTCATTTTAAAAATAAGTTCTCTTGAATTTGTAAAACAATGAAAAATGATTAATGAAAATTGTATTCTAATTAAAACGGAATATAAAAACATGAAATAAAATGTCGTTACATAATTTCTTTAATATTCTTTCAAATCTTAAACCATTTAAAATTTAATATTCGTAGGTTTGCTTACTTCAATAAACGTAAATTATCTTGTTTTAAAAATTTAAATTTAAATTAATTAAATTACAATTTTAAACAGGTATTCTATTAACGACAATATAGCATCACAATAATTAATTAATAACATATTTATTTTTTTAATCGGTATTTTTGAAAAAGCTGGATATATTGAAAAATATTCCAAAAAACTCTATTTAATTATAATCACAAAAATGCGTTAAAGTATTTTCGTTTTTAATTCATTAATTAAAAATTCCCTTAGTTTAATGTTTTTTAAATATTAATTTTATAAATCTCCTCTGAAATCCTAATATATATAATTATATATATCTTTTTCGTTTAACATATTTGAATTAGTAAACCTTTTTAAATGCGAAAGGTTTCGTAGTAATATGATTTTTAAAAAAAAATTAATTAATACGGCCCGGGAATCTTATATCAAGAGGATGGCGTTCGGTATCACTATTGGAAGCTTGCTATCATGACCAAGAAGGCCTGAGGGATCACTTGTGCCGTATGGCCGCCCCAGAGCCTTGATCTTTTTCCAATAGAAAACATATGGCGTATTTTAAAGTTACGATTAAGTAAGCGAAAGCATAGGTTTCGTTTTGCTGCGGAGATGAAATATGCCATCGAGGCAGAATGGCGGGATTTAGAGCCCTATCTCTTTTACAAGTTCGCTATGGCTATGCCTAAATGGCTGCGTTTGCTTAAAAAATAAATACGGCCTTATTAAGTACAAATTTCTGTATATATAACAGCCAACAGATTGTTCATAGCTGTTGTTGTTGTTGAGATATTGATTTTTGAATATTTAATATATGATTTAGAGGGTGGTTCGGAAACTAAATGGAGCCGATTGTACATATCGAGTCCAATTAATCTCCGAACAGCAAATCCGACTCTGTTAAAATAGATTGAAGTGGGGCAGGGTGTTACGCCCATGATCACGCTCGGCTGATCAGAAAGCCCGGGTCTCGCATGTATATTAAGGAGTTCTTTTTTTCGCCATGGGTTCAACCCCCAGGCATTATAAACGACCATCACCACTCAGCTTATTTTCTGTGTTATGACCTAACGGTCTTGGCTTCTTCCCGGACGGTCAGGACCACAAGGGGAACGGGTCCCACCCTAGCCAAAACGTTACGTAATTAGCTTAAAGGTCTCAAAGCGCCAAGCGCCTTAAGCCCCTTAAGCCAGCAGGAGGGCTCAAAGAGCTTAAAGGTCTTCAGGGTTTAAGCCGTTTGAACACCTTAAGCCAAAATAAGAATATATACGTTCGTTATTTCTATAGTTTAGATAACTTCAGTTTGCAATATAATATCGTTACCTAAAACGCCCTTGGTATTACGAAACGTAATACGTTATTATATCCATTATTCAGATTTTTACGATATTTTTGTTAATATAAACCCGTCGACTTAAAGTTTAATAATTGGTTAAATTATAAAAGCCGTTATACGTTACAAGTTTTTATTCAGTAATACCGTCAGATTTTAAGCAATATTCAATATTGTTAAAATATCGACCACCATTTAGAAAACCTTAATTTAACAGTTTTAAGCTCGAATTTAGGAACTGGAAAAAAAAGTTCGACAATTTAGGATTACGTTTGCCCAATCTTTTTTTGTTCGTATAAAGCCGAAAAAACCAGAACTTTATAATAAAAAAGGTAACCCTTAAACCTTTTTAACTGAAATACAAATTTATTTTTATTTCCTAAATCTTAACGATTTAACGGATATAATCTTAATAATAAAAATATATTTAATAGAAAATTCGGTTAATCAATTTAAGCTTATTACAAGAAACTTTTTAAAAATAAGAAAAGTAAATAAAAAAAACTTTGTTAATGAAATTTTTTTAACTTATATTAATTTCGAAAACAAAATACGCGATAATTTCGGTAATCCGGATAAAAAACGATTAACGGCTTAATAACTTTTATAATTCCGATAAAAAAAACCTGCGTTCAAATACGCCGTAACCTTTAAAAGTTTCGCGGTTAAAGCGGAATAAGGAAACAATAAAACCGATATTTTTATTAACATATTTTATAAAGGGTTAAAAGATAATATAAAAAATGAAATTATTCGGATCGAACGATTAATTGCCCTAAACCGGTATATCATAAAGGTAATCAAAATTAATAATCGATAATTTGAAAAACGACAAGAAAAAAAAAGATAATATATCCCGCGTTCGGGATATAAGTTTAATTAGGGAAAAAAAACGTATTACTTACTTCTTACGGAACAACGCCAGGACCTATGGAATTTGGCGTTACCCATAAACAAAATTGAAGCCAGATTAAATGCTTTAATTACGGCAAAATAGGACATAAGGCTTATAAATGTAAGAAACTTAAGAAATTACGATAAGATAATTAAATCCTTATACCGGAGGGATAACCCAAAAATAATTAAAGAAACGATAATAAAATTATTAATATAATTTAAGCCTAATTAAACTTATCCCGATAAAAGATTTAACGAAAAATGCGAAAAACCAAGAAATTAATTCGATAGGTATTACGAATATAATAAAAGGCATTATAAGGATAATTATACGAATATTGGGATTAAATAAAAAAACTTTGCCCCGGAACATCTGATCAATATGGCAGAATGTACGTTATATACTGTCGACGACAAGAATATCCCGATTACGAAAAATAAAAATAATATATTTATGTACGAATTACCCGTATATATTATAAGGGATTCGATTTTCCAAACCGTACCGGGCATAATAAAAATAATAAATAATAATATCGATAATTTCGAACCATAGCCCCAGGAAATGTCCAATAACTGGCCGAAATAAAAAGCTGGCCCGAAAAAAGGTAATACCCGTAAAAAAACCCTTTTTGTTATTATAGATAATATAACCATTAAACGGAAAAGGAATTAATTTAACGTACGGTAAAAAAGCATTATTAAAAAATTATTACGGATCTTTATTTTTAATTAACATTTATTATAGATCCTTACGAAAAAAAATTATTAAGAAAAAAATATATTAGTTTACAGGAAATTTTTGGAACGATAACCATAACGACGCATAATAGGATATAATCGTAAATATAAGAAAACAATTTATTCGATAAAAAAAATTATAAAAGAACCAGGAATAATTAATACGCTTCGAAAAAACAATACGTCGATAATAATAACAAAGACAGCAGCTTAACGCGTGAAATAAAGAAATATAAATAAGGCTCGACCAATTCGAATAAAAGTTAAAAAAAAAGTTATTTATAAAAAAGCCGTAAAATAACGAAACTTAAAGGAATTAAAAGGAATTCCTAAAAAAGGTTTTAAACGTAATAATAGAAAACGTTAACGATTTTATTATTTTGGAAATACGAATCGGAACGTATTAATATATTGTAATAATTGATTACGGAACTTTAAACGGAAATTATATTATAGTGGATATGGTTAATAAATTTAAATTGTTATGGAAATATAAGTTAAAACCTTATATAATAACGAATGCCGAAAGTTAAAAATTTATTTACGATAACGGAAAAGTAATACGCAAAATTAATTATTTTAAGATTTTTATTTAAGAACGATACTAAACGGTTAATTTCGATATCGTTTTATTTAGGAATTACGATATAATCTTAGGATTACCATAGATACGCCAGTACGGAATTTTGATTAACGGCGGAATTAATTAGGTAAAATTTATTTTACTTTTTATTAATAAATAAAAAAAGGGAAAATTAAAATCTTAATATTCGATCGATAATAACGATAAATGTAGGCATAAAAATACAATAAATATCTTATTATTTAAAGGAATAAAATACAAAAAAAAACGGGTATTAAAAAGAATACGACGTATTATTATTATTATTAAAGCAAAACTTAAATACTAACGATTTAAAATAATAAAAATAACAACCTAAAGAATTAAAAAATTTAATTAATATATTACCATAATACCATAAATACGAACAGTTCTTGAGGAAAAAACTCGATACGAAATTATCAGAATATAGCGAATAAGATTATAAGATAATCCTTAAGGAAAAGTTTTCCACAAAGTTTTACCTTATTTATAATTTCGGTAAAAACGAATTACCTATTTTTAAAAAATATCTGGAAAATCGGTTACAAAAAGGATAAATTCAACCTTCGAAATTATTAACAGGATACCTTATGTTTTTCGTATTTAAAAAAATGGGAAATTACGACTTATGGTTAATTACTAACAATTAAATACCGTTATTATTAAAGATCGAATATTATAACCTATAATTACGGAAATCAAAAACCGATTTTACGGAACCAAATAATTCATAGCATTTAATCTTAAAAATGGATATAACATGATTAAAATTAAGAAAAAATACGAATAAAAAATAACTTTTAAAACGAAATACAAATTATTTAAGTATTTAATTATAATAATAGGATTTATAAACGTACCAATAACCTTTTAATAAATAATTAATTACGTATTACGAAAATACTTCGATATTTTCGTCGTTTATTATTTCGACGATATTCTTATTTTTTTAAAAATGGAAAAAATATACGTAAAATACGTTTATAAGATTTTTTAAGCTTTATAAAATGCAAAATTATTTATTAACGTAAAAAAAATTAGTTCCATATACAAAAAATAAAATATCTGGAATATATTATTACCCCGGGATATATTAAAATAAACCCCCAAAAAATCGTTATAATTACAGAATAACAAACGCCAACCATAATTAAGGAAATATAAGCATTTTTTGGATTCGCCAATTATTATAGAAAATTTATTCGAAACTTTAGCAAAATAATTATACCTTTAACAAATTTTATAAAAATAAAATTTAAATAAACGCCAAATACGGAAAAAGCATTTCAAAATATTAAAAATATAATTACTAACGAACCAGTATTAATTATGTACGATCCAAACCGCCCCGTCGATCTAAAAACCGATATTTCGGATTACGCGTTAAACGTAATAATCGGATAGCGAAATAATTAAGGCAAATTATACCTTATTATATTTTTTTCGTATAAGTTAAAAAAAGCCGAATTTAATTATAACATTCCAAATAAGGAATTTATGGCCATTATTATGGCGTTTCGGAAATTTAGGCATTTCTTAAATGGAAATTTATATTAGGTTAAGGTTTATACGGATTATTAAAATCTTACTCGATTTATTACGATCAAGGAATTTATAGGATAATAATTAAAATACGTAAAAAAATTGGCGAAATTCTATTTCGTTATTATTTACAAAAAGAAAATCAAAAAACGGCAGAATAAACGCTTTAAATAGGCGACCAAACCTTAAAAAGAAATAAATTAAAGTTAGTTATACGATTTTTGATATTATTATAGAGAGATATTTACGCTTACGATAGATTACGACGATTCGGGTAATACCTTTCGATATATATCAAAAAATTTAGTAATATAACGATAATCTTCTAAAAAACCAAAAAACAAACAAAACATAAATTTCAGAAAAATACCAAAAGGATTAATACGAAAAAATACGAAAATTAATTACATAGATATCTAAGGATTTATAAAACCTTAAAAAGGTTTTAACGTATATATTCCTTTCCCAAAATAAAATTAATAATATAAAAAATCATACGGCAATATAATATTTACGCTAAAGTAAAAGTTCGACGACATAAACTATACGGAAAATTACAGCCATTATTAGATATAAAGCGATTATGGTATTTAGTTATATTCGATTTTATCATTAAATTTCCTATATTAAAAGATCTAGTGACAAAAACATATTACGATAATATTTTCGTAATCGTCGACTGATTTAGGAAAACTTTTTATTTTTTACCATATTATAAGGACATAAACGTCGAACAACTGGCATACATTTTTTTTAAATATATTTTTAACATATACGAATTATTAACAGAAATTATATTAAATAAAAAATTAATATTCGTATTTAAATTTTGGTAAAACCTAATAGCATATATCGGCCTGAATTATAAGTTATTTAACGTATTTAAACCATAAATAAACAGATAAATAAAATAAATAAATTAAATTTTAGAAACTCATTTACGATATTATATCAATTACGAACAAAATAACTAGGATAAAAAGTTACTGGTTATTTAATTAATTTATAATACCAGTTATTACGAAAATATTAAAATAATACTTATAAACGCAAATTTTGGTTTTACTTCAAAAGTTTACAAAAAAGTACGTTATAATAACCCGGATAATATTAAAATAATTTTCGCGTTAAAATAATTACGATAACTGCATTAAAAAATAAAAACAGAACTGGAATTCGTACAAAATTAAATAAGTAAATATTATAATCAAAAAAGGTTAAAAAAATTAATTTTCGAAAAAGGGGAAATAATTTACTTAGTTACCAAAAATATTTAAATAAAATAACCTAACAAAAAATTTGATTTTAAATATATCGGTTTATATAAAATCGCAAAAAGAAATCGCAAAAAATAATTACCAATTAAGACTTTCAGCAAAGGTTAAATTTTATCTAATTTTCCATGTTTCCTTATTTTAATTAACAATAAATACGATTAAAATATATACGGTATAAAACGATATAGAAGTAAAAAACGAATAGGTATACGAAATAAAAAAAATCCTTAATATACGAAAATAAAACGCATTTACTTAATACCTAATCAAATAAAAAAAATACCTAAATTTCGAAAATATTTGGAAATTTACCAAAAACCTTATTAATACCTAACGCCTATTAAAAAGTTTGTACTAGCAATAACGGCCGCGTTTAAATTAACAATCGACCAATTAATAATCGGAATATCGGGCCAGTTAACCACAGCCTGTGCTAACGAAATAACCGTAACGGCGGCCTCCAGTTATTATTATTCTTTTTCCAAACGTTCGAATTCCTTTATCGCCTCCGCACCTTAAATACTTCGACGAAATATTTCCATACCGCGACAACAAAATAACCGCCTTTGTTTCTGCAAACGATCCAATTTGTTAGCAGCGGCCCGCAACATTTTACGAACCTTTTTTTCTTTACGCTTTACACGATCTTTTTCGTTAAGCAGTTTTTGGTGTTTAACTTCCGAAGGCCCAAAAACGTCATAAGGGCTACCATAATGGATATATCGCGCACATTTCAAAAATCCTCGAACGACCTTATAATCTGTATTTTCCTTTTCGTAACGAAAACAAAAAAGCATTTTAAAACCAAAACGTTTAATACGTTCTGAAGGGATTAAAACGTTAATACGTTTGCGAAAACGAAATTTTTCAATACGACTCGATATAATAAATATAAAAAAAAAGTTATTTATTAAAATTAATAAACAAATAATTTGATCTTTAAAGGCAAAAATCCTAAAAGGGGAGAAATCGTATTATAACCTAACGGTTTTGGCTTTTTCCCGGACGGTCAGGACCATAAGGGGAACGAGTCCCACCTTAGCCAAAACGTTACGTAATTAGCTTAAAGGTCTTAAAGCGCTAAGCGCCTTAAGCCCCTTAAGCCAGTAAAAGGGTTCAAAAAGCTTAAAGGTTTCAAGGGTTTAAGCCGCTTAAATATCTTAAGCCAAGACAAAAATATATACGCTTATTATTTCCATAATCTAAATAACTTTAGTTTATAATATAACATCGTTACCTAAAACGCCTTTAATATTACGAGACGTAATACGTTACTATATCCATTGCTTAGATTCCCACGATACTTCTGCTAACATAAACCCGTCGACTTAAGGTTTAATAGTTGGTTAAACCATAGAAGCCGTCGCATTCTGCTACTTCAGTTATCTAGGTTCAACACTATTAATATAATCGGATTAAGTTCTTTATCTCGACAATCCCTTTTCGTATTGTGACTTAGCTTGTTTATCCGCACTGATCAAGAACAATTCCCACTTGCCCCAATTTAATATAAAATTTAATAACGCAACAACTACGAGGCTTAATATTTTCGAAATTTTAAGATAAGTTACTTATGAAAATATAAAACAATAAGGGTTAAAAATAATAAAAACCTAAAGCCAAAAGTTTTTGTAAAAGATATAAATTTAATATACTTATTAATTTTTTCAATGTATAAAAAAATAAACTTTGATTTATAATGTAATTAGATTTTAAGTCTTTTAAATAATTCTTGTTTATACCCGTATATTAAAGAAAATTAATATATTACAAAATAAATATAACGTACTATATAAAACAAGCTGTACATATAAACAACCTGTACAATTTTAACTTTTTACGATAACAAATTTAAATTAATTAATTTAAATATATCAAAGTAGGTTAAATAAGTCCGATTTTCTTTTTTCTAAACGTATTTATAGCTTTTTACAAATATTCGTATTATATTCGAGCTTATCGTAAATGTTGTTTTTTTATTATGTTTATGTTAATTCTTTTACGAGTATTACTTTTAATCGTTATTAATTGCATTTTTTCCTCGTAGTATCTTTTTTGGCTAAAAACGCTTAATTCTTTTATATATTAAATGTTTTTTTCTTTTTATATACATTTATTTTTAGTTTTCTGTGTTTATTTAAAGTATAGTTTATTTCTCGTAATTAGGCGTTTTTGTCCTTTTTAAGAAATGATTTTATGTAAAAGTAACAACTTACTTTTTATTAAATAAATTGGTTAATTTAACGATTTTCGTATTAATTTACTCTAATAATTCTTTTTATCACTATTGTCTTCATTCTATTATTTTATGAATATATTTAAAGGTTCTCTGAAAAGAAAACGAATAAAATCCGCAAATATTAACAGGAAAAGGGTGAGCAGAAATGTTATGACCTAACGGTCGTAGCTTCCCTACAAACGGTCGAGGTCACAAGAAAAGCTGAATCCGACCTAAGCCAAGATGTTACGTAACTAGCTCAAAGATTTCAAGATGCCAAGCACCTTAAGCTCCTTAAGCCAGTAGGAAGACTTAAGGGGCTTAAAGTGCTTAAAGGCTTTAGCCGTTTAAATTATTCAAGCCAAAATAAAGATATATACGTTCATTTTCTCCTTAATGTAAATAATATTTATTTATAATAAAATATCGTTATTTAAAAGCTTTTCAATGTTACGAAACATAATAACTTATTATATTTATTATTTAGATTTTTACGATATTTCTATTAATATAAACCCGTGCATTTTTTGTTTAATCGTTAGTGAAACCGTTTAACCGTTATACATTATAAGTTTTTTTTAATAATATCGTGCTTAATCTAAATGTGGATTAATATCTAGGTATTTCCATTTATTTACATCTGGGCTAGGATTAAGAAACTTAAAGATTAAATTTAACAATTTGCGAACTAGATTAAGGCTGCCTTAATCCGTACGGTTATAATAAAATATAAGGCTATAAAAATCCTAACCTTACGACGAAAAAGGAAATATCCAGAGTTTTCTGACCTGGGTACGAGTATATTTTCGTTTTTAAGATCTAGAAAAACCTGTTAATAAGATTTTTATTATAGCGGTCTTCTTTACGAAAAATATCTTAGATTGGTTCGAGCCGGCCATAAGAGATTATGTGGAGAATACTGAGACCGATAGGAAAAAGATTATTAAGGTTTTTTTTAATTTTATTAAATTTAAGAAAAAATTAAAAGCTAATTTTGAAAATCCAGAGAAAAAACGTATGATAATATAATAGATCTTACGGTTATACTGTAAAAGATTTGTTTTTAAATACGTTATTTTATTTCGAAACTTTATAGTTAAAGGAAAATAAATCGATAATAACAATAATAACATAATCGATATAATTTATAAAAGATTGACGAATAATGTTAAAGATAAAATTATTAGGTTTTTACAATTTAAAGTTTTAGTTTGATATATTCCGAAAACTCTAAAAATCGATAATGAGTTATAAATATGCCGTATAGAAAAAAAATAATACGTTTTTAAATACGGCGGATAATTAGCGAATTAAGGAAAAAAAGAGATATACTATTTATTACGTACGGCACAGTACCTGACCTTATGGACCTAGAAACCGTTTAAAAAAGAATTAAAGCCAAATCTAATGCTTTAAGTTCGAAAAAATAGGACATAAAACATTTAAAGGTCAAGAACTCAAAAGATTACGATAAAATAAATAAAAACCGGTACCTAAGAGATAATTTGGAGAAAATCAGAAAAATAACGACAAAATTATTAATATAAGCGGGGCCAAATACGTGCTAGATATATTATAGCGAAAATTTCAACAAGAAATATAGAAAGCCCAAGAATTAGTCTAAAAAATATCTCGAAAATAATAAAATGCCTGAAAAGATGAGTAAAAAAATAATACAATTAAATTAAAACCATTTATCTTTGAACCATCGATTAATATAACAGGATGTATGTTATTAACTATGGACGGTAAAAATACTCTGTATACGATCAATAGAAAAAATTAATTTATTAACTAATTATATCTGTATATTATATAATTTGAATTTTGTTAACTAAATTAAAGAGAGCAAAAATAACGAAAAATTGTATTAATATGTTCGAACTATCACCTTAGAAAATAATAATTATAAAATAGCAGCGTTATAGAATTAGTTAACGGAATAGCGATATCTGTAGAAAACTCGTTTTTGTTATTATAAGTAGTATAACTATCAAACGGAAAAGGAATTAATCTAGTATATCGTAAAAAACATTACTAAAGGTCCATTCCAGATATTTATTTTTAACTGAGCTTTACTATAAACCTTAAAAAATAAGCATTAAAAGAAGAAATTTGATATTTTATTTAAGAGCCTTATTAAAAGGATAATAGGTTATAAAAGGCTTAATAGAATACTATATACTATAGAAAAAAAGAATTTGCTAAATAAGATAAGGAATTATAACAAAATTAAAAAGAACTGATATAACTTAAAAAAACAATACATTGACAATAACGACAAATATAGTAACTTAACACCATATATAGGGAGATTTAAATAAGGCTCGACAAATTTGAATAGGAGTGAAAAAAGGATTATCTATAAAAGAGCTGCCGGATAACAAAATCTATAAAAACCGGAAGAAACTTCTAAAACCGGCTTTAAATATAAGGATAGGAGCTGTAATTAACCGTATTACACTAAATATACGAATCGAAATATAGTGGTATGCTACAATAATAGATTACGAAACTTTAGGCGGAAATAATATTACACCGAATATAGTAAATAAGGTTAGATTGCTATAGAAATATAAGTTAGAACCTTATATAATTATAAACGCCAAAAATTAGTAATTTGTTTATGACAACAAAAAAAATCTTACGCGATATAAATTACTTTAAGATTTTTATTTAAGGACGATATTAAATAATAAATTTTAACATTATTTCATTTAGAAATTACGACATAATCTTGGGATTACGTGGATACGCTAGTATAAAATCTTAATTAATAAAGAAACTAGTCAAATAAGGTTTACTTTACCGTTTTTCGACATATAATAAAAAAAATATAAGATCTTAACATTCAATCGACCATGGCGACGAATATAAGTATAAAAATATAATAAATACTTTACTAGTTAAAGGAACGAAAAATAAGAAAAGAATGAGCATTAAAGAAATATACGACGTATGATTATTATAATTAAAGCTAAAATAAGGTAATTAAATACAATTTAAAATCATAGCCCTAAAGATGAAAAGATTTTATTTAATATATTACCATAGTATTATTAACATAAGTAGTTTTGTAGGAAAGAACTCGATACGAAATTATTAGAACATAACGAATAAACTTATAAAATAATTCTTCAAGAAAGCTTTTCGACGAAATTCTACATTATTTATGACTTTAACGAAAACGAATTACGCGTTTTTAGAAAATATTTGGAATATCGGTTATAAAAAGGATGGATTCGACCTTTAAAATTATTAACGAAATACTTTATATTTTTCATACTTAAGTAAAACCGGAAATTCCGATTTGTAATTAATTATTAATACTTAAACGATTTTATTATTAAAAATTGAAAATTATCATTTTTAATTGCAAAAATAAAAAAACCATTTTATAAAACTGAATAATTTATAATATTAGACTTTAACAATGAATACAACCTTTTTAAGATTAAAAAAGAATATAAATAGAAATAGCTTTTAAGACGAAATACAAATTATTTAAATACTTCGTTATATTAATAGAATTTACGAACGTACAAATAAATCTTTAGCAAATAATAAATTATAAATTACGAAATTACCTCGATAATTTTATTATATATTACTTTAATAACATTCTTATCTTTTTGAAAACGAAAAAGACACATGCCAAATACATTTATAAAGTTCTGTAAGTTTTATAAAACGTAAAGCTGTTAATTAACGCAAAAAGATTAATGTTATACTTAAATAGTATAATATTTAGTATATATTATTATTCTAGAATATATTAAATAAACCTTGAAAATCGTTGGAACTACAAAATAGCAAATGCTAATTACGGTTAAAAAGGTATAATAATTCTTTAAATTCGCCGAGTATTAGAGAAACTCTATTTAAAACTTTAATTAAATAATTATATCTTTAACTAATTTTACAAAAAAAGCAAACCTTTTAAATAGAGGCTCGAAATAAAAAAAGATTTTCAAAAAAGAATTAAAAAGAATGCAATTATTAAAAAATTAAAATTAATTATGTAGGATTTAATTTATTCCGTTAAGTTAAAAACCGATATTTCGGATTACGTATTAGATGTAATAATCGGATAGCGAAATAATTAAGGCAAATTATTTTTTATTGCCTTTTTTTCGTATAAGTTAAAAAAAGCCAAAATTAATTACCGCATTTTAAATAAAGAATTTATCGCTATCGTTATAACCTTTAAAAAGTTTACATATTTTCTTAAGAGAAGCATTTATTAGATTAAAACTTTTACGAATTATTAAATTTTATCCGTTTTATTACAACCGGAGCATTTACAGAACAATAATTAAGATACGCAAAAGTATTAGCAAATTTCGATTTCGTTATTATTTACAAAAATGGCTTAAAAAACGGCAGAACCGATACTTTAAGCAGGTGATCAAATTTCGAAAGAAAATTGGTTAAGGTTAGCTATATAATTTTTAATACCACTGTAAAAGGATATTTACGCCTACGACAGATTGCGACAATTCGAATAATATCCTTTGATGTATATTAGAAAATCCCGCAACATAACGACGATTTTTGAAAAACTTAACAAATTAAACAAAATACAAATTCCAAAACGATATTAAAAAGGTTTGATATAAAAAATATGTAAACATTAATTATATACATATTAGGGATTTATAAAACTCTAAAACAGTTTTAGTACACATATTATTTTATAAAAATAAAAACAATGATTTAACAGATTTGAAAATAATATAAGCTATATAGCAAAACTACAATATAACAATATAAACCTTATAGAGAATTACAGTTATTATTAATTATAAAACGACCATAGGATTTAATCACTACAAATTTTATTATTAAATTTTCTTCATCCGAAAGTTTAGCGATAAAAGTACCTGATAATAGCTTTTTCGTAATTATCAATAATTTTACGAAATTCTTTTATTTTTTTACCTTCATAAAAAATATTAAAGCCAAACAAATACTATATATTTTTTAACAACGCTTTTAATAATATATAAATTATTACATAAAAGTTTTTTAATAAAAGAGTTACGTTTACCTTGAAGCTTTAATAAAGCCTTATAATAGAAATCTACTTGAATTATAAATTATTTAACGCATATAAGCTTTAAACGAATGAATAAACGAAACAATTAAACGAAACCTTAAAAGCCTATCAACGATATTATATTAATTATGAATAAAATAACTCAGTTAAAAAGGGACTTACGGCTTAATTAATATAAAATACCAGTTATTAGGAAAACATCAAAATAACTTTAATAAATACCAATTTTAGTTTTATATCCAAAGTTTATAAAGATGGGTATAACGGACTTATTAACGTTAAAATAATTCTTACATTAAAATAATTTAAATAATTATATTAAAAAATATATATAAAGTTGAAATTCTTACGTAATTAAATAAGGAAATATTACAATTAAAAAGGGTTACAAATTCACTGTCTAAAAAGGGAAAATTGTTTATTTCAGTGCAAAAAAATTCAAACAAAACGACCTACTAAAATATTCGAGTTTAAGTATATCGGTCTCTATAAAATTATCAATAAAATGTTAGAAAATAATTACTAATTGAAACTTTTACCAAAAGTAAAATTTTACTCAGTTTTCCATATTCCTTTAGTTAGGTTAATGGCAAAAAAAATAAAGATACCTATAGTACAAAACAACATAAAACTAAATGATAAATAAATATATAAGGTGAAAAAATATATTAGATAGGCAAAAAAAACGCATTTACCTCATATCTGATTGAATAAAAAAAAGCATCCGGATTTCGAGAATATTTGAGAACTAATTAAAATTCTTATAAATGCCCAGCGTTGATTAAAGGGTTTTTATTAGAAATGGCAGGCGCGCTCTAATTAACAGTCGATTAGTTAGTAACCAAGATATCGAGCTAATCGGCCGCGATCTATATTATCGTAATAGCTGTAACAACAGTCTTTAATTATTCTTATTCCTTTTTAAGACGTTTAAATTCCTTTATAGTTTCTGTACCATTAATATTATAACGAAGTATTTCGATATTATGGTAACGAAGTAATCGTTTCGATTTTTACAAACGGTCCAATTTATTGGTAGCAATTCGAAACGTTTTACAACCTTATTTTTCTTTACGCTTTAAACGATCTTTTTAGTCCAAAAGCTTTTAGTGCTTAATTTTAGAAAAATCGAAAATATTATAAAGGCCGCCATGGTAAATATATCGTGCATATTTCAAAGACCTCCAAGGAACCTTTCACTTTGCGCTTTTTTTTCTTCTAACGTAAGCAAAAAGGCATTTTAAAAGCAAAAGGTCTGATACGTTTTAAAAAAATTCAAAGCTTTAGTACGTTTACGAAAACGAGAGTTCTTAATACGACCGGATATAATAAATATAAAAAAAGGTTACATACTAAAATTAACAAATAAATAATTGGATCTTTAAGAACAAAAATCCTGGAAGAAAAAAGATTGTATTATAACCTAACAGTTTTAACTTCTTTATAAATGGTCGGGGTTACAAAAAAAGTTAAATCCGACCTAAGCTAAGATATTACGTAACTGGCTTAAAGGTTTTAAGATGCTAAGCACCTAAATGTTACGACCTGACAAGCCACGGCCTACAAAAACGGTCGCAGCAAAGAAGGCCAAGAAAGCTATGTAGATCAGGTCACGTAATGGATCACCAACTTACTGGTGGTAAGCCAGTAAACCGGATCACCAACTTATTGGTAATAAGCTAATAAGCCGGATTACTAACTTACTAATAATAAGCCAATAAGCCGGATTACCAATTTACTGGTAATAATTCAACTAACGGAATAAGGATATATACGTTTACTAATTCCATAATTTAAATAACTTTAACTTATAATACTTATTAATATTAATCGTTTATAATATAATATTATTATTTAAAGTATTTTTGGCATTACAAAACGTAATACGTTATTATATTTATTTTTTAAATTTTATAATACTTTTATTAATATAAATCCATTAACTTAACATTTAATAATTAACTAAATTCTATAATTCGTTATATGTTACAAATTTTTATTTAATTATCCCGTTAAATTTTAAGTAATATTTAATATTATCAAAATATCGATTAATATTTAGGAAACCCTTATTTAGCAATTTTAGGCTTAAATTCGAGAATTAGAAAAAAAAATCGACAACTTAAGGTTACGCTATTTATCTAACCTTTTTTTGCCCGTATAAAACTTAAAAAGCCGGAACCCTATAATAAAAAAATAACGCTTAAATTTTTTAAATCTAAGTACAAATTTATTTTCATTTTTTAAACCTTAATAATCTAGCGGATATAATTTTAATAATAAAAGCATACCTAATAAAAAATACGGTTAATTAATTTAAACCTATTATAAAAAGTTTTCTGGAAATAAGAAAACGCGATAAAAAAGATTTTATTAACGAAATTTGTTTATTTTATATTAATTTTAAAAATAAAATACGTAATAATTTCGGCAATCCGGATAAAAAATAATTTACGGCCTAATAGCTTTTATAATTCCGATAAAAAAAATCTATATCTAAGTACGCCGTAACCTTTAAAAGTTTTGCGGTTAAGGCGGAATACAAAAATAACGAAATTAACGCCCTTATTAATATATTTTGTAAGAAGTTAAAAAATAATATAAAAAATAAGATTATTTAGATCGAATAATTAATTATTTTAAACCGGTATATTATAAAAGTAATTAAGATTAATAATTAACAAATTGAAAAATGACAAAAAAAAGGATAATATGCTTTAGGTTCGGGATATAATAAGTCGAATTAAAGGGGAAAAAACGTACCCTTTATTTTTTACAGAACGGCGTTAGGACTTATGGAATTTGGCATTACCTATAAACAAAATTAAAGCCAGATTAAGGACTGTTATTATGGCAAAATAAGGCATATAATTTACAAATATAAAAAATCTAAAAAACTATAATAAGATAATTAAATCCTTATACTGGAAAAATAATTTAAAAATAACCAAGAAAACGATAACAAAATTATTAACATAATTTAAGCTAAATATATAGCAAACTTATAACCAAAGGTCCAATAAAAATTATTACAATAAGAAATTCGACGAAAAATACGAAAAGCCAGGAAGTTAATTTAATAGGTATTACGAACATAATAAAAAATGCTATAAAAATAATTATATAAATACTGGGATTAAATAAAAAAACTTTGCCCCGGAATACCCGATCGATACGGTAAAATATATGCCATATAGTATCGACGACGAAAATATCCCGATTACAAAAAATAAAAATAAGATATTTATATACGAATTACTTGTATATATTATAAAAGATTTAACTTTTTAAATTATACCAAATATGATAAAAATAATAAACAATGGTATTAATAATTTTGAATTATAACCCCAAAAAATATCTAGCAGTTGGCCGAAATAAAAAGCTGGCCTAAAAAAATAATATTTGAAAAAAACCCGTTTTTATTTTTATAAATAATATAATTATTAAACGGAAAAAAAATTAATTTAACGTACGGTAAAAGAATATTATTAAAAAGTTATTACGGATTTCCATTTCGAATTGGCATTTACGGCAAACCCTTAGAAAAAAAGTTATTAAAAAGAAAATACGTTAATTTACAAAAAACCTTTAAAATAACAATAATGACGACGCATAATAAAATATAATCCTAAACATAAAAAAATAATTTATTCGATAAAGAAGAAAATTGCAAAAAAGTTAGAAATAATTAATACGGTTTAAAGAAATAATACGCCGAAAACAATAATAAATATAATAATTTAATGCGTTAAACGAGAAAATATAAATAAAACTTAATAAATTCGAATAAAAATTACAAAAAGGTTATTTATAAAAAAGCCTTAAAATAACGAAACCCAAAAAAATTAAAAGAAATTTTTAAAAAAAGCTTTAAACGTAACGATAAAAAATATTAACAATTTTATTATTTTAAAAATACGAATTAAAACATATTAATATACCGCAATAATAAATTATGGAATTCTGGGCGGAAATTACATTATACCGGATATAATTATTAAATTTAAATTGTTATAAAAATATAAATTAAAATTTTACATAATAACAAAGACCGAAAATCAAAAATTCGTTTATAATAACGGAAATATTATCCGCAAAATTAATTATTTTGAAATTTGTATTAAAAAATAATATTAAATAATTACTTTCGATATTGTTTTATTTAAAACTTACGATATAATCTTAAGATTTTTATAAATACGCCAGTACGAAAGTTTAATTAATAACGCGATTAACAAGGTAAAATTCGCTTTATACCTTATTAATAAATAAAAACAATTAGAATTTTAATATTTAATCGATAATAACGACGAATACAGGCATAAAAATATAACAAATACCTTATTATTTAAGAAGATAAAATATAAGAAAAAGAACGGGCATTAAAAAAGAATATAACGTATTATTATTATTATTAAAACGAAATTAAGGCAAATAAAAAACAATTTAAAATTAAAAAAGTAATAATTTCAAAAATTAAAAAATTAGTTAGTATATAATTATAATATTATAAATATAAACAGTTTTTCAAAAAGGAACTTAATACAAAATTCCCGGAAATTAACGAATAGAATTATGAAATAATTTTTAAAAAAAAGGTTTTTGACATAATTTACCGTATTTATAATCTTAATAAAAACGAATTACGTATTTTCAAAAATTATTTGGAAAATCAGCTATAAAAAAATAAATTCGATTTTCGAAATTATTAATAAAATACCCGATATTTTTCGTATTTAAAAAGAATAGAAAATTACGACTTATAATTAATTATTAATAATTAAACGATATTATAATTAAAAATCAAATATTATTATTTTTAATTACAAAAATAAAAAACCGATTTTACGAAATTAAATAATTTATAATATTCGATTTTAAAAATAAATATAACCCTATTAAAATTAAAAAAAATATAAATAAAAAAAATAATTTTAAAACGAAATGCGACTTATTTAAGTATTTAATTATATTCATAAAATTTACGAATATATTAATAACCATTTCGCAAATAATAAATTATATATTACGAAAATACCTTGATATTTTCGTCGTTTGTTATTTCGACGATATCCTTATTTTCTTAAAAACAAAAAAAATATATGCTAAATACGTTTATAAAGTTTTTTAAGTTTTATAAAACGTAAGATTATTTATTAACACGGAAAAGAATTAATTCCATATATAGGAAATAAAATATCTGGGATATATTATTATCTTAAAATATATTAAAATAAACTATAAAAAAATTACTCTAATCACACAATAACAAATATTAACGATAATTAAAAAGGTACAAGCATTCCTTGGATTCGCTAATTACTATAAAAAAGTTATTCCAAATTTTAGCAAAATAATTATACCCTTAATAAATTTTACGCAAAGAAAAGAATTTAAATGGACGCCAAATACGGCAAAAACATTTTAAAATATTAAAAATATAATTGCTGGCAAACCGGTATTAATTATGTACGATTTAAACCGCTTTATTAAGCTAAAAACCGATATTTCGGATTATACGTTAACTATAATAATCGGATAACGAAATAATTAAAATAAATTATACCTTATTGCATTTTTTCATACAAATTAAAAGGAATTAAATTTAATTACGATATTCCAAATAAAGAATTTATAATTATTATTCTAGCATTTCGAAAATTTAAATATTTTCTAAAGGGAGACTTATACCAGATTAAGGTTTATATGGATTATCAAGATTTTACCTGCTTTACCACGCTTAAAAAGCTAATAAAACAATAATTAAAATACGTAGAAAAATTGGCGAATTTCGATTTCGTTATTATTTACAAAAAAAAATCAAAAAATAACAAAACAAATATTTTAAATAAGCAATTAAATTTTGAAAAAGAATTGGTTAAAATTAACCATATAATTTTTGATATTATTTTAAAAAGACATTTACACTTACAACAAATTACGATAATTCGAGCAATACCTAGCAATATATATCAGAAAATCCGATAACATAACGATAATTTTTCAGAAAACTAAAAAACGAATAAAATATAAATACCAGAAAAATACCAGAAAAATCTAGTACGAAAAATATACGAATATTAATTATACGGATATTTAAGAATCCATAAAACTCTAAAAAGGTTTTAACGGACATATTCCTTTTTTAAAATAAAATTAACGATATAAAAAGTCGTACGACAATATAATATTTGCGCTAAAATTAGAGCTTGACGACAAAAGCTATAGAGAAAATTATAATTATTATTAATCGTAAAATAACTATAATATTTAATTATATTCGACTTTATTATTAAACTTTTTATATTTAAGGATTTAATTATAAAAATACATTATGATAATATTTTCGTAATCGTCGATCGATTTACGAATTTTTCTTATTTTCTACTATATTATAAGAACATAAACGCCGAATAACTAATATATATTTTTTTAAATATACTTTTAATATATACGGATTATTAATAAAAATCATATTGAATAAAAAATTAATATTTGTATTTAAATTTTAAAAAGACCTTATGGCACAGATCGGCCTAAATCACAAATTATTTAACGTTTTTAAACTATAAATAAATAAATAAATAAAATAAATAAGACAAATTTTAAATATTTACTTATAATATTATATTAATTAGGAATAAAATAATTAAATTAAAGAATTACTAATCGCATAATTAACTTATAATATTAATTATTACAAAAATATTAAGATAATATTTATAAATACAAATTTTGGTTTTACTTTAAAAATTTACAAAAAAATATGCGATAACGGTTTAATTAATATTAAAATAATCCTTACGTTAAAATAATTACAATAATTATACTAGGAAATAAAAACAGAATTGGAATTTGTACGAAATTAAATAAATAAATATTATAATTAAAAAAAGTTAAAAGGATTAATTTTCGAAAAAGGGAAAATAATTTTCCTCGTTATTAAAAATATTTAAACAAAAAAACCCAGTAAAAAACTCGATTTTATAAACATCGGTCCATATAATATCACCAAGAAAATCTTAAAAAATAATTACTAATTAAAATTTCCATTATAAGTTAAACTTTATCCAATTTTTTATGGTTTTTTATTCAAATCAATAACAAATATAATCAAAATATATACGGTATAAAATAATACAAAAATATAAAATCAATAAATATACAAAATAAAAAAGATTTTCGACATACGAAAACAAAACTGATTTACTTAATACCTAATTAAATAAAAAAAATACCCAAATTTCGAAAATACCTAAAAACCCGCTAAAAATCTTATTAACGCCTAACGCCTATTAAAGAATTTTTACCAGTAACAGCAAAACTACCCGAAATAATAATATCCTAATTTACGAAATCCAAATAGGAAGCCCTTAATTTACCACATTCCAATTAATAACGTCCATCTTTTTTAAAACTTAAACCTTAATTACGGATTCCGATTTTAATTACATAAAATCGTTAAAATTATTTAAGGATTAAAAGGTACGATTAATAAATTTCGTACCCTAAAATTAATAATACTAACGTTAATAACATATACGAAAAAAACGCGCAAAATTTTCGAACAAAGATTTTTCGGCCGTTAATTTTTTTTTAACTTTTTCGATTTTGTAATATAATAATTAATTATAAAAATAAAGATTTTTATCTCGTTATACGAACGCCCTTGACGGACATATTTCTTATAATGAAAAATCTCATTTATTATTTGGTAATTAAGCTGTCGAACAAAATAAAAAAAATACGATATTGTATTAAAATCTTTAAGTTTAATTAAATTAACTAAGGTAAATCGTTATTCGGATTTACGAAAACGACGTTTAAATATACCAGAAAACATATTAAAGATATAACGAAAAAACTTACCAAAAAAAGAAATTTTAAAGGCAAAACTTTAAAAAAAGGAAAATCGTATTATAACTTAATAAATTACGGCCTCCAAAAACGGTCGTAACAAAAAAGGCCAAAAAAGTTATATAAATTAAATTACGTAATAGATTATTAATTTATTAGTAATAAGCCAGTAAGCCGAATTACCAACTTACTAATAGTAAGCCAATAAGCCGGATTACCAACTTATTAGTAATAAGCTAATAAACCGGATTATTAACTTATTAAGAATAATTCAACCAATAAAACAAAAATATATACGCTTATTAATTCCATAATTTAAATAATTTGAACTTATAATATGTATTAATATTAATTATTTGCAATATAATATTGTTACTCAAAGCACTTTTGGCATTACGAAACGTAATACGTTACTGTATTTATTACTTAGATTTCCACGATATTCCTGCCAATATAAACCCGTCGACTTAAGGTTTAATAGTTGGTTAAACCTTATAGCTCGTCACACTAAAGCTCTTTAAGATAGCAGGAAAATTTAAAGAGCTTAAAAGGCTTAAGGGTTTAAGCCGTTTAAATAACTGGAGCTAAGATAAAAATATATATGCTTATTATTTTCATAATATAAAGAACATTAATTTGCAATAAAATATAGTTACCTAAAATGCTTTTGGCATTACGAAACGTAATAACTTATTGTATTTATTATTCAGATTCCTACGATATTTCTGCCAATATAAACCCGTACGACTTAAATTTACTCGTTGTTTAAACCACCTAGCCGTTATAAAAAATATAATTAAAAGAAAATTCGTATTCGAAAAGATGCTATTTGGATTAAATAAAATAGAGTCAATTTTCATAAATCTATATTTAAAATAATAAGACGTTATAGCAATTTTAAAAGTAATATAAATACCGGTAAAAAGAAGTTTCGCAATATAAGTATAATAACGCTATGTTAAATTTTCGATACAAAATAAATAAATACGGTTTAAAGCGAAAAGAACAAAATAGATGAAAATATTAAAGCCGATAAACAGAATATCTAAGTTTGCAAAATACAATAATACTGTAATTCGTATAATACTTTCTAAATCTTTTTAAATAGTAATTTTCGTATTCATTACAAATAAGAAAATGTTTTGATTCCTGTATATACATTCGTATAAATTTATCAAAATGATAAATTTATTTTAAATTTAGTTGACCAGTTATTAAATTATTATAATTTATACTGGATTTTATTGAAATAATAATAACTATTTTTAAAATTAAATATTGCGCTAATTCTTTAAATTAAAATAGCTGCGAAAAACGAAATTTAATTTTTCGAATTAATAATTTGTATAATTTTAACTTATTTTGTATTTCTCTATTAATTTCGTTTCACAATATCTATATTTTTTAGTATTTATAATTATTATATTTATTACTATAAAAACCTTTATTAAAAATCTTCTTTGCCGAAATTCTAAATATTTATTTTATAATATTGTATTTTCCGATATTGAATCTTTTCAGTTTCGTTTTGCCGTTTAATAAAGTTCGACGCTTAATTAATTTCAACGTATATTAGTATGCATTAACTAGAATCATAAATTCGCTAACTTTTTAACGCACTAAAGCCGGATAAAAACATTTATATATTTGATTTAAAAATCTGTTCGATAATTTATTTTTTATTAGACTTATCTTAATTTTCGCAAATTAGGAACGGAATAAGATCGGGTGCGTCTACCGTTTATTTATATTCTTAAATTAATAAAAAATGTTTTAAATACATTAAAACTTTTTATAATTATGTTTCGGCTTTTGGTTTGTAGTTTAAATCACTAAATTCATTTTGGCTTTTTTACAAGCCCTATTTTATTATAGTTATTAAGTTACGAATAATTACAATTAAATTGTTATAATAATAATAAAATTATGCAGCTTGCTTATATATACTACTCGCTTGTATAGTGCGTTACTTGAAAAGTAATATTCGGAAAATATAATATTTATTAATTATTTAAAATAATAACTAAATGGTTATAATATAGATAATTAGTTGAAAAGTTTTATTGTCTTATATTTATATTTTAAAATGTTAAAAATATTAGACTATTTGCAAAGTTATAACATATTTTAATTTTTATATCAATATTCAATATTTGTTTTAAACGGAATAATAATTATTAAAGTTACTTAATATTTTATAAATTAAATTCTTTTTAAAAAAAACCATTCTATTATCAACTTTTAGTTATAATAATATTTATTAACAAAATTATAATATTTATACTCTGTATTGCGTTTGTTCGTTTTAAAGTATATATAACATTGTTTTTATTTTGCATTAATCTAGGTGTTGATTTTTTTATGATTATTTTCCTTGAAGTGTAGCGGTGTTCGGAGATTAATTAGACCCGATTTGTACGGGCCGTACTACAGTACGGCCCCCAACTTGCGCCAACCGTGTAATCCAATGGAGTAGTGGACTATTCTACACCATCCTCGTATACACGCATAGCTATACTAATTGGGAAGTATGATAACCGCCGTCGTATGCGGTAGTACTCTGATTACTTCTGGCATGTTGTGTAACTGCGAATGGAGTCGTTAATAAACCGGCTCTTCTTTCCTCATTCCACCCACCCTTTGCTTCCGACCTGTCGGATCATCGACCCCAAACAACAGAGCAGATTGAGCCTATCTGAAACACAATGCAGGATCTTGACTGCGTGGTAGCCGGTGCTGGTAGGACGCTCTTCCCCGTCTCCTACTGCTAGGAATTGATCGGGGATCGTAGAACAATGGTCTACAATCCACTAGGGTGCGTATCATGGTGGCCATCGGTGTCTCGTGGACCAAACTCTCATACTGCGCTCGCATTAAAATAGGCTCGCACCGTAGACAAATATATAATAGACCTACTTTATGAAGACAGCACCAACGCATCAAAGCCAGCAAACTTTACCGACGTCAAATATCAAATACGGAGAGAATCCATTGCACTTACACAGAGCAAACCAGCTATATCTTCAACTGAACTAACAGAGAAACACCTACCTAACCTCACCTTAATGCCGCGACCAGTCAAAATCATGGGCGGCATGGCGCCACCAATTCTTAAATTCACTCGGCAGAATTGCGGCCCAGATGGGCCTGCGAAATGAGTGACGTCCTCGGCGGGGCGGCCCTCGCACTCGCGGACCTCGTCAGGCTGCGCCCGCTATCCCTCACGCCGGCCGCGGCCGTAACGACGGCAGCAGCGGGCGGCGGCTGAGTCCCGCCAACGCGCACACTCCCAGGCCACCCAACCGGCGCCGGCGCAAGGCCCCCGGCGCTATCGCGCTGCCGCACTCGCGCAGGCTCGGGGGCCGGAACTTCCACGACACTACTGCTCCTATCGCCGCCGAGCTCGCTGATAGAGAGGTTAGTGGCGAGGGTGTAGACACTCTTGCTGTGGTTCAGGTCGCGCATGCCCTCGAAGGGTGCCACGGCAGCGTCGCCCTCGCCGACAAGGGGCTGGGCGCCGTAGCGCGCCAGCATCTCGTTGTGCTCGCGCAGGGCGCGGCGGACGCGGAGGCCCGCGAGGACGGCCGCCACGTCGACGCCGGCGCGCGCCATCTCCACGCGCGCCTTCGGGTAGCGCTCGGTGAACGCCGCGAAGAAGTCCTCGCCCTGAAGCGTCGGCAGGAAGCGCGGGTCCGAGCGCGTGCGACTCCGTGCCATCTCGCCGAGCGTCCAGAAGATGTCGCGAGCGATCTCCTGGAGCTGCATCTCGTGGCTGTTCTTACTCGTGGTGCTGCCGTTGGCGGTGTTGCTGTTGTTGTTGTTGGACTTGGTGGCGGTGGCGGCCTGGCCCTGCTTCAGGTGGTCGAGCCACGCTGCGCAGAGGTGGTCGAGTTGGCTCGTGAGGCTTAGGACCCAGGCGGCGCTACTAAGGCGCGATCGGACGCGCTCGAGCCGCTCGAAGCGGCCGTCCTCGAGGTCCTTGACGCGCAGCTGGCGGATGTCGCCGCCCCAGCCCAGCGGGATGCCGACGAAGACGCCCTTGGCGCCCTCGCTGACGACCCAGCCGCTGCTCTTGGCCCACCCTGTGACGACCTCCTTCGAGCACGCCGGCACGAGGATCGACACCTGCTTCGCTTTTCGCGTGCTCAGGCCGTGGTCGACGAGGGCCGCGCGCCCGCACAGGGCGTACGGGATGTGCTCGAGCGTCACCAACTTGCCGAAGAGCTCCACCAGCTGCGCCGTCTCCATCGGCGTGTCCGCCCAGACGGGCTTTGAGCCGGTGCCGGTAGCGGTGGCCCTGTTGTTGGGGTTCGTCGGAAAGCGGCCGCGGGCCCCGGGCGTTGAGCGTGGTGGGGTTAATTCGCCGGTTGCGGCGGAAGCCAAGGTGGTGGCCGCCGTCGTCCTTTCGTTGCCGTCACTGTTGAGCTTGTCGGGGCCCTGCTGCCGAAAGATTATGTCCAGGGGCGGCTGGCCGGCGATGGTCGCGAGATGGAGTGGTCGCTCGGCCGTGTCTAGGTTACATCGCAACTGCGCGTTATAATAGTTGCTACGGTGGGAAGCGGTCTCAGTAGGCTTCTTGCTACCGCGCTGCGGTAGGCAAGGTAAGCAGGCCGTCAGAAAGCTAAATGGGTTGGGAGACATATCGGGTGGTGTTGAAATGAAACTGGGCTTTAATCTGCGATGAAATGGCTACTTACTCTCAAAGCAGCGACCTATTTTCCTATCGAAGATTATTTGGCAATCACGGGAGATTGTAAGAGGGCAGACTTTTAGGATGGGCAAGAGGCATTCATATAAGGTATATGGTGGACAATGCCCTTGTTCAGTATCAACCCTTCAGTGCGAAAATGCGTCTGTGTTGGAAGAAAGAAACAATGTATAAGTTTATCCTTTCGTGGGCAAGGGGTGTTGTCACATTGTCGAAACAGAGGGCTTGAAGAGAACCAGGAACTAAGGAACGGAGGCCCGTACTTGTGAAAGAGCCGAAGTCAGCGCTGACTTTATCCAGCACTGTCCAACACTCCCATTTCTAGGAAAGCCAAGAGTCGAAGGGAGACCAGCCACTGATGAGAAAGGCCAGTTCATAAAATAGCCGAGGTGATCAGCATAACCAGACATTGTGAAGTTGTGAACATACCAGCCACGAGAAAAATAATAAGTGTAAAGCAAGCCATTCATTGCCGAAGCCTCTAGACCAGGGCCGCTCGTCCTCCCAACGCCTATGATACAGATCGGAGAATAGAATCTCCCGAGACGCATGATCGTTTCTGCCCGGAGTGTACATACCTACAACTCCTCGTCCTCGACCTCCATGTGGTCACCATTTGCCTGTCCATTCGACGCCACATCTTTCTTAGGCATCGTCGCCTCCTTGTCGATCATCTGTCTCGATACGGACACGATGTTGTCTTCGATGAGTTGCTGGCCGACGTCCTCCAAGTGTTTCTTGGGATCGAGCTTGCCAACGTATCGGGTCTTGAGCTGGTCTTTCGTCAACTCCGTCTCCTCCTTGACTCTCTTCTCGTAGCCTTCAGCCAGCGAGACCAATCGCTGGAATCGTTCCTTGTTTTGGCAACCCTGGTGTCTGAAGTCCTCCATGGTGAGCGCCTCGGTCCATACGTGCTTATGCAGATTCATGAGCATGTTCTCCTCCAGGGCCGTCTTCCGGTAGTTGATTCCGATCGAGTAGTAGTGGCGGTTCAGGCCGTGGATCAGTGCCTGTATGGAGGGCTTGTTCAAATGACCCAAGTTCGAAGTGCTTTGTCTAGGTTCCTGGCCCAGCATCAAGGACTGTGGGTTGATGAGACGGAAGGCGTCAATGACAACCTTTCCCTTCACAGACTGTATAGGGTCCACGACAACAGCAACAGCACGGGGCGTCAGCTGCTCGAAGGACTGCTGGGTGTTGATATCGACAGAAGAGAGCCAGCAGCCGAAACCAGGGTGAGAATGATACCAGCCGACCACGGACTCGGGCCTTTTCGGAGTTCACAGTCAGCAAAAATATCCACGGGAGGATTTGTCCTTCCCTCATCCCCGACTTACCTTCCTGTTTGTGTCAACATGTCCATCATCTTCTGCTGGAATACCGGGTCGACAGCCTCGACACTGACGCCGGTACCGCTCTGTGGCATAGCGAATACATCGACGACGCGTACGGTAAAATCGTCGACGAACTCTCCCAACATAAGACCCATGACCTCCATAGGTACACCTGCTCGGCCGTGACGCAGCATCTTCAGCAAGGCGAGGGAAGATATGTAGACGGTTTCCGAGTTGTCGATGAGGTTTTGGTTATCCTAATTTGCACACACGAATATGTCAGAGAACCCATGGTGCGCCGAGATGCGATAACCTCATCTGAAAAAGCCGCTTACCGACCCGGGAGCGGCTCCAAGGCCTCCCATGCCGCTGGCACCGGCAAGCATTCGATTCAGCCGGTCCATGTTGGTATCGGTAGAAGCGATTAAGTATCGGTTCCCGAATCTGTCGTCGCGATGGTATGCAAAATCCTAGGAGACGGGACGCTGGTCGTAAGTACTCCTAGTGAGCTGGAAAACGAGGCAGGTGGCGACGGAAGGAGAACGTCGTAAAATCGAAGGCGAGGAGCTTGGGTCGAGCTTTGCGCAAACGTCAATGGGATCCACGGAATATGTTGACGAAGCGCAGCTCTGCCTGCCCGCTAAGGCGAGGGCGAATGATTACAGTGTAGGTACCTATGTACCCCCGGCCATATTAGCGTCACTTACCCAAGAAAGCTTGGGACTATTGTGGCGGGTGAGCTCTAGCCACATTAACACTGGTCGCATCCTTCTTCTAACTACGATATGCATCCCGTACTTCATAATCCCATACCCCGTTTAGTACATATCATTTAAGTTCATACTCTGTCCTTTGAAGCAGCTCATTCTTCGATTACCCGTATTGCTTGCTTGAAAATACTGCTCGACGTCTATTTATTAAACTGTGAAGCTGCTAGGCCATCCTCGATTTATAAAGAGGAAGCTATATGTGACGTACCTAACACCAGTGGACTTCAGTCTGCGCCCCAGCATCGGTCCTCAGAACCTCACCATCCGTAATTCCGTGGACATAGCTGGCCCCTGCATACTCAAAGCATTGTCCTGTAGGGTGACCCCAACCCCTTGGATGTCCTGGAAACCTTGTATTCGCCTGGCCTGCGATCAAGGAGTTGCTCTCTTCAATCAGCGTTATTGATATGTTGTTGTAAGGGGGTCCGATGCTGATGAGTAGCAAGATTTCAAAATCCGCCGCTCGATTCCAGCTCGATAGCCAGAGGAGTGCATGGACTTCATCCCGGGGGTCGGTCGCTTGACACGCACGTACATGGGTCAGATGCTTGTCGAGGTTCTGCGGACGAAATCTCCCATTCGCTCGCAGCGATGTGATTTCGTACACCTTCCTTATGAACCGCCGCAGGACCATGCCCTCATCGTCCGGTAACGTGGAGAGCTCAATTTCGCAGCAGGGTGTTGCGTGCATATTCAGCCAGTACACAGCATCCTCAAGTAGAGCGAAGGGTATCATAACGTGCCATAGAACGATCCAAGGGTTTTGAGTGAGACAAGCTTCCTGAATGGTCCATATCCGGTTCCGCCAGGGGCTGCCGATCCAATGCGCAAGGACTTTGAGCCGTACCTGGAACGCAGTGGCAATTGCGAAAATTTCTGACTCTGGAGGATCCAGCTCCTCAAAATGGCAATGTCGCTGGGTGGATATGTGCTCCTTCGTCGTACATATCGCAAAGAAATAGAAGAAGGCGAGGTCGGCCAAAATGTTCTGTATCTCTATGCTACTCAGTCCCTCCAAGCGACCCTGAGAGGCTCAGGCCACCGACAGGACTCATGAGCTGCAAACAGGCGTCCAAAACTCCAGCATCAGAAGGGCCAATATCCCTACCCGCTTCAAGAATTCCATTGCCGTGATATGGGTCCCCTGAGGGTTGACGACCACGTCATCAACCGGTGTTCCTAGTCAGCATAGAACATGCTCGGCGTTCCAACATATCTGGGTCCATGAGCCCGACTTGGTGTTTCCCGCTCTAGGAAATCGGCTCGATTGATGCAAATCCCATCGGACCACAGCACACTCTCCGCAATGGTTTCGCAATGAAACCGAAGTGCCGTGTACAGATTGGCAGTCACCGAGACTTCTTTCATATCAAGCGTGATGGGGCCGGGGATTGACTTTCCCCTTTTCCCCAAATACGTAAGGCAAGGCTTCGTATCCGGCGGATCATCCAGAGAGCATAACACCAGCGCGCAGACGATGGGATCCGAGAGCCGACCTGGAAAGAGGAAGATGAGTGGAATCTGCCGGCGTGACTGATCTAGGAACGGATGATGATGAACATCTCCTGACCTATTCGGTCCCCCTAAATGTACGTGGGGGTGACTTAGGTATTTCCACCGGGGCACTCAAAGGCGCGGGTTCTCCTCCTTTCCAATGTGCCTCAAGCGAGTTTAGCTGCGGTAGCAAAAGGGCTGTGATAAGCGCGAGACAGTCTGCCCAACACTGTCATGACAAGACGTGGCTGGATCACTTGAATGAAGCTCGAACCCGGCGGACGGTGATTGATGAGGTGCTTCAACTGAGTAGTGACAGGTTAGTCAGGAAGTTTGACTGGGTCTAGACCCTCACAACTAAGGGTTGTTAGGTATATTTGATCGGCCGGCCTGGTACACGGCCGCGCACTCGGGGGTCTTGTTACGGCAAGCTGAGACTGAATGGGTCGGCGCGAGAGATGATCGTCTCAACATCAGTCCGAAGCTCGGGGCTGGAGTGAAGGGGGGTACAGGGAGGAGATACGTAGCCCGAGACGCGTTGTTCGAGGGGGGGAGATTATAATGTTATACCAGCTATGAAACTTGACATAATATATTTACCCTGTTGTTCGTCGTATGGTGTGTACCTTAATTCTAGCAGTACATAATCCGAACAATACAAAACGACACCTTAGTTAGTCAACTTCGCTTGTGACGTTGAATTACAGCCCTGGTTCACAATTCTTGAAATGCTTAATCACAAGCCCCTATCAACTTGGCAACGCTTCGAAGCAGGAAATACTGCCTTCCTAAGACAAACTCGAAGCTGACGCCTGACATGAGACAAAGTTATAACAGCATTTGACCGTACGCTAGCTGTATCTCCTGAAGGCGATATTTGTGTGTGTCCCTTTAGAGCGGGTATATTTACTGCCGGCATCCAGGTGAACTTGCTTCGATCTGGCATTGTATCGCCACGGGCCACGGTCTGTAGATGGAACTTTCGGGTGGGTCAATCTGGCACAAGAGCGAAGGTCCCTTCTTTGTCACGGACTGTCAGGGAAAATGGTAAAGTACGGAGTGAGAGGCAGAAGAAGCAGCCCAGCAGGTGGTTCATAGTATGGGTAGTGAATAGATGACCATTAATGCCTGCCCTTTTCTAACTAGTCGGGGGCGAAGCCCCCCTATATATACATAAACTGGAGCCAAACTGGTGGGTCGCTGGGCCCCAGAAAGGGGGCCGCACCTTGGCACCTGACCCCGGGGCCTTCCGCACATTGCATTTGCGTGGGATATTTTGCACTATTAAAGGCTGGCCCCCCTGACCTACGGAGGCCTTTCCCGCTAGGCGCCACTGCGGTGCCAGTCGTTTGGCGAGCAACGGTCAACCCAGTTGGACGAGCCGGGTAACTGATACTCTCGGGCCAGAACCCGACAGAGTTCGCAAATGCCACTGACCGAGGCGAGAGCCACGCGGCTATTGCCTTATGTTATATTGGCATCTTTCCATGTATGGTGTAACGAGTTCGGGGGCGCCAGCGACCCTATCCTGAAAATCGTCCACAAAGAGGTAGGGGTCTGGTGCTTCTTTGCCGGCCCCCTGGAAGTCGCCACAAGAAGCTTCAGTGTTCTCAGGGAGAGGCGATGCAGCTACTTGGGTATTGATTTTGACGGCCACACTCGCCACTACTTGCCACACGCAGGACTTCAGATACGTGGAAGGGGACAAGGCTGCTGGAAGGCGCAACGGTGCCGCTTGTCATTAGGGATCTCCCAGCGGGGATACTGGTGGCCTTCATGGCTTCGATATGGACAATGGTCACCTGCGTCTTCTGGGGGGCATGGCGGAAGGGGTCTTGCAATTTGCCGCTGGGATGATTATGGTAAAGAAATTTGTTTCTGGGGCGGAACAGGCTAGGAGATATACACTCTTGGAGGTTATTCACAGTTTGGCTACAGGCGTTCGTTGCCATACTGGTTTTAAAGAGCTACCGGCCATCTAGGTTTGGAAAAGGGTCACTATCCCGGAGCCTATCCCCTATAGTTCCTTGTTGTATTCCGTAGATATAGACCAGCCAGTTAGATCGTGGCTGCTAATACATTTCAACATAAAATGGTCTTAGTTTTTTAGTGGCTATTACATAGGGATAGCATGTACGGTGTTTTAGTTTGGATTGAGAGTGAAGCCAAGAAGTCTAACAACTGAATTGGGACAGGGCGATTCGGTCCTGATCAGTACGGAACAAGTCGAATTGTCACGACTTTGGCCGCGTCGGTTAAGTAATGAAGGCAACGCAGCAATGTATTATAGTGTTGAAACCTCCGATGCTGCTTGAACTGCTTGGGGTTGCGCCCAGCAAAAATGGACCTCTAGAGATATATGTGCGGCTCGGACTAACTGATCACGCGAGCCTATATGCTAAGTCCCTGCACCCTACACCGTTTCACAACCTCTTCGTTCGCAATTTTATCCCTCACAACAATTCAGTACGTCCCTCTCCGGGGCCCTCAGGCATAGAGAATCTGCAAGTACTCAAGAAGAGACCCCAATGTCTATCTCTCAGCTGATGCCAAAGCCTTCTCTCTCAGATACCATCCAACTACAATTGCTGTGCCTGGTCCTAAACAGAGCATGACGATCGGAAGCGACCCAGCATAAAGAAGCCATTCGCTTTCTAGCAAGCCAGCAACATACAAGTCGAAGAACGAACAGGCCAACCATAGCAAGCTGCTGGTAACTACGCCCAACTCATCTGCCTGGAGGGCTCTTCGTGTATGGGTAATAAATTCGAATTGCTCCTCGGCCTCGGGTATAAAGAGAGTTGATAGTGGATAGGGGGCGTATAGTAGAGTATAGAGCCAGATGCTGCCGGAAACCAAGCTGTCAGACCTAACAACGCCAATCAGCCCTAGCGGAGATTACTTTATGCACCCCTGGTACCTTTTCCTCTCAGCCACAGCTGTATTTACGTGTATAAAAGGAGGGTTCGCTACCTTCACTTTCTAGCTAGGACCTTCTAGAGGTCAGGCAACCTTTAAAACAGTTCTTCTTCAGTTATATGCTTCTGTGTGTGATGTCAGGGTCTCACACAAGCCTAGTGCTATAAGCGGAGGTTCAGGTGAGGTAAACAGCGAATTTTTCACTCGCAGGAAGCTTAGCGCCTGGTCAAATATAAAATTGGCAACACCAATCCATAGAGGGGTCAGTTGCCAGGCCCAAGTCCAATAATGGCGCGTGGCGAAATCAGGAGCCAGGAACATGGCAAAGATCTCGGAGGTATGGAGCAGAAGAATAATGAGAATGAAGTGTATGCTGCATTTATGCCAGACGGTTTGACGTTGAGTAGAACGGGTTAGATCGGAAGAGGTTGGACCAAAAGCGATACACAGGAAGTAGAAGACGCCAGACACTGGGCCTATGCCTAAGAACTGTCCTGCTACTGTGAAGATAGCCGGGCTGAACCACATTCTAGTCAGTAGTCTGTCCGCGCTTATCTTGAGCAAGCTTCCATGCATGAGTTAAACATACAAATACATCGGCGTCCAAGCGTTCGCACTACGGTATGACTCCAAGATCCAGATGGCATATATGGAACCGACATCGACAAGAAATGAGAAGACTTGCCAGGAGGCGACACTGTCGTAGCCAAAGGTAGAGGTCGAGAACGTCGCCATACCGCCGCGCCATATTCTATCAAGAACCTCAACGTTGTAGAAGTGGTCAATGATGTCAACCTTGCCGCCGTCCCATTCGATCACACCGGACTCGGCGATGGGTTGAGTATGCGAGGACATTTTATCCAAGTCCATCACGCCAAAAGACCAGGCCGCTAGAAGGAGGAACGGCACTGCGCTAATAGCGCGCAGTACTCTGGTCGTCGAAGGTGCCATGGTGCTGAGAACTTTAGTGATTTGACTGTGTTTGGAAAAGATGGCTCGTAGCTGCCTAATGTCCAAGACAAAATCTGGGTAGGAAGTTCAGGATCAGCTGTAAATTTTTACCCCTGAGTATTGTGTTGCATGAGAAGGCTATATTATGTTGTTTTCTTCTTCTCTAATTTGATCGTATATCAATTGATATCCAGGTTCCGCACAGATACCCTACGTTTATTGCTAAATCATGCCGTTCGTTTTATCTTACTATTTGTTTTCGGCATTGTTTTGTCTGGACGGTTCCCCTCAAGAAGCTGCAGGCTTCGTCCCTTGCACCAACACGCATGGCACCAAGCGCAGTCATTTGGCATGGGAAATATACGCAGATTATTGCAGTTAGTGGCATACAAGCCCCATATATCTAGAAATCCACCGGTTTGATCGCCTGATGTAAGAAGTTATCTCACGACCCAACTTAAAGGTGATCAAGGTTAACACAATAAAGATCAGATGATTTCGAACCCCTGACTTATTCGTGCTGGGACCAGTAACTACTAGGCAAACACCAAAATTATTCATCGCTCCTAATAAATTATATGGTAAATACACAGGATAACAGTGAGCTCATCGTGCCCTACTATCACAAAAACGGTGGCGAGAATAGCACTAACTGCAATAATGCCAGCGAGGGTACATTATCCACAACCTGAGCGGGTACTGAGCAAGCTCCTATTGGCTCAGGGGAGAGCGGAAGTCTCAGCTAGCCGCGCGGATCCCAAATGTCGCTTGCGCAAGTCCAAAACCTCGCAACCTAAGAACTATAGCGTTGTGGAAGGAGGGCTATGTTTTCAAACGGGGTGCGCAGAAGCCGGGGCGCCGCTGAAGTGATAGGTACATGCGCAATTGACGGACACCACACTTCGTCCAAGGTCGCATCCACATGGCAGCCCTTCTAAGCTCGAAACCCTGCGAGGTGCGGTGCGAGTGGCTCCGGATTGATCTACCCCGCCGCAGCGTCGTCTATCTCCTACTAAACCATCTCGCTTACGGTATCCGAGAGGGCTTACTCTCTCATTTCAATATTTTTCAGGAAAAAGTGTAATAGGTATACACCATACAATATATAAAAGTTTTATGTAAACGAAACTTAACAAAATAATTATTGCAATAATTAAAAATTAATTTTCTAATAATTTATATTTTATATTATTCGATCAAATAAAATCTTATTAATTTTACTTTGTTTAATTTTATTACAAATTAATCGAATTTATTTGCAATTATATAAAATCGGTTATATTTAATACGAGCCGTTACCTTATAACGTGACAATTATATGCGAAAATTAAATTGAATAATTTTTAATAACTTGATTACTTTTATAATAATCAAAAACTTATAACCTTAAATTTATTTACGTATTTTGTCGAAATAATCGACCTTACTTTATTCGATTAACTTTACCGTGTCTTTTCTACTTTAGTATATATTATTTTTACGGCCGTTCAACGTTTTATTAAAAATAATACCTTAAATTTGTAAGAATAATTTTCAACTATAACAAAACATACTCGAAAAAAAGGTTTTCGGTTTAACGTAATAAATAATAACAAAAAGAATTCAAAAAACACTTTATTATCTTAGTTGGATTACGTTTATATATATATAAATAAAAAGATGTTTTATAAGTAGAATAAAAACGACCGAATATATTAAATTTTAAATTTACAAAAGAACAATTTTAATTAATATGTTATTATACGTTATTATTCTTGCATGTTAAGTTTTACTTAAAAAATTATAAGAAAAGAATAATGCACTTATAAATTGTCGTACTGAATCGTAAAGATTTGCTGGACAAATTATTATAGACAAAAATCAAAATATTTATTAATTAAATGTATATTTAAAAAGGTTAATTATAATTCACATAATTAAACAGTCATATTTCATTGTATATAAAAGTAATACAAATATTTACGTAAATTTATATATCGAAACGGGACGAAACATCGACAGACTGACGTACAATAATGTTACGTTCAGAAGGGACTCCACTAGGCCCAAAGGAGGCCCAGGAAGTTGGAGACGCTCGGGATCTCCACCTTCCATCGGATAAACCTCGGGTCTCTGTCAATCTCCAGAGATACCAGGAGATTCGTGGACGACAGATACCATGGTTTCTCGAGATCCCCAGAAACCATGAAAAACATAAAGGATAAGAAGGATATATAAGGTTTGGGTTTCCTATGTAAATAACTACCTACTTAGTTTTTCGTTCCTTAGCTATTAATCTAAGCTCTTAGCCAGAAGCAATTGTACCGTTCTTTGATTAAAAGAGGAATACCTTGAAATCTCCTTAACGAATATACTGAATTATTTTTCGCCTTATTGTTACCTGCAAATCAAGACCCTTTTCGGATATTGCTCATACCTCCAGGTGGATATATAACAGGTTCGTTACAAATAAACGTACTTCGAAATATAAAAAGTTTATCGATAATAACAATAACAAAAATAATACAAATAAAAGGTTACCGACATTTAATAAACTTCCTTTTATTTTACCGAAAAGAACGAAATCTAAACAAAATAAGGAAAAAATAACGAATAAAATTTTTAAATTAAAAAAACACATATAAAAACCGACAATATAATCGAAATCAGAATAAATTTCAATTTAAAGATTTATAAGCCCGATTAAATAATCACAAACGAAAAGAAATTTATAAAAGGTTTCGAAATACGAATAACTAGAATTACCGTTACAAACTAAATCGGCTATTATACAGTAATGTTCGTATTTGCATTTTTTTTTAAAGAAAAGAATTAAAATTGATTAAAAAAATCAAATTTAATAAGTTTTATTTATATTTAATTAAATTATATACTTTAAAAATATATATTTTACATATATATCTTTTTAGTTTTGAATTATATTTAATTTTAGTTGCTTCAATGTAAATTCACTAAATTTATATATTTTTTATCTCGGTTTTTAAAATTGTTCTTACACTAGATTATTTTGTCATTTAATAATAATGTCTTAATTCATTTTATAATTAAATATAATACGAATATTATAAATAAATTTCAAAACTTTCGTGTAAAGTAATAAAGAAACTTTTATATTTTTCGATTTAAAAATTACAAAATTTTAAAATTGATTGAAGTAAATAAACGTCGAAATTAATAAATTTGAATTTACGAAACTTAATTTACAGCTCGTTAAATATCGCTTAATTTAGAGAAATTCTAAAATTAACCATTTTTTAATTAATTTAAACATGTATATAATAAAAAGAAAAGTATATAACGTATTTACGGTTTTTCTAAAACGGGGTAATATAAGTATTTTATATATAAACGAATTCGTTAAATTCGTATTTAATTATAAGTATATAAATATAATATAACGGTAAATTATCGGTAAATATACGTAAACAAATTTGCGACATACGTTATATTAAATTAATTATAATGCTATTGGGAAGTAATAACTTAAAAAAGGAAGTAATTATAAAAATACAACCCTTATAAGGATAAAGCTGGTAACCGACTAGTTACCGATTGATCACCGACCTACTTATTAATATAAATCCACGATCTGGCAGCTAATAGGAAACGCCAAATGGAAATAACCTAATACATTTACTTCTTGGAATCTGCTTTATAACTGGTCGGAGATTACCTCACCCAGCTCACAGCTGTCCATTATCTTACAGAAACGAATCTTTTCTTTAAAAAATTATAGAAATAATACGTTAAGCTGGCCAAATAACATAAGGTATACGATGATAGGGTTTTAATTAATATCTAACGAATATATCGCAAAACGTTAGAGTAAATTTCGAAACCTGGTAAAAAGTTAAACGAATAAATCATACGATGATAAGAAATTATAGCTTTAAAATAACGATATATTATTTTAAAAACGGAAATAATAATTATATAAATTAATAATTTATATACCGTATTAACCTTTATAATTAGGATATAGATTATTACTTTCTAGTTAGTAAAAAAAGCCGAGATCGATAACGGTATGATTAATTTTTAAAAAACGGTAATTAACTTTTTAAAATATTGGGTTATGGCCTATTTTATATTTATATTACGAAATATTAAGATAACGTTTTCGACGTTCTAGAGGGCTCTTGCGGATACCCTTAATTCAGATAATCCTGATTAGGAAAACGCTAAACTTATTAATCGTTAATTACGAGAAAAAACCCCGAGACGTAAGGCGAAATGAGGTAATTATAAAAGTTTTTATATAAACCGGAACGTTAATAAATAAAAACAATAGTAATTAGATGCGTAAGATAGTCGTTATAAGGCCTATTTAAACGTTTATTATATATTATCTTAATCTTATTATGTATTACTTAATAAAGGCTTAGCGGGTTTTCGTTTTAACGATAAAATAAGGGCATATATTTAAGACCTAATTACTACCGATTAATTCTTTTTAAAAAAATTCGACTGTTTATCGAAAATTATGAAAAAAGTATTTATATACATAAATTAATTTTTAAAAAGAGTAAAACGGGTTTTGGCGTATTTCTTAATTATTAATTAACGTAACGTTATAAACCTTTCGTTTTATCTTTTAAGAAATTTATTTACTCTGGATTTAAGATTAACGATATATATTTCTAAATTTATTAATAAGTTTTTAAATTTCAAATTAACCGTATAGGATAACGGAATATACGTAATTAATAATTTTATTCAGTTTAAAAGGTACGAAAACGTTAATATAATATTTCGAAACTTTAACATTACAAAAGCATTACATTTATACGACGTAATATATTGCGAAAGTTTCGTATGTAATTTGATGTTTTCTCAGCAGCTTCGAAAAAAGAGTTATTAATAAAGTAATCGAAAAATTGATATGTTTATATAAAATATATATAATTAAATAATTATTATATTAATTAATAAAGCTAATAAATGTTTTACTAAAATATTAATATAATAATTATTTATATAATTTTGGCAATTTATAAACGAAATGTTAATTTGTAAATAGCGAAATTATTACGAATCGATAACAGCATTGCATAATACCTGAAATTAAAATACTTAAGATTCGAAATAATCGCATAATTATAGTTCTATACGAAAAAAGCCCGCCTAAAGGGCCTTATAATAATCGAATATTAAATATGTGCCCAGGCGAAAGCTACAAGGCAAATACGCTATACGCCTAAGAAAGGAATTTCTCGATTAAGGTCAAAAATTATTATCGATTTTATAAATTTCGAAACAAAACCTTAAAAGATATAAATACGTTATATTTATAATCCATCGATATTTAAATTCTATCTAGACTATTCCTTTTAAGAACTAAAAGACAAATATACTATTATAATATTTTAATATTTTTTAAAAAAATTCAAAAAATTAGAATTAAATATTTGTATAAATATTCAAATACGATAAGGAAATATTAAAAAATTACTAGTTTAAAGATATACTTTAATCGCCTCCTGTAAATATTAAATTTAAACTTTTAATATAATATACCAAGGTTTAAAAAGGAGATACAAAACATTTAAAGACTATAATTAAGACAAAAACGATTACTATATAAAGTAACGTTGAACCATTTTCATTTTTAATTATATATATTTTCAAAATAATAATATATTTAGCTAAGCCTACTCTTAAATACGTACTTTTTGGTAAAATTTATACGAGATTTATTATATTTATGTAAAGTATAAAAATATCAAGTAATACTTAATCGAAAATTTCAATAAACTTAGCTGCGAATATATGGCTATATCGCTTACCTTATAACAATTACCGTTATAAAGAAAAAAAATAAAGATTTTAAAACTTAAACCTTAAAATATAAATAAATTATTTTGTCGATTACCATTTTTGAAATATTTATAAAATTTAAAAGATGTTAATTATTAAAATTATTATTATTCGAAATAAATAGTTTTACGAAAAATATTACCTTTTTAATAATATTTAGAACTTAAAGAATCCTTTTTTATATATAATAAAAAATAGGTTATAAAAATTGTTTCGATAAATCAAAATATCCAATTAAATTCATAATGAATTTTTGCATATATAAAAAGAAAACTAAAACCTAAACGGAATAATTTAATTACCGGTTAAAAGAATAATTCTAGAAAAGTATTATCATAAAAACATACCGAATCGTAAAAAATAAACCGGTTAGTAAAAAATTAATTATTTTTATACGACCGTTACATTCGAAGTATTTCTATTTTTTTTGAATTATTATCGCCGCCAACGTTCACCCTAATAATTATTACGATTATTACGCCGACGAAAAATATAAAAATAACTGTAAATTCTTATTATATTATTTGACTTAAAATAACGGTAAAAAACAAACGTACTTTACGAGTCCTAAACGTAAGCGTCTCGTATATTCCGTACCGAGCTGATATTATCGGAACCGAATATAACGTGTAAAAAACCGTATTTAATATAGGACATTTAATCTTTTTTATAAATACGAACGATAACCGGCCGGTAAATAACGAGAATTTAAGGAAAATAATTTCTCAAATATATATATCTTAATTGGAAAAGGTTTAATACTGAAACGTATAAGGAAATATTGAAGTCGTGAAACCGAGTATATATACGTAATTTACCGCCGCCGCCGTAAGGCAATAAAGAGCTAAATATATATTTTTAAAAGAAGATATTCCGTACAGCCGAAAAAAATTAGGTATAAAATGTGACGGCTAGGCGGTTTAACCAATTATTAAACCTTAGTCGTACGAGTTTATGTTGGCAGGAGTATTATGGAAATCTAAGCAATAAATAACTTAGTTACGTCTTTTAATACCAAGGGCGCAGAAGTATATTGCAAACGATTAATATTGATAAATGTTGCAAATTAAAGTTATTTAAATTATGGAATTAATAAGCGTATATATCTTTATAAGTTAATTAGATTTTTATTGGATCTCGACGTTGTCACAGATCTAATGCCATTAGATTTGGTTGGTTTTGTATGGATTCGTTTGGATCTTAATGCCAAAAGAGATCCAAATTACGTGATTTTCTTTATGGGTCCGACCGTTTTTGTGGCCGATCTTGGGTTAGATTATAATACGATTTTTTTTCCTAGAATCTTTGCCCTTCAAGATTTTTCTTCCTGATAAATTATTTTCTTTTATTATGGTAGGTTGCGTTGCTAACCGTAAGCCTCGTAATTGTCCTAATTAGCGAAAAAGCCTAAATTCTTTGGCTGTTTATATTGTCAAATTCGGTTTTGAAGTTATGCCGTGTACGTTTTGTTTCGAAAATAGTACTAAGTATTAGATAATTAAAGAAATTCGTCGATATAGCGAATGTATTAAGAATTATTATTGTTACGATAGTTCTGGCGTCTTAATCGATTTTTTATATCGTATTAAAAAGGAAAAGGATTATTTGAATTACAAAAAAGCTGTTATTAAAAAAATACTTTTATATCTTTAGCAAAAATTAAAAAAGAATTTGGTACGTAAATAACGTAACATCGACGAAACCATTAGTTATTTCTTTTTGTTTTCGTTATTAAAAGAAATTCCTTTATGTTAAAGGAGTTAAAATTATTAATTACGGTTTTTAGTTAATGAATAAGCTGGATAAATAGGAACGTACGGAAGGCAAGGTTCCGCTTTTTGTGTTATCTTTTATTTCCCTTAACTAGTTCATTTTTGAAGACCTTAATTAAGGGGCTTTTTTGGTGATTCCGTCGCCGTTAATAAAAGTTTTTTAATAGGCGTTAGGCGTTAATAAGATTTTTAGCTAGTTTTTAGGTGTTTTCGATATTTAGGTACCTTTTTTATATAATTAGGTATCAAGTAAGTCCGTTTTGTTTTCGTATATCGAAAATTTTTTTATTTTATATACTTGTTCGTTTTTTATTTTTATATCGTTTTATGCCGTATATATCTTAATTGTATCTATTGTTAATTCGAATAAAAAAATATGAAAAATTAGATAGAATTTAACTTTTGGTAGAAATTCTAATTAGTAATTATTTTCTGAAATTTTCTTGACGATTTTGTATGAACCGATATACTTGGGATCGGATTTTTTGTTGGGTTATTTTGTCCGGATATTTTTGGTAGCGGGCAGGGTTATTTCCCCCTTTTCGAAAGTTAGTTTTTTTAACCTTTTTTAGTTATAATATTTGCTTATTTGGTTCCGTACAAATTCCAGTTCCGTTTTTATTTCCTAATATAATTATCGTAATTGTTTTGACGTAAGAATTGTTTTAATATTAATTGGACCGTTATCGCGTATTTTTTTGTAAATTTCTGGAATAAAATCAAAATTTGCGTTCGCAGGTATTATCTTAATGTTTTTTTTGGTAGCTGGTATTATAAATTAATTATACGATTAATAATTTCTTCACCTAATTATTTTATTCGCAATTGATATAATATTATAAGTAGGTTTTTAAGGTTTGATTTGTTCGTTTTATTTATTTATCCGTTTATAGTTTAAATATATTGGATAATTTGTGGTTTAGGCCGATTTGTGCCAAAAGGCCTTGTTAAAATTTTAATGTAAATGTTAATCTTTTATTTAATATGATTTTTATTGGTAATTTGTATATATCGAAAATGTATTTAAAAAAATGTATGTTAATTATTCGGCGTTTGTATTTTCGTAATATAGTAGAAAATAGGAAAATTTCGTAAATCGGTCGACGATTACGAAAATGTTATCGTAATATATTTCTGTAACTGGATTTTTTAATATAAGAAACTTAATAATAAAGTTGAATGTGATTAAATATTATGGTCGTTTTGTAACTGGTAATGGTTGTAATTTTCCGTAAGGCTTATATCGTTAAGCCTTTGTTTTGGCGCAAATATCGTATTGTCGTATGAATTTCTATATTGTTAATTTTATTTTAAGAAAAAAAATATATGGGTTAAAGCCTTTTTAAGGTTTTGTAAAGCCTTGGATATTTATATAACTGATATTTGTATATTTTTCGTATTAGGTTTTTTGGTATTTTTTTGAAATTTGTATTTTATCTGTTTTTTGGTTTTTTTGGGAAATTATCTTTATATTGTTAAATCCTTTAATATATGTCAAAAGCTACTGTCCGAATTATCGCAATTTGTTATCGGCGTATATATCCTTTTGTGGTGGTATTAAAAATTATATAGCTGATTTTAACCAATTTTTTTTAAAATTTGGTCGTTTGCTTAAAGTATTTGCTTTGCCGTTTTCTGATCTTTTTTTGTAGATAATAACGAAGTCGAAGTTCGCCAATTTTTCCGCATATTTTAATTATCGTTCTATAAGTTTCCTGGTCGTGGTAAATCGGGTAAGATTTTGATAATCCGTGTAAAACCTTGATTTGGTATAAATTTCCTTTTAAGAAGTGCCTAAATTTGCGAAATGCTATTATAATGGCCATAAATTCCTTATTTGGAATACCGTAATTAAGCTTGGTTCCTTTTAATTGATATGAAAAAAAATATAATAAGATATAATTTGCTTTAATTATTTCGTTATCCGATTATTACGTTTAATACGTAATTCGAAATATCGGTTTTTAGCTTAACGGAATAATTTAGATTGTACATAATTAGTACTGGTTCGTTAGTAATTATATCCTTAATATCCTAAAATGCTTTTTCCGTATTTGGCGTTTATTTAAATTCCTTTTTTTATAAGATTTGTTAGGGGTATAGTTATTTTGCTAAAGTTTCGAATAAATTTCTTGTAGTAATTGGCGAATTTAAGGAATACCTGTACCTTTTTAATTATTGTTGACGTTTGTTATTTTATGATTATAGCGATTTTTTTGGGGTTTATTCTAATATGTTCTGGGGTAATAATATATTCTAGATATTTTATTTCCTGTATATAGAACTGATTTTTTTCTATATTAATAAGTAATCTTATGTTTTATAAAACTTAAAAAACTTTGTGAACGTATTTTGCGTATGCTTTTTTTGATTTTGAAAAAATAAGAATATCGTCGAGATAATAAACGACCAAAATATCGAAATATTTTTATAATATATAATTAATTATTTGCTGGAAGGTTATTGGTATATTCGTAAGTTTTATTAGTATAACCAAATATTTAAATAGTTCGTATTTTATTTTGAAAGTTATTTTTTATTCGTATTCTTTTTTCATTTTAATAAGATTATATTTATTTTTAAGATTAAATATTATAAATTATTTAATTTTATAAAGTCGGTTTTTTATTTCCGTAATTAAAGGTAATAATATTCGATTTTTGATAATAATATTATTTAATTATTGATAGTTAATTATAAGTCGTAATTTTTCGTTCTTTTTAAATACGAAAAATATAGGGTATTTTGCTAGTAACTTTAAAGGTCGAATTTATTTTTTTATAGCCGATTTTTCAGATATTTTCTGAAAATACGTAATTCGTTTTTACTAAAATTATAAATAAGATAAAACTTTGTCGACGATCCTTCCTTAAAAATTATTTCATGATTTTATTTCCTGTATTTTGGTAATTTCGTATCAAGCTTTTTTTTGAAAAGCTGCTTATATCTGTAATATTATGGTAATATATTAATTAAATTTTCTGATTTCTGAGGCTGCTAATCTTATTGTTTTAGGTTATTATTTAATTACCTTAATTTTACTTTAATAATTATAACGATACGGCGTATTTTTTTTAATATTTATTTTTTTTATATTTTGTTGTTTTGTGTGATAAGGTATTTATTATGTTATTATGCCTATATTCGTTATTATTATTAATCAAATATTAAAATTTTAATTTTTTTTCGTTTATTAATAGGGAATAAAACGAATTTTACCTGGCCAGTTCCGCCGTTAATTAAAATTCCGTATTAGCGTATCCATAGTAACCCTAAGATTATATCGTAATTTTTAAATAGAACGATATCGAAATTAATTATTTGGTATCGTCCTTAGATAAAAATTTCGAAATAATTAATTTCGCATATAACTTTTCCGTTATCGTAAATAAATTCCTGATTTTTGGCATTTGTCGTTATGTAATGTTTTAACTTATATCTTTATAGCAATTTAAACTTATTAATTATATTTGGTATAATATTATTTTTACTTAAAGTTCCGTAATTTATTATTATGGTATATTAATATGTTTTAATTCGTATTTCCAAAGTGATAAGGTTATTAACGTTTCTTATTGTTACGTTTAAAGCCCTTTTCGGGTGTTTCCTTTAATTCTTTTAAGTTTTGTTATCTTGCGGCTTTTTTATAAATAATTTTTTTCTTTTAATTTTTGTTCGAATTTGTCGAGTTTTGCCTGTATTTTTTCGTTTAATATATTAAGCTGCTGTATTTGTCGTTGTTGCCGGCGTACTGTTCTTTCGAATTATATTAATTGTTCTTAATTTTGTTGTAATTTGTTTTATTAAATAAATTATTTTCTTATGTTTACGACTGTATTTTATTGTACGTCGTTTCGATTATCGTTTTAAAGATTTTTTGTAAACTGATGTATTTTTTTCTTAATGGCCTTTTTTTCTTAGGGATCTGCAATAAATGTTAATTAAAAATAGAAATCCGTAATAATTTTCTAATAATGTTTTTTACGGTACGTTAAATTAATTCTTTTGCCGTTTGGTAATTGTATTATTTATAATAATAAAAGTGGTTTTTTTACGGGCATTATTTTTTTTCGGGCCAGCTTTTTACTTCGGCTAATTGCTAGATATTTTTTAGGGTTATAATTCGAAAATATCGATATTATTACTTATTATTTTTATTATTTCCGGTACGGTTTAAAAAATTGAATCCCTTATAGTACATATGGGTAATTCGTTTGTAAATATGCTATTTCCATTTTTCGTAATCGGGATATTTTCGTTATCGCGAGTATATGGCGTATATTTTGCCGTATCGATTAAGGGTTCCGGGACAGATTTTTTCTATTTAATTCTGGTATTTGCGCAGTTATTCTTATAATATGTCCTGTTATGTTCGCGACGTTTATTAAGCCAACTTTTTGGCTTTTTGTATTTTTCGTCGAATTTTTTGTTATAATGGTCCTTATTAGACCTTTTGTTGTAAGCCTGATACGTATTTGGCTTGGATTATGTTAATAGTTTTGCTATTGTTTTTTTAATTATTCCTAAACTGTTTTTCCGATATAAGGGTTTAGTTATCCTATCGTAACTTTTTGAGCTTCTTGTATTTGTAAGCTTTATATCCTATTTTGCCGTAATTAAAGCATTTAATTTGGCTTTAATTTTGTTTGTAAGTAACGCCGAATTCCATAGGTTCTGGCGCCGTTTTATAAAAAGCAAGGGATGTATTTTGTTTTTTTTCCTAGTTGGACTTATGGTATTCCGAACGCGGAATATATTATCTTTTCTTTTTTTATTATTTTTCAAATTGTCGATTATTAATCTTAATTATTTTTGCAATATGCCGGTTTAAGGCAATTAATCGTTTAATCCGAATAATCTTATTTTTTATATTATTTTTTAGCTTTTTATAAAATATGTCGATAAAGGCGTTAGCTTTATCGTTTCCTTATCCGGCCTTAACCGCAAAATTTTTGAAGGTTACGGCGTACTTGGATATAGGTCCTTTTTATCGAAATTACAACAGTTATTAAGCTGTAAATTGTTTTTTATCTGGATTGCCGAAATTATCGCGTATTTTATTTTCGAAATTGATATAAAGGGAAAAAATTTATTAATAAAATCCTTTTTATCCAATTTTTTTATTTTTAAAAAATTTTTTATAATAGGCTTAAATTAATTAACCGTATATTTTGTTAGGTATATTTTTATTATTAAGATTATATCTGCTGGATTATTAAGATTTAAAAAACGAAAATAAATTCCTACCTAAATTAAGAAAATTTGAGGGTTACCTTTTCTGTTATAAGGTTCCGGCTTTTTTGGCTTTATGCGGGTAAGAGAGGGTTGGGCAGGTGGGGTAACCTTAAGTTGTCGAACTTTTTTCTCCAGCTCCCGAATTCGAGCCTAAAGCTGCTAAATAGGGGTTTCTTAAATGCTGGTTGATATCTTAACAATATTAAATATTGTTTAGAGTTTAACGGTACTATTAAACAAAAGTTTGTAACATATAACGGCTAGGCGGTTTAATCAATTATTAAACCTTAGTTGTACGGGTTTATGTTAACAGGAATATCGTAAGAATTTAAGCAATAAATAACTTAATTACATTTTTTAATACCAAGAGCGCAAAAATATATTATAAACGATTAGTATTAATAAGTATTACAAGCTAAAGTTATTTAAATTATAGAATTAATAAGCGTCTATATTTTCATAAGTTAATTAGATTTTTATTGGATCTTGACGTTGTTACAGATCCAATATTATTAGATTCGGTTGGTTTTATATAGATTCGTTTGGATCTTGATGTCAAAAGAGATCCAAATTACGTAATTTCTTTGTGGGTCCGACCGTTTTTGTAGCCAATCTTGGGTTGGGTCGTAACATAAAATTATATAAAGATAAAATCTAGGGAAATTATTAATCAATTTTTTATTAAAAGAAAATAGGTTTTAATATATATATATATATATACGTTTACAAATTTAATAAATATGTTTAATTATAGAAATACAAGGCCTATTTTATCGTATAAAAGGATTAATAATTAAAGAACGTTGGTAACGATATATACGTATTTATACTTACTAAGATATCGTTTCGAACAATAATTATTAACCCGGTTAAAGTTAATTTAAAGCTTAAGTGATATAACATTATAAATACTTTTATTAATATAATATTATTTATGACATATATATAAAAATACGCCGGAAAAATTTATAATATAAAAGGTTCTGGTCATTTAAAAAATACTATATAAATTAAAGGAATTATTTTTGTTTTGGCAAAAAGAAATTTTCAGCATATTAAACCATTTCAAAATAACCTTTATTTTTTACAGAAGTTATTTTTTTATTCGCTAAAAGGTATTTTTTTTAAATGATATTATTAATATATAGTAAAAAAGTATGATTTCGTTAATTAATTATTTAATAAATTCGAAAACTGTATATCTTTATAAGAAGTAAAGATTTATAATAATCTCTCGAGATCGAAATAAATAAAAATAGCTTTAACTAAAAAATCTAGTTATTCTAATCCTTAAAGAAAATCTAAATAACTACTTAAAAACGGCTATAATAAACATCGAACTATTGTCGAATCTTAATTTGGCCTTTCTAGGCTTAATTAGCAGATACCAGAAAAAAACATTTTTATCTTATACGTTATAATTAATACGCGATCAGATATATTTTTTGTAATATCTCGATTTGACTACTTTAATTTAAACCTTTATAATGTATATTGTAAAGCTGTTAATCGAAATATATTTTATTTATTCAGTATCAAAATATTAACGTTATAATTCAGAAATAAAAATTCTATAAATATTTAAAACGATATCTTTTTCGCAAATAATACGGTCGATCGAAAAACTTCCTAAACTTACGTTACAAAGCTATTTAATGGAATAATAAAATAACGAACGAATAAACAAAATTGTAAGATAATAGATAGCTGTGAGCTGGGGTAAGGTGATCAACGTAAATTGGGATATACTTATTAACGATTTCGCCGTTATTGATAAAAATCTTTTAATAAGTATTATATATATATAAAATTGTTTATAACATTTTAAGTATCTTTAAAGTTTGAATATTTTAATATTTAATTAAATACTAAGTAAATCTGTTTTTTATATATTAAAAACTTTTTCTATTTTGTATATGGTTTTTGTTTTTATTTTTACGTTATTTTCATCCCTTTAAACTTTAACAATGTTTATTATTAATACAAGAAAAGAAATATAAAAAATGTGATAAAATTTAATTATTAATTATAACTGTAATTAAATTTTTTTAAAAGGTCTTTGGTATTTTTATAGAAATCGATATGTTTAAAATGGAATTCTTTATTAATTCTTTGTTTAAATATATTTAGTAATAAAGCCAATTTCTTTTGTAAGTGAATTGTTTAATCTTTTTTTGATTATAATATTCAATTAGTTGTCTACGAATTTTAAAATTAGTTTTATTTTTTGTTATAATTTTTTAATTAATATTAAGATAACTGTTAATTTAATATTCAGAATATTATATTATTAAAATTTATAAACATTGACTATAAAACTAAATTTTACATTTATTAGAATCGTTTAAATATTTTTAAAATAATTTATATTAGACACTAAATTTACAATATATAATACATTAATCCAGGTGTTGTTATTAGAATTAATGTTACGGTATATATACGTGGTTTATGTTTAATTTAATTATTTTGTTTTTTTTGGTTACTCAAACTTTTAATATATTGAATATCTTATAATTTAAATAAATTTATAAAATAAAACATCGTTAATTATTTTAAATAAACGTAACGCTTTATCGGATGTAGTTTTATATAATAATTTGTGTATATTAAAATGTTTTCGTGTAAAAGAATATACATTATTTATTCGCTACCATTTTTCAGTAAAATAGAAAATAGGAAAGCTTTATAGATTTATTAACAAGTACGAAAATATCATCGTACTATGTTTTTATTATTAAATTGTTTAATAAGAATAATTTAATAATAATAATTTTAACTATTAAATTTAATTGTTACTCTTTGTAAATGATAATAATTATTGCTTTTGGTAAATTTATTTTAATATATTTTTATTTTGAGAAAATAATAAACATGTTAAAACTATTGCACATTTTTATAAAGTTTTGAATATAAATATAATTAATATATGTAAATATAACGTAATATATTCATTTAGCATCTTTTTACAGTCTTGTAATTTATGTAGTATTTTACTTTGTTTTAAAGCATTTTAAATTTGTTTTATTGTTTAATATATATTATGTAATATTTTTTCTGTTGCAGTAATATAGACTGAAAATAAATATTTTATAAGTTAATATTACCATTAATATAACGAATGTTTAAAATTTTGGCAGCGTTTAATAATAATTAAAAATGGCTTTTTTTAAAACACTAACCAAGACTTTTGTAACAGTGTTAATTAAACATATAATAATTGAAATTCGGATTAAATATTGTATTACAATGAATAGATTCAAAAACATTGATATTTATTTAATTATGATGCACATTTATTATTTTATATTTATACTTGATTTTTAAACTTGTTTTAAAATAATTCAAAATTATAATATATTTTACATATTTTATTCTATTTGGTGTAACATTATTATCTTTACATATTTTAATATTTTAATATCCAGTTAAATATTCCAGGCTTAATCAATATAATATATATATTATTTCTTATTACGTAAAGCTATATTCAAAATAATACATAATATAACTGTCGAAACATTTTTGTAATATGTAGGTTTTTTTTCAAAAAAATAGCAATAGCGTTATAAACCTCATAAATATAATTACATATCCTTAATTTCCAAAAAAATTTATTTGTTTTTAAAATTAAATAATATCAAATATTTTCTTATTAAAATTTAAATTCTTAATTCAATAAATAAATAAGACAGTTTTTAATATAGAATAATAATATGATTTAATTAGCTGTATTCAATTTTACGTTATGCTTTATTTTTTATTAAAAACGCTCTAAGTGTTTGTCGTAAAGCCGTAATTTTGTTCTGTTAAGATTATAAATAAAGTAAAGCTTTTTTAATAATCTTTTCATTAAAAATATGTCATGAGTTTTTCTTATGTTCTGAATACATTATTCCTAAATCTTTCAAAAATATATTTAGAGATATAATATTATCCTATTCTATTAAGTAATTTTCGTTAAACCCCGGACTATTATAATAGATAGTTATACAAATACTTTAAGCATATATTTATTATAATAACAACCATAATTTATTTACTTTTCTAAATTTTGCAATATTTTTATACTTTATTTTTTAAGTTACTAAATATTTAGTAATACTTTCGGTCTATTATTAAATATACATTGCTTTTAAAATTTATTTAATAATAAAAAATAAATCTATATTTATTGAATTTATTCGTTATTAGATAGAGATTTATATAAATATATTTAATTCTTCTTTTCAAAAATATACCTAACTTTATAAATAGATAAAATCATATTTAAATTTATTATTTAATATTAAATTTAAATAACTTTTCGAAACCATTAATTTTGTATTTAATTTTATAATTGTTATAAGGCGGATACTTCTTACAATATTGATAATTATATATAGATATAGTTTTTATTTTTGAGACAATATAATTATTAACGATTTCAGCGCTGCATATAAAGCTTTTGTTAAAAGCTTTTTTTGACTTCTTGTATTTTTACTATTTGAAAACCTCTTTATAAATCCTTTAAAACTCTTTTACAGCTATTTAGTTATATTTATATTTCTATATATAATATATTTAATTATTATACTTAATTGTTCTATTACGTTAAATATTCTTAATTTGATTCAAATTCATTTATTAAATAATGAATTTATTTACTTATTTCATAGTATTTTATTGCCTTGTATTAAAATACTTTTTCTATATTTTTCTAATGGAAATACGGACTTTTACTTTAATCTTTCTAGTTTAAAGATTTATATTGAATATTAATTTAAAATAAGAAGTTGTTATAAATATTTATTAATATCTTTTATAGTATGTTTTATTAAACCTCTCGCAAATTAATAATATTATTAATAGTAAAGATTATAAATGTTTTTTTATAAGTATTTTACGTTAATTAACTATATAACGTGGTTTATTTGTTAATTCTGTTTCTAAGATTATAATTTATAAATATTAATATTATTGTTCGTTTATTGATCTTTTTTTGATTTAATTAAAAATATTTAATCCTTTTATATATATAATATAACGGCTATAGGGTCAACTAATTATTAAATTCTAAGTTGTACGGATGAATATTAATAAAGATATCTTAAAGATTTAAGTAATAAACTGAGTTTGATTACGTTTAGTAATACGAAAAATCTTTTAATAAGGAATTATTATTATAAATTCGTTTTATTTAAACGATAAATTCAGTAAATATATATACTGTCGTTAATATATTTATGTATTAGTAATAAATTAATTATACCTTTTGTTGGCTTATTATCAGAAAGTTTGTAATTTATTGCATGACTTAATTTACTTGATTTTGTTAGCTGTTTCCTATTACCACCGTTTTCAATAGACGTAATTAATTAACCTAGAATCCGACATAATAAATTACTTTAGCAATGATTACGGTTATTTAGCAAAATGCGCGATATTAAAAATTTATAATAAGTTAACCAAAATATATATAATAAAAAAAGGATTACACATATAAGAAATGTTTGATATTATGTTTATTAAACTAAATTTCTAATTAAACACTGCTTATTACCGGCTTTTAAAATTATATATATTTTAAAATTTAATAGATATTTATACAAACTAATGTAGTATTAACTTTATACACTTGATAAGCTAAATAATATATTTTTATTATTTTCTCATAAAAGTTATAATTCTAAAGGCTTTATTATTATATATCACATATATCATATCATAATAAATGATTATAATGTATAAACTATAAAAACAACATTTCGTTATGGAAATAATAAATATACACAATTTTATAAAATTTAGAGAAACTTTACTATACAATATTCTAAAAAGTAAATTAAAATATTATATATATTTAACACGGTTTAATATTTTAATATTATATTATTATCTCTTTTTTAAATTAGAATATTCCGAACCTCTCTATATTAAGTTTGTAAACGTTAATAATTTTATCCAATTATAGAGTTAAATTTATACAAAATAAATTTTATTAATCCTTTAAACTTAAAAATATTTATGTTTGTCTTGAATTTCTTATTATTTATACGTTAAATACATTTAATATTTCGAAAAAATAAAATGCCAAAATTATAAATAAATACAACAGTTAAAAATAATAAAACAAATAATTAAAAGTGCTAAACGAGTATATACGAATCTAACTATATTAATAATAATCATTATATTGAAGTAGGCTTTGAATTATATTATTTTATGATAAAAATTTAAACATATATTTTCATATTAAAAAGGAAAGTATTGAAATCTATTTGTTAATTATGAGGTATATAAATCGAATGTTATATTTAAAAATATTTGAATTATATAAATTGATATTATAAAACTATGAAAGTAAAAGTTTAATTTTGTATTATTAGATACTTTATTTTAAAAATTTAACGTCTTAAAAAATCTTAAATCATATTATACATAAATATCCAGCTGAATCTTTTTAATATATTAAACAGCATTGTTCTATGCACGTTATATATTCTTTAAACCTTGTTGAAATCGTCGTAGTTTTCTCGTATTTTATTTCAAATTTCTGCTTAAATTGCTTAATTACGTAATATAAGGAGTGTATTTAAATAAAAGACTGGGTTTATTAAGAAAACTAAAACCCGTTTTATTTCAGCCTTTTTTTTCTATTGTATTATTAACTTTTCTCCATCTCACGTTATAGTATGAATTCGTATTTATTGGTCTGAATAATATATTATATGGAGTCCCAGGTTAGGTTTTAATACGATTTCTTTTTAAAAAAATCTCTTAGATTTAAGATATTTTGTACTACTAAATTCAATTTTTTAATTATATCGAGTTATATTTCTAAACGTTGTTTTTGTAAAACCGAACAACGTTATACTTTAACTAACGTAATCGAAGTAAAAAAGTTCAAAATTATGCAATGCTTTTTTTAAAAAGAATTTTTGTTAAATAATAAACGCGGTTTTACGTTGAAAGGAATATGTATATCGTTTTCGATAATGTAATCGAATAGGTATTTTTATTTTTATAGTTAATTATTTTGTAGTCGAAATCCGTCGTTTAAAAAAGAAAAAGTAACTACCGAAAAACCCGTTTTTAGAATCTCTATATAATTATTTTGTATTTATTATTAATGATAATAATAATATTAAACGTAAGATATTAAATTTATTAATCGCATGTTTTAATTTCTAAAAAGAACCTTACAATTTAAAACATTATAAAACGGAAATAGTGATAGAAGTTCAAGATTTAAAAAGCGTAAAAGTTATCGATTAAAGTTCAGGTAATCTATAGGCGCCGCCTTAATAAGCCATTAATTAGAATACAATTTTTAACTGCGCTATTATTCATAAAGAAATAGTTTAAGAAAAGTTAAGTGTTAATCGGTTTTTTATAGATTTCTACATATTTTGAAATTTCCACAATTTTATCATTTAATTAAATATTAAATAAATCTGAGTTTTTTCACCTATTAAGGAACCTTTCTATTTCGTACGCCTTTTTGTCTTGTACTTTTATATTAATTTGTTCTGTTTAAGTTTTCATAATATTAATTAGTGATTTTATAATAAAAAATACGCAAAAATATAATTAAACTTACCTTCTAATAAAAATCTTACAATAAGTAGTTTTCAAGAGTTTCTTCATAGTTTTAAATAAACCGATATATTTATGGTCAAATCGTCTCCTAGATTTGGTAATTTTAATATATTTTATAATAAAGTAAATTAATTTTCTTTTCTTGAAAGTTAATCTTTTAAACGAGTTTTATTTATACCCTATATCTTTTTAATGACGTTTATATTCCAGTTCTTTTATTTACTTTTTAATAATACAATATAAGGTATTTTAAAATAAATATTATTTTAATATTCTTATACCAATTAATATTATAGGTTATTTACGTATTAAGTTATTCTTCAAGTTAGATATTTTGTTCGAAATTAATATAATACAATAAATATAATTCTAGAGTATAATTGAATATTTCTATTTATTTATTCATTCAGGATATTAAAATATTAAAAACTATATAATTTATTTTAATGTTTATTACAACGCTTTAATCGGGTTTCACATTTATTTTAAAAGTTATAAAATATAATTTTATTTAATAACTCATATATATTTAAAATAATCTCTTTATATGTATATTTTTTATCTACATTTAATATCTCTTTTTTAAAAAAGTATAAAATTAAAGATTTTATAAGGTTATCGATGATTACGAAAGTATTATTATAGTATATTATTATTACTAACTTTTTTAATAAAGTAAATTTAGTAATAAAATATATAGTAATTATAAAATTTCTTACAATATATACGGTTATATTTCAATCTCGTTATGAAAGTTAGATTATGATCTTATATTGTAAATTATGATATTTATTTAACGAATAATAAATACCTCGAAACTAATTTACAGTTTTATAAACTACTAAATATTTATAAAATTAAAATTGAAATATATATTGTACTAAGTTAATCTGATGTGTTCTTTAAATTTAAAATTTATTTCATTTCTTATTTCTTTAATTTCTTATTCCTTTAATAAATTTTCTACATATTTTATGAAATCGTGATAAAAGTTACATAATATATTTTATACTATCGGAATTTGATAGAAATAATAATATTTTATTAAAGTACTACGAATAACAATACACTTAATGTTAATATATATTTTCTTTTTTGAAATTTGTCCATTTATTTAAAATTTATATTTTTTAATTTTGAGCATTTTATTTAAATATACAAACCAAATGAAAATTTGTTATTCTGGTATATATTATAAACATTGTGATGTATGTGTTTTAGTTAAATTAATATCAGTAGATTTTTAATAATTTATATAAAGTTAAATTTAATAAAAGTTTTTACTCAAAGTCTTTGGACTTTTAATAACCCAAACTAATAATTATAAAATTTCTTTTTATAATAACGCAAGTATATTCCTTTTTTTATTTTATAAAGCAGAAAATTCAGCAATATATAATTTACTTTAATTATTCTATGATTTAATGACTACGATTAATACGTACTTTGAAATATCTCTTTTTAATTAGATGTAACGTATTAAAATTTCAATTATATATATTAGTTTATAAATGAATATATTTTTACATTTTCAAAATACTTTTGTTATTTATTACGTATATTTAAATATTTCTTAAAACTTATTGAAAAATATAATAATGCTTTTAAGATTTTATTTTAAGAAAATATCGTCTATTTATTATATAAACTTTATTGTACGTGAATTAATAATTTAATAATTTAATGAATATCAAAAACATTATAATAGTATTTGAAATATATTGTAATCTTTTCTATATTATTAAGGATATTGTCAAAATAATATATGATGATAATATCGAATTAGTTTTCTAATATGAAATTTATTATTTGCTGAAAATTTATTATTAACTTTTTCAATTTTATTAATATCATTAATGATTTAAATAATTTATATATTTTTGAATTTTCGAAAGACTCTATCCATATTTAACATGAACTATTTTAAATTATTAGGTTGTGTAGAATTATACTCTTATATTAATAATTTAATATATCTATGTCCGATTCATAATTTTATTATTATTAAATTATTGGTAACTAATTGTAACTTTTCTTTTTGATTTCTTTTAAAAACTCTTAAAATTTAAAATATTTTAGGATTTATTTGAAAAATCGAAAATAATTTCAATGACAGATCTTCTCGATATTCTTTAGTTATATGTTCTTTAGTTTTATTAAAATTACTAATTAGACAAAGCTGCGGTAGTAAGCCTTTTATTAATATTAGTTTGTAATTTTATTTATTATATTCCGATAATTCCCTATTAAATGTTTATTTAAAAACCGATATGTGTTTGTAATATTATAATCATATATCAATTAAATCTTTTAATATTTTTTGCTATTTTTATATATCGTTATTTAATTATTTAAATTCTATTTTAAAAATAATACTATATTGTATTTTGTAATATCTACTTTTTAATACTTTAGGTCTTTGTGTAATAAATAAAAAATATATTTTACTTAATTCAATCTCCTGTTAAATATAAAGTTACATTAATATTTTGAAAATAATTCTAAAATTACATCATAAGTTTTAAGTAAAACAATATTGAAATCGATTATATAATCTTATTTTTAATTAAAACCTTTTCATAAATTCAGTTGCATATATATTTTTCGTTATTCTAAATATAATATTAGCTTTTAATAATCCTCACGATATAAAGATTTAACTTTATATTTATTATAATTTAAAATAATTAAAAACGCTCAAAATAACAGGAATTCCGTTTTAAATTCTAAAATTTTATTACTACGATATATTAGTAAATTTTAAGTTGTATATATAAAGTAATAATATTATTAATAGTTTTTATCGTCACGTTTAAATCCGCTTTTCAAATTCTTTTTTAGCGTTTTGAGGTTTTTCTATTTTATACGTTTTTTAAAATACATTTTTTAAACATTCTTTCTAATATTCTGAGTTTTATATATATTGTTATAGGTAATGTATTAAGTTGTTATATTTATTAAGTTTATCGTTTTAGTTCCGTTTCGAATTATTGAAATTGTTGTATATTTTAATATATGTCTTATTTAAAAATAAAGGTTTATATTAAAGTTTTAACAGTATTTCTTCACTGCACAATAAATGGACTTTCCTATATATTCATAATTATAATAATTATAAAATCAGAAAAGGTTTCTATACTTATTATCTTATGAATTAATTGAAATATATTACGTATTTATTATAACCTAACGGTCTTGGCTTCCTTACGTACGGTCGGGCCCACGAAAAAGACAAAACCCGACCCTCGCCAAAGATATTACGTGACCAGCTCAAAGGTCTCAAGGTGCCAAACACCTTGAGCCCCCTGAGCCGGCGAAGGAGCTCAAAGGGCTTAACGGGCTCAAGAATTTAAGCCCCTTAAGCACCTTGAGCCAGAATAAGAATATATACGCGTATTATTTTTATAGCTTAAATATCTTCATTTTGCAACAAATTACTTATTAATACCAATCGTTTGCAAAAACAACTCGTTACCTAAGGCACACTTGGTATTACAAAACGTAACACGTTACTATATCGATTGTTTAGTTTCCCACGATACTCTTGCCAATATAAACCCGTACGACTAACGTTTAATAGTTGGTTAAACCTCTTAGCTGTCACAGTATTTATTGATATTATTATTTATTTATTTCATTATTTGCCATTTATTTGGGGTAATCACACATCTTTTGTATATACGTATAATCCGTTAATTGATGAAATATTCCCATGTATTTTATATTAGATAATTGCCCCGTTTATAACATATTTTATGTCTTTTGCCGTCTTAATCGTCAATATCAAGACGTATGTTTTCAATTTATATTTTATTTTTTTAATGTATTTTTAAAGCAACTTATTGCTCTTTAAATGTTTTTAAGTTACAGTGTTAACCTTTAAAATCGCGTATCGCATTTCTTAATGTGATTGAATTTGTTTAACTTAGGCGTTAATTATATTAATATATCTTTTGTCTCTGTTAAATGGCTATTTGTTCAAGTTAATTAATTTTTTTTCTGGAATAAGTGTTTAATTATCATATTTACGAAACGTTTTTAAGTATATTGGTAATACTCTCTTTTGCTATAAGTATAGTATTTTAACTTGGTTTTTATTTTTGCGCTAAATCGTTTCGAATTTTATAAATTTAGCGTTTTATTATACAATATAATTTGAACGTTTTTCGCTTTTTCTAAATTCACCGATTAACCATTCTACTTTACACCATCGTATTTATTTGTTTTCGACGCGATATTAATATAGTTTGGTATCAATTTTAATAATTTTAATAATATAACCATATCATGGTTTAGATTTTGAAATTTTAATGGTTTTTTTAATGTTCGTCTGTGAAACGTTTTATAAAATATATTAAATTAATTATATATTGTATCCTCCGTTTAGTTTTTTTAATTATAAAACTTTTAAAAATAATAACGTATTTCGAAATTGGCTTTTTTTCTTATAATTGCAACATTTGTTATATTGCAGTTTTTCTTTCGTTCGGGTTTTTGATATTGGCTTTTTTTTCTTGTCTTAAAGTTCATATAAGGGAAAAAAAATTAATAATTTTGTCTTAGTCGGCGTTAATGTTTTTAAGAAACGTTTTATTATTTATTTAAATTATTTTACAGCATTTTCTCTAAAAATGCCGTTATAGTGAAAACAGTATTTTTAAGATCGTTTAAATTTTAAAAACGTAAATATATTTATATTTAAAAAATGTTTCAACACTTTTTTATTATAAGCGTAATGTTTCCTAGTTTTATACCTAGACGTGATAATACGATTTCGGTTTACCCTTATTTTTCTTTATAAATTATAGGCTATGTTTTTTTTAAATCTGTTGATTTTAGCCTCGAACTGTATAATAATAAATGATGCTTGTAAATTAATTACTATTTTGATTAATGAAGTAGTGTTTAAAATTTAACGGTATTATTAAATACAACTTTGTAACGTATAACGGCTACAAATTTTGTTAATTATTAAATCTCTACTCGTACGAATATATATTGAGAGAAATTTTGTATCTAAGTAACAACAAATTAGAATTACATTATATAATATTAAAAATATGTTAAATAACGAATTACTATTATAAATTCATATTATTTAAAATATAAATTATATATATAGAAGCTTTTTAATTTATTATTAATAATACGGTTTATTGGTTTACTCTCAACAAGTTCGTAATCTATTATGTAATTTAACCACCGTAGTTTTTTTATCAATTTCTTGTTGCGACCGTTTTCGATGGCCGTAGCTGATCAGGTCGTAACACGTATAATACGTTGATAATACTTTTTTGAATTCTTTATAAGCTAGATATCATCGTTATTTATAATATACGATACATATTTTAATATATCGATTCGAAATTTTAAGGTTAATAACTTTAATTTATTTTAGTTATTTTTTCAAATATTTGCCTAAGTCGTTATGTTTTTTTACTCCTTTTTATGTTGGTTTGTTTGTTTTTCGTATTTTGCATTTCATTGTTTATTGTAATAACTTTTATTTATATTTGTCCTGTATTGTGTTAATATTCTTTTTAGTGTATTTGAAATAGTGTTTTTATTTAGGTTAATTAATTGTTTTATAATCAATGGTTTTTACATATGTTTTGGTAACACTTTATTTGGTTATAAATATAATATTTAATTTAATTTTTATTTTGGCCTCAAACTCTTCTCAATTGTACAAGTTTTGACGTTGTATTATATCATATAAAAATCTCCGTATTCGTTCTTTTTTTAATTCGTTATTTAATTGCCAGATTTTAAGGTATATTAAATATCTTTTATAAAACATTTATATAACTGTTTTTATTAAGTATTTATAGTTTTTATAATATATTAATTTAACTGTTTAAAATCTGGAAATTCAATAATAATATTTCGAATTCTATATTTTAATTGTTTGAATTATATATCAATTTTCTTAATATTCTTTTTCTCGATTTAGTTTAATCTAACTATAAGGTATCTGAAATAACAGCATATTTTGAAATCAGTTTTCTTTCGTTATAACTGCAAAGTTTATTATATTACTATTCGCTTTTTATCTGGACTTTCGAAATTCCGTTTAATCTTTTTTTAAAGATTTAGGTAATCAGGCAAACTTGTTGAAAAATTTTCTTTTACATGATCTCAACGTTTTCTAGATAAGTCTTTATTATGAATTCAAGTTAATTCAATATACCTTTTCTAAAAAAGGTTTATTGTAACGATAGTTAGTTGTAGGAGTTTATCTAAATGCTAAATTAGAAAATATATTCGTAATTAAGTGAAAAATATATAAATATAATTTTTATTTTAAAACTAAAGATGTATTAATTTCCTATTTCTATATAATAATACGAAATTAAATAACCGTTATTTAATAAATGAATTATTAAATTTATATTTCTAACCTTTTACTTTGACATAAAGTTATGTAACAAATAACGGTTAAATATTAATTAACAGTTTAACTAGAAAGATATTACATAAAGTTTAACAATATTATTAAATAAAACCTTGCCGGGAATATTAATTAACAATTTAATTAATTATGAAATTTCAATCGTCCGTATATATATTAGCAAAAATATTGTAAAGTTTCAAACATTTTATATTTATAATTACACAATATAATATGATATTTCGTTTTAGCAAGGAATTATTACCATAAGATGATATTATTTAACTTATAAAAATGCAAAAACGTAAATATATATTCGGTTCTATTAATAGTCGCATCGACTTTATTTAATTATTAGTTGAGCCTGAAAAAACTGGCTTTATTTAATCAATTTACGTAATATAATTTTTATACCAGGGTCGAAAATTATTAATGACTTTTCTCAATCGTTTCTTACGACTTTTAGCGGTTCAGATACAATATTATTATAATATATAATATAACGATTTAAAATATTAAAATATATTAACATGAATATTAAAACCTTTAGAAATATAAATAAATATATATTATTATCAGTTCGATTAATTCACTTTCAAAATGGTATTTTATAATAATTATATATGAAATTAAGAGCTTTTATTAATAATATTTAACCCCTTGTTATCTTATATATTATATCACATTTGAAATATATTACGTTTTGTAAATCTTAACTCTTTAGATACGTCCTTTAATTACAGATATTTTCTTTAAATACATTTTCATTAATTTAACAACCTCGCATATTATTTCATTTTATTTTCTCAAAACTTTAACCTGGATGGCCGCACCGTTATGTTAATATCTTATTTTTATGTTCTTTTATCTTTTGTTTATTCTTAGCGTATAATTCGATTGGAAACCAACTTTGCTTTATTGTTTCTTTGTTCTCCGATCGTTAATAATCTGAAAATGATTACCTATAAATCCTGTATAAATGGTGTTTTCTGATATTAAATTTCTTATTTCTATACGTTATTAAAACCTTTACGGCATTGATATTTTAATTTTCAAAAAAGGTTTAGACTTTATTTAATTTTTAATTTCTTAATACCTAATTCAATTGTTTGAATATATATCTTTTAATTCACATTTTAAAACTTGTATATTTAAATGCGTTTATATCTCTAAAGTTCCTTATTTATATTATTTATATTATCTTGGACTTTAAAAATTACCGTGGTTATTAGGTATATTTTATATAAAACAAATAATTATTTAAATTTAAAAAAATGAACTGTATAAATTTTTTGAGGGTTCTCTCGTATTGATTAATATTTTAAATAATTAAACATAATAACGTTAATTAACGAAAAATAGAGTTTGAAAAACGGCCAGATCACAAATTATTCACTTTTTATTTAATTTCGAAATTAAAACTATGCATAGACTTTACGTAAATCTTATACAATTCGCATTAATATATATTTTTTATTCTTAAAAACATCCATACCTTTTTAAAAAAAACACAAATTTAAAACCTTCCATATTAAAATATTTTCTTATTTAAAAGCAATATATGTATTGTTTTTATAAAAAGGTTAACCGTATATTTTTGTTATAGCTGCACCATACCGTTACGCTAGGGGCACAAAAGATTGGCAGAATGATCGCAATTATAGCAATCGTCCTGGTGTTTACAGCTGTATATATGTACTGGAGCCGTTCGATACCCCTAAACCGTAATAGTATATAAATATTAACGGACGCTTGGTATTACCATTGGTATTTTCAGTACAAATAAGGTAAAATAATTATGGTTTCCCGATTTCAGTAATAAAACATACCTAATTTAATATTTTAACATTTTAAAACATAGTTAAAAGAATAATAAAATCCGCTTAAAATAATTTTGCAGAATCTTTGTTGTGACGGCTATGCGGTTTAACCAATTATTAACCCTAAGTCGTACGGGTTTGTGTTGGCAGGAGTATTGTGGGAATTTAAGCAATAGATATAGTAACTTGTTACGTCTCGTAATACTAAGGGTATCTTAAGTAACGAATTATTATTGCAAACTGATATTGTTTACATTATGGAAATAACGAACGTATATATCCTTATCTGGGCTTAAAGTGCTCAAGCGGCTCCAACTCTTAAGCTCGTTAAGCCCTTTGAGCTCTCCTGCTGGCTTAAGGGGCTCAAAGTGCTTGGCGCCTTGAGACCTTTGAGCCAGTTAGGTGACGTCTTGGCTTGAGTCGGAGTCAGCTTTTTCTGTGGCTCCGATCGTCTGTAGAGAAGCCAAGACCGTTAGGTCGTAACATTTATGCATAAGATTACATTCGAACGTATTAAAAAAAAAGAAAAAAAAAGAAATTACAAATAGCATAATAACTATATTATTAAAAGTTTTATATAAATATAACTAGATAATAAAGTTTATAGATTTCTTTAAATGCGTTTTATACATTTTTCGAATGTTTTTAAAATAGATGTAATAGTGTAAACAAAATTAGATAAAATGATATATTGCTCTCTTAATTCCTAAGCTTTACTAAATTCGTCGCTCTCTTAAACGATTTCAGGCTGCCTTGTCCCGCTTTTATCCACGTCGATTCTTATCCGATTTTTGAGGGTTTTTGCCATCCGAAGCAGCCGAGTAAACCAGTATTCGTAATCGTTCTTAATTCGCTCCAAAATCAGAACTTCGGAATTCTTAAATCCGTTATTATTTTTCCTTTAGAACTTTATTAAAAATCTTTTTATAAATTCTATATTTTTCGGTATAAACTTTTTTAAAATTCGATTATCGTTATTTTCGTAAGTTAAATCATATTTACAAATTAATAATCGAAATCGAAGTTTTTATAAAAGTCTTTAAAATATATAATATTTATAATTTTGGATTTTTCGATACCTTTATGCAAATAAAATACCATAAATAAGATAATCTTTTTAAAAGCTTTACCGTTACTAAAAACCGGTATCGCATATATCGAATTTCGCGATATAGTATTTTAATTAACAATAACGTAAGAAATTAGCATAAAAAGATTAAGCCGTACAATTAGAGAAAATTCATAAAGGTTTTTATATGTACTTAAGGTTTCTTTTTAAGGTTTATCTTTAAGACTTGCTGCATAAACCTTAGCCGTTTCACCTTGCCGAATCAATTAATCGCTATAAGGTTTGTTATAGTCGCATTTTATCAGCTATTACGTATTCGGCTTTTAAGTAAAGATTTATAAGATTAAGATATAATTCATCTTCACAGTAAAAACCATGAAATAATTATTATTTTTAATCATATTAGAAATTAGATATATCGGACAAGTTATATCGTAAAATATATTTCTATATATTTTACTTCACTTAGAAAATATGGCTTTAACTTAAAAATACTATATATATAGTTCGAGTTTTTAATATCAATATATTTATTATATTAAGTCAAAATTTGTAATTACGTTTAAATGTCTTTTAACTAATAGTTTTTTTCAAATTTTAACTAAAAGGATTACTTTATAGACTTCTTCGAAATCGCAAAAACTATAATACCTTCGACAAATATTTTTTAAAAAAATAAACAATAATTTATTTATAATTTATTTATAAAATTCAAATATTAAATAACATATACTTTAAAGAGAAAAAATTAAATATTAGTTGGAAATTACTGGTCAAATTGAAATCTTTCACTTTTTTAACTTAAATAATTTCTTTAAATATTAAAACATTTTAAGCTTATAGAAATTTAACTCGGATCCACAAGTTTTCAATAAAGGTTAATCTGACGGTTAGGGATTTAACCAACTATTAAACCTAAGTCCTATAGGTTTATGTTGGTAGGAATATCGTAAGAATTTAAGTAATAGAATAATTAAAATTATCTTTCGTAATACCAAAAATATTTTAGTTAACGGAATTACATTGCAATTAATATTATTTAAATTATGGGTTTAACAAATATATACATATTGTTATAGCTTAAAACACTTAAACAGTATAAACTTTTCAGTTTTTTAAATTCTTTAAATCTTTTTATCTTGCTTAAAAGGCTTGCGATTTTACGATTTTTAAAAGCTTTAAAGATACTATATAATTAATTCTTGTATTAAGCTTACTTTTTTCTTATTTCAACTGTGTTTAGGAATATTAAGCTAATTTAATTATAATACGATTTTTTCTTTTTTTGAAACTTTCGCTTCGAAAGTTTTTGTTTTATAATTTTCTTTTTAGCTTTTAATATATTTGATCGTATTAAACAAATTCGCTAACGTAAACGAATTAACTCTATGTTTTATTACAGTCGATTATTAGTTTCAATTTCATTACGTTTTTTTTTAATTTTGTATATAAAAAAACAGAATGTAAAGTTTTGCGGAATTCCAAAAAAATATACGATATATTCGTTATAGTAATTCTTATAACGTTTTTGGATTATCTGAAATTAAATACCAAAAATCCTTTGATAAAAGAAATATTTAAAAACTTACAGAAAAGTAAATTCAATAAAAGTTTCGTATTGTTACCAATATATTAAATCGTTTTTACAATTAACCGCGAATTTCTTGCCATCGAGAAACGGAAATATTTCAACATAATATTAAAAATGCCGAAGAAATAAAGAAATTCGAAGGTTCTAAAAGAAAATAAAAATATTTAATAGCTGAAATAGCTACATCAATTCCGGATTCGGCTTTTTTCAATTAGACTAACATTAATATTATTAATTACTTAATTCTTAACTTGAACGTTCTATAAAACGTTTCCGATATTATTAATAAAAGCTTTTTAATAAGGATTAAATATTTATGAGTTTTCTTGCAAGATTTCAAGTATTTACGCAATCCGGATAGCTTTTTTACTGAATTAAACATCAAGTAAGTTTTTTTCGTATACTACACGTTTTTTAATATTTCGTACGTAATTTCGTTTTTTATTCTTGCGTTATTTTATTCGGTAAGGATCTTAACTATATTTATTATTGATTTAAATAAAGAATAGTAAAAATGGGACAACACTTCATTTTTAATCCAAGTTTTCAGTAACAATTAGTTTCTGAGATTTTTATAATAACTTTAAATAAATTAATATATTTAAAAGAGAATTCTTTATTAAATTATTTTGATGAAATGTTTTCAATAACGATATAAGCTATTATTCTTTTTTGCAAAATTCATTTCTGTGATTACTTGTATTATAAACTTTATTTATTTAATGACGTATAAATTTTAAATTTAAAATGTTTCGTTATAAATGCTATTTTAACGTTCGTATATCCGTTATATATATTTTGGTAAATATTAAACATATATTTACAATTTATAATCGTTAAACTCGCTGTAATATTGTGATAATAATTAATATATAATATTAGTTAAGCTATACGTAATAATTCAATCTACTTATTTTACTTTTATTTAATTTTACATTTAAAATAACCTTGTAATATTAATGAACCAATCTTATTTATTTCTTCATATAAAATTTAGTTATATTAAACATTTTATAATTTAAATCGTTTTGTTTTATAATAATATATTAAGAGTTCCCAATATATGTAATTGTTTTATTGTTACGGAGTTTATATAATAATTAATATATATCAAAAGGAATTACAGCAAATATATAATATTGGTTCCTTATTTATATTTTTATTAAGGCCAAAAATAAAGAAAGTTTATAAAAATATATGGATTATTGTGACAATATTATCGTAATATCGTAATATTGTTAAGATTTCGAATGAAAGTAATTCGGTAATAAAACCTCTTATACTCTAATTTTATAATGTTTAAAAATTAATAATAATTATAATTATTCGCCAAGATTATATTATTATATTTTAAGCCCATTATAAGAATCGTATTATCTTCATGTTTTTCTACAGTTCTTTCTTTATTTGAGAAAAAACAAGAAATATATTAATATTATTTCAAAGTTTTATAAATCCCGATATCTTTATTTAATTTATATTTACATATGTAATATATGAAGTTTTTTTATTAGTTTTCTGAAACTTAGAATTAATTCAAGTTTTTATATTTTAATACATTCATCTTACATTTCTTATTTCTTTAATACATATTAGATAATAAAGCTTATGTTATAGTAATTTGGCAATAATATCTGTATTTCTTTTAAAATAATATCGAAAATAATATAATTAATTAGACTTAATATTTGCCTAAATTGATTATTTATATAAAATGTTTATTCTATCGTATTTTAACCCTTTTCTTGATAATAACCCAGTCGAAATTTGTTATATTCTTTTTATACATTGTAATTATTGTTTAGTAAGTCTTTTGATTGCAATAAAACCGGTAATATTTTAATAATCCGTATAAATTTTAAACAAATAAAATTATCTATTTAAAGAATCTTTGTATTTATAAATATATCTAATAATAATTATAAATATTTTTATTTCAAATATCGTAATAAAATGCGGTTTCCTTTCATTTATAGTAAGATAATATCACAGGGTAAACATTTTTTAATTATTATGTTATTTAATTACTGTCTTTAATATATAATTAAAAACACTAATTCTTCACTTAATGAAACATTTTAAATTTTATATTATTAAAATTATTTTATTAATAAATAAATTTCCAATTTCTTAAAGCGTATTTACCGTTTATACGGTTAACTTTAATATTTAAAATTGAATTAAATAAAAATATAAAGTTTTTGCTAAAAGTGTAAAGCTACATTTTATAATAAATAAATGATTTACGAAATACTTACACTTTTTTAATTTTAATTTACGTTCATCACTTTAAAGTTGTATAAAATCTTTCGGAATAAATTTTAAATATTCTTATTTTTATTTCCAAAGCTAACTTTTTATTTGGTTTAAAAATTGAATATTTGAAAAACTTTAAAAGTTTTTATGTATATTTTTTATTTGTTTTTTTCTGTTTTTGAATAAATAAAAAATGTTTTCGGAATAACATAAAATAGAATATCGAAATAGGTTCGTACTATATAAATTATTATCTATTAAAAAGTTATTAGTATATTCCTATATCTTATTAATATAGCTAAATATATAAAAGAATTTATTATAAGATATCGAGGGTGCAACGCTAGCCACAATACCAAAAGGTCAGCAATTCCAAACTCTTCTGGGCTATATTAGCAACTAGTTACTTTTCTTGATATTTGGAAATATCTTGTTTGGTTATATGAGGTCCTGGTCTAGTCCATTTGGCTACAGACGGCTGCGTTATCTCACATTTATATTTCGTTTTAAAATGTAATTTTTATTCGTATATTTCTAATTTTAACAGGCATATAAATATTTTTAATATCGAATATTATAATTTATAAAGTTTTCTAAAATTAATATTTATTTTCAAATTAACAATCATAATATGTAATTTTAATGGTAATATCGTTTAATTATTAATAATTTATTACGAATAATACTTTTTTAATCTTTTAAAGTACGAAATATATACGATATTTTATACATAATTTGGAAATTTTTATTCAATTCCTTCTAATTCATTTCTTACGTATTTTTTAAAATCATATAATTTATTTCCTCTAACATTTTAAATAACGTAATACCTCATAAATAATATTTTTAAACAATTATTATACAATTTTATTTATCATGGTTTTGTAATTCTGTATTAAACCGTTTCTTGAAAAGTTATTTATATATATAATATTATAGTTATATATTAATTAAGCCTTATATATGCTGTAAATCAGAATTATAAACTATTATTTAATTTTTTAAAATTTTATACTAATAATAATAGTAATAAATCGTTTGATTTTCTTTTTAATATTTATATTTCTTATATTTTATTTCTTTAAATAATGAAATATTTATTGTATTTTATGCTTATATGTACTATTATTTCCGATTATATATTAAAATCTAAATCTTTATATTCTATTTATCGATTACATGTAACACAAACTCTATTTCATTAATTCTTGCATCGAATAAAACGTTATATTTCTCTTGTAATAATAATTTTAAAAATATACTAATTTCTCTAAATATAACGATATTAAAAATATATAATTAATATAAAATTTAAGTAACAATGTCGAAAGAATTTATTTAGTATATAACATTCTTGTTATCGAAAACAAAACTTTAATTTTTAATATTGATAATAATATAAACTTACTAATACTAATTAATGTATATATAATTTCTATTCAAGGTTCTACAATTCATTATTACGGTATATTAATATATTTCTCTTTATATTTACAAAATCAGAAAATTATTTATAATCTTTAAAGTGATATTGAATGCGTTTTTAGATATTACTTTTAATTTGTTTAAATTCTATTACTTTTCAGCCTTTTTAAATGTAAATTCTTTTTTTCATACTTTGTCAAATTTGTTAAAATATTTTTATTTTTATGTACATATCGCGTTAAATTATAATATTTAATAGTTGTAGCAGCACATATAATTTTCACATAATAAAAATTAACTTTAATTTTATTATATTTATTTTTATTAAATAACACATTTATCTATTTGGTATATAATATTTCATTACGTTATATCGTTATCGCTCTTTTCTGATTTAGTTAAAAATACGACTTTTTATTTTAATATTCTTTTCGAGATTCATAATAACCATTAATTAGAAATAAAAATCCGTAATAATTTTCGAATAGTTTTTTCTAACGATATACTAAATTGATTTTTTAATTGATTTATAATTATATTAATCGTAAAAGTTTAAAAGGATTTCAAATAAATATTGTTTTAAAAAGATTTTCTAACTCATTCGTTTATTAAAACTGTTTTATAATATAATAATTTGAAAATATCCATATTATTATGTATTTATTTCATTATTTTTAAGTTGATTAAAGAATTAAAAATCAGGGGTTTAAACTTATAATATGCTATTAAATAAATCTTTTTATTCATTATATATTAAATATATTCGTCGTTTACAATATATTCTATATATTTTGCCACATCGATTTAAAGTTTTGACAACCATATTTCTTTTATATATTTTTAACGTTTTTTTGAAAAGATTTCACGTGTTGTTTTATTTTTGAAACGTTTTTAAATCATGTTTTAACATTTTATATTTTACATTAAATTTCTTATTACTACAGCTTTTGTTCGTCGTTGGTCTGTATTATTTTAATATTTTGTTTATTTTTATCAAAGAATTTCCCGGTTACATTAACTTATCTTTTTTTCGAAATAAAAATTTAATTACCTTATTATCAAATTCCTTACAAATATTTTGAAAATATCTTATTTTATTATAAATATAGTGTTTAATTTAACATTTATTTTTATATTAAAATATGTCCACCGTTATACGCAATATTATTATACTATGTAATATAAATAATGTATTTCCTTTTATCTTATATAATTAATTAATTCCTCTGCCTTAAAACATATTTTTAATACGATATTTATATAATTCGTTATTATCTTCACTAATGTTAATAAAGTATGGACTTAAGACTTTAAATTTGAAATGGTTAGTCCGTTTTTAAAAGTATTTATGAATATGTTATAAAATATGTCGATTAACTTATTACTTTTAAACTCTGGCCATAGTATTTTTGGAACTTTATAAAAATAATAATATATTTTAAAACAATATTTTTATTAATTGGATAAAAGGTATTATATTTCCGTTTCTTTTTTATTTGAGTGTTCAAAATTAACTTTTAATTTCTTTTTAAAAGTTTCGTAATTCAAAGATCTTAATATATTTTTTTCATTTAAATAATTTTCAAGTACACTTTTATTATTAATTTAACTTGATTTTGAATATTTTTCGTACGGAAAATTATAATAGCCAAAATGTTATTTTAAACCCTGTTTAAAATTTAAAAACAAACAAGTACGTTCGTATTTAAATTGAAATATTTCAAATGTTTTTTTATTATAAGTTTAACATTTTTTGAGTTTAAACCTGTATATAATAAGACGAGTTAATTTAACCGTAATATACTTTATAAATTTCTAAGTTCTTGCGGTAAAACTTTTAATAGCAGTTTAAAATTATGCAGTAATAAAAATATTAAAATATTCATCAATATTTTAAATAAAAACTATTACTTAAAGTTTATCAATATTATTAAAAAGATATTTATAATTTATAATAATTAAAACTTGTAACAAATTATTAAATCTAAATTGTACAGATCTGTATTAATAAAATATCGTAAAGGTTTAAATAATACAATGTTATTATAAATTAGTATTATTTAAATCATAAATCTATCGAACATATATATATTATTAATAATTTAACAAATTTAAACGTCTTAAAATTTTAAGCCTTTTAAACTTTTTAGTACTTTTTATACTGCTTAAAAGGTTTAAGATGTCAAGACCTTTGAAAGCCTTAAGTCTATTACGTGATCAGTTTCTATATCGGGTCTAGATTTTTCTTATCTCGACCGTTTCTCGGCCCGCTAAGCCACTTGCATCATAACAATTAATTCAAGTTTCGGAAATCTTACTGTACGTTTTTTATTCCGTAAATTCGATGAAGCTTTAATAGAAAAACCCTTAATCTTTTTAGCTTCGAAATTGTATAAAAACTAATTAATTACAGCGTTTAAAAAGACAACACTTAAAAAGCGAAAACAAATATCGTTCGAATTGAATAAGAATTTTGTAAAACTAATTTCGATTAAAATTTACTAATTAAATCTTACAAGTTTTACAAACAAATGCTTTATCGCAATTCAGTAAAATTAACAATAAAACAAACCTATTAAATGCAAGAAAAAAAATCTTTATATTATTAGACATAAGCGCTATTTTACTATAAATTAATAAAGTGATTTTATAAATACCTTGAAAAATAAATTCAAGGTTAACAAGGTAAAGTGTAAATAAACGCATTATTTTATAAAGTTATTAACTTTATTAAAACTTATTTTTAAAAGTTACAGTTATGTTATGGCTGCACCATGCCATTACGCCACCAGGGCAAAAGATCAGTGGAATAATCGCAATTGTGGCAATCATTCTAGTGCTTACAGCCGTATAAGAGCTGTTACGGTGGACAAGGCCGTAACATCTTACAAGTTACAAAACGATAGTACGAATAAAAATGTGATGTGATCATTCAACAATCGTTAGCTCAACTGAGACACAAGCCCTTGTCGGTCATATCCGCAACTGTTGCTGGAAGCGTTCTTATCAGAATTTATATAAGGTCCTGTCCTAGCTCTGTCTCTTCGGCTAGCTCTAAAGGGCTGTGTTCTTACAAAACATACCGCTTTTAACTCGTAAAAAAAAGAATCTCTCCTTGAGGCGAAAAAGCTGCCAAGGTAATACATGGGGTAATTAAAAAGGTGGAGTAATATTACTTCATTTATTAAACGGCCTTTTTAATCTGCGTCGAAGCTTTTACTACTATGTAAAAGTGCTGAACTTTTAAACTTATACTTTACGGCTGATCGGCTTTTTTCTAATAACCCGGCTTAATAATTAAAAAGACAAATTAATCTTAAAACTTGTCACGGCGCTGTATGTCTCTTAGGTATATCGGAAATATTCTATTGTTACACAAGGAAAGGAAAGGAAAGATACCTGGCAGCTGCGTAGCGCCTGCGTACATATAGCGAAATAGGGGCTTAAGTATGCCGTATCGCTGGTACTGTAACAGGAACTATCGCAGTAAATGAATGACGTGCCCTAATCAGCATCAACTAAAACTTAAATAGAAACAAACTATTGCAATCATGGCTCCTATTTTTCAACAAGACAACGTCACCTTACACTAGCCGATAAGTCATATTAGCGGATGCGAAGAATTCGCCACAGCTGATGAGGGTTCCTGGACTGGATGTGCCCCTCCCAACCTGAGATCTGAGCCCTGTTTGATAGGTCAGTTGGCCCAAATGAATCTATTTAATGTCGCATGATAGGGGGAACCCACAAGTTGGCAGGGTTACCGTTAAGAAGGTCGATGTAAGTTCCGGTCCCGACATTCTGGATCCTGAACGGGTCAGCAGACCGAATCCGGTCAGGGCAAGAATATACTTACATGAAGACTCGACCGGAAGGGTCGGCGGAGACCAAGCGCCAGAGCTGATGCAGGTTGCCATTATTTCCGCCTGACCAACCGTTGATTTTAGTGCCGTTACCGGACCCGCCATTGTAAAGGTCGATGTAAGCTTTTTAGAAGTCGGTCAGCAAGGAAACGGAGGATGGACGACATCGGGAGAAGAGTCCGTACTGCCTGTCTTGACATTGCGAATCATCCAACTCGGCCAGACAGGGTTGTCGTCGACCTTCTCGAGCTTCCACTGTTGATTTTCGAGGCCGTGGAACTTGTACCCAATGATAGGGGTGCCATTCTGGGGTTTCCCTAAAGATGAGCGTTAGCTAATGTTGTACCCCTATGATTATGGTTAAGGCTCTTACCTTCCGTAAGGTCAATAGCAGTGCCAGTCCCGTAGTTCAGGAAGCTGACAATGGCGCCGTCGAGAGCGTCGCATGGGTACATGGTGCTATATTGCTTTGAGCTCGTACCAAAGTGACTGATTGTAGTTGGGTGCCGCTGATAAGTCTGTGGATGGGCGATACTCCATGAGGATGCCCCGGGCTTTTTATAGTTTTCCGGGGAATAATATCCAAGTGATGTCCTTTGGATATCCTTGTGTCAGCAGAGTCCAATCAGAAGTCATTTGACTCTACACACACCTGTCCTAATCCTTTGTTATGTTCCAGCTGAAAGTTGAATACATTGGTTTAGCTGCAGGTTATATTGACTTGGCACCGTACACCCATGCTGGTGTGTGAGAATCTGCAGCTAGAATGTGATATATGATGCAGGCTATGACATGATATAGCGTATGCAAGTTGCCTTTTTGGGACTGTAGGTTTATGGCCACCAAGCGAGATAACTTGACCATCACCGCATGAAGATATTCAAGTATAGCTACCGGACCCTTCTACTCTTTCTTCTTTCCGGGAGTAGTCAGCGATCGAGTCTGGGATTCCTGTATTCCTGCGCGCTATCATTGCTCCCGACCGGGCTTGTTTCAAAAGGTAGTATGTGAAAATCTGATGTGTATATTCAGGACGTAAATCAAATTTGTCAATGCAACCACAGCTAACAGTCTAGACCTCAAGCATGCAGCTTCACTACCGGCCTTGCAGAAGCGACATGGGGATGGACGGAAGCGTTTCGGTTCTTGGACATTACGAGTCAATCTGACTTTTGCCACAGTTGTTATCGAGACAAACGCGACTTGATTGCTGACGAACAGATGTTTTATGGCGATGTATTCGCTAGTTGTTAATGGATTATTCATTTTAGGGGTATTTTCTGTTAGTCAACTTACTCGACGTAACATTTTCCCAGTAAAGTTAAAATAAAAAAAAGTATGAAAATAAAATAGGACCATATGTTAACGTGCTACACAAGCTCGCGAGCCAAGCAAGCACGTAAGCTGTCCGGACCCATATAATAATATCGGATATTTAAAAGTTCATAATAACGCCAAAGTTTATTAAAAAGCCATGAAACTGTTAATATAACTTTCGAATTACTAAGATAATTTTTATTAAAATTTACAAATATTATAAGTTTAAATTTTATGCGATAAATATAAAAGATGATTTTTGACCCGTAAATCGCATATAAGACGACCTGTCAGCTAGCTGGAAGGTGCGGAGCGCTCCCTATATACGGAAAGGTCCCATACTGATCGGCTTATATATGTTCCGTAGTTAAGCTACTTAGAGTTGTACGCGTGCGATAACACCTATAACTTAACAGAATATAATAATATAATTGATATCTCTTGTATCTGATAATTAAGAATTTTATTCGCTTAATTTATATATATATTTATTAATTAGCTCTTATTAAGACGATATAAGTTAACTATTAATATTAATTACCGATATACGGTAATAATAATAATAATAAACGTATAATCGACGTCTTTAATTATTTATAAGGAACCCAAGGATTAGAATTGCTTTAAAAACGAATTCTAGTCTAAAATACGCGCGCTTAATATTTAGGACTTTATCGATCCCGATTAGTTATTTTCGTAACTTATTAAACCGATAAAACCCGGCATAACCTTTTATTCCAAAAAACGAATTTGTTATACGACGCGATTTAATACCTTATTATCGTCCTTATCGTTCAGAAAAATTATCGAAAAAATTAATCTTATAGAACATCTAATAAGTACTCTTAAAATAACGATCAAAAATAAATAAATCTATAATTATGATTTTGCGGCATATATTATTAAAAATCGAAAATACGATATTTTTTGCAAAAACGTTAATAACCTGACGAAATAAGTCCTAGAGTTAGCGTTTTTATTAATTGTTACGACCCAACTCAAGATCGGCCACGAAAACGGTCGGACCCACAAAAAAAGTCACGTGATTTAGATCTCTTTTGGCATTAAGATCCAAATAAATCCATATAGAATTAACCAAATCTAATAGTATTGGATCTTTGATAACGTCAAGATCTAATAACGATTTAATTAACTTATAAAGATATATACGTTTATTATTTCCATAATTTAAATAACTTCAGCTTACAATATAATATCGTTATCCAAAGTACTTTTGATATTACGAAACGTAATACGTTATTATATTTATTACTTAGATTCCCATAATATTTCTGCTAATTTAAACCCGTATAACTTAGGTTTAATAATTAGTTAAACCGCTTAGCCGTTATACGTTATAAACTTTTATTTAATAGTATCGTTAAACTTTAAACAATATTTAACATTATTAAAATGTCGACCAGCATTTAAAAAACCCCTATTTAACAACTTTAGGTTCGAATTCGGGAACTGGAGAAAAAAGTTCGACAACTGAGAGCTACGCCTGCCTAACCTTTTTTCGCTCGTATAAAACCGAAAAACCCAGAACCTTACGATAAAAAAGCAATTCTTAAACCTTTTTAACTTAAGTACGAATTTACCTTCGCTTTCTAGATCTTAGCGACCTAGCGGATATGGTCCTAATAATAGGAATATACCTAACAGAAAATGTAATTAATTAATTTAAGCTTATTATAAAAAACTTTTTGGAAATAAAAAAAATAAATAAAAAAGATTTTATTAATAAGATTTTTTCGACTTATACTAACTTCGAAAATAAAATACGCGATAATTAACGGCTTAATAATTTTTATAACTCCGATAAAAAGGATTTACGTCCAAGTACGCCGTAACCTTTAAAAATCTTACGGTTAAGGCAAAATAAGGAAATAACGAAACTAATACCTTTATCGATATGTTTTATAAAAAATTAAAAAATAATATAAAGAATAAAATTATTTAAATCGAATAACCAATTGCCCTCAACCGGTATATTGTAAAGGTAATTAAGATTAATAATTAACAGTTTAAAAAACGACAGAAAAAAAAAGGATAATATGCCTTACGTTCGGAATACAAGTTTAACTAAGGGAAAAAACGAAACATACCCCTTATTTTTTATAGAACGGCGCTAGAACTTATGGAACTCGGCATTACCCATAAATAAAATTGGAGCCAGATTAAGTGCTTTAATTATAGCAAAATAGAACATAAGGCCTATAAATATAAGAAACCCAAAAAACCACGATAAGATAACTGGACCCCTATATTGGAAAGATAATCCAGGAATAATTAAGGAAATAATAATAAAGCCATTAATATAATCCAAACCAAATACGTATCAAATCTTAAGCAAAAGGTTCAATAAAGATTATTACGATAAAAAATCCGACGAAAAATACGAAAAGCTAAAAAGCTGGCTTAACAAATAATGCAAATATAACAAAAAATATTACAAAGATAATTATGTAAATACCAGAATTAAATAAAAAAAATCTGTCCCGGAATACCTAATTAATATGGCAAAATATACGTTATATATTATGGATAACGAGAATACCCCAATTACGAAAAATGGAAATAATATATTTACGTACAAATTACCCGTATGTATTATAAGAGATTTAACTTTCCAAATCGAACCGGGCATAATAAAAACGACAAACAATGGTATCGAGAGCTTTAAACTATAACCTTAGGAAATATCCAGTAACTGGCCGAAATAAAAAATTGGCCCGAAAAAAAATAATGCCTGTAAGAAAACCCCTTTTGTTATTATAAATAATATAATTATTAAACGAAAAAAAATTAATTTAACCTACGGTAAAAAAATATTATTAAAAAATTATTACGGATTTTTATTTTTAATTAACATTTATTATAGATCCTTACGAAAAAAAAGGCTATTAAAAAATATTAATTTATAAAAGATTTTTGGAATAATAACTATAACGACGTATAATAGGATATAATTACAAACATAAAAACATAATTTATTTAATAGAAAAAGGAATTGCAAAAAATTTAAGAATAATTAATACGGTTTAAAGGAATAATATGCCGATAATAACGATAAATATAATAACTTAATATATTAAACGAAAAAATATACGCAAAATTCGACTAATTCGAACAAAAATTAAAAGAAAAAAAAATTACCTGTAAAAAAGCCGTAAAATAACGAAACCTAAAAAAATTAAAGGGAACTCCCAAAAAAGGCTTTAAACGCGATAATAGGAAACGTTAACAACTTTATCACTTTGGATATACGAATCGGAACGTACTGATATACCGTAATAATGAATTGCGGAATTTTGGGCAGAAATTATATTGTACCGGATATAATTAATAAATTTAAATTATTATGGAAATATAAATTAAAACCCTATACAGCGACGAATACCGAAAGTCAGAAATTCGTTTACAATAATAAAAAAATTATACGCAAAATTAATTATTTCGAAAATTTTATTTGAGAATGATATTAAACGGTTAATTTCGATATCGTTTTATTCGGGAATTACGATATAATCTTAGGATTATTATAAATACGTTAGTACAGAATTTAATTAACGGCGGCATTAATTAAGTAAAATTTATTTTATTTCTTATTAATAAATGAAAAAAGAAAAAATTAAAATCTTAATATTCGATCGATAATAACAATAAATATAGGTATAAAAATATAATAAATATTTTATTATTTAAAGGAATAAAATCCAAAAAACGAGTATTAAAAAATATAACGCATTATTATTATTATTAAAACGAAATTAAAATAATTAAATAACGATTTGGAATAATAAGAATAATAATCCAAAAAATCAGAAAGTTTAATTAATATATTATTATAATATCACAAATACAAATAACTTTTCAAAAAAAAATTCGATACGAAATTATTAAAATATAGCGAATAAAATTATGAAATAATCCTTAAGGAAAGATTTTCGATAAAGTGTTACTTTATCTATAACCTTAATAAAAATAAGTTACGTACTTTCAGAAAATACCTGAAAAATTAACTATAAAAAAATAAATTCGATTTTCGAAATTACTAATAAAATACTTTATATTTTTTGTACTTAAAAAAATGGGAAATTACGACTTATAATTAATTACCGATAATTAAACGACGTTATTATTAAAAATTAAATATTATTACCCTTTATTACGGAAATAAAGAGCCGATTTTATAAAATTAAATGGTTTATAGCATTCGATCTTAAAAATGGATATAACCTTATTAAAATTAAAAAAGGATACGAATAGAAAATAACTTTTAAAACAAAATACGGATTATTTAAGTATTTGGTTATATTAATAAGATTTACGAACGTATTAGCAACTTTTTAGCGAATAATTAATTACGTATTACAAAAATACCTTAATATTTTCGTTATTTATTATTTCGATAATATTTTTATTTTTTCGAAAATAAATCAAATATATACAGAATACGTTTATAAGGTTCTTTAAATTTTATAAAACGTAAGATTATTTGTTAACGTAAAGAAAAATCAATTCCATATATAAGAAATGGAATATTTGGGATATATTATTACTTTAGGACATATTAGCATAAACCTTAAGAAAATCGTTGTAATTACAAAATGGCAAATACGAAATATAATTAAGGAAATATAAGCATTTTTTAAATTCGTTAATTATTACAGGAAATTTATTCAAAATTTTGGTAAAATAATTATACCCTTAATAAATCTTACGAAAAAAAAAAGAATTTAAATAAATACCAGATACGGAAAAAGTATTTCAGGATATTAAGGATGTAATTACCAGTAAACTAATATTAATTATATACAATTTAAACCGTTTTGTTAAATTAAAAACCGATATTTCGAATTACTTATTAAATATAATAATCGGATAACGAAATAATTAAGGCAAATTGCACTTTATTATATTTTTTTGTATAAATTAAAAGGAACCAAACTTAATTACGGTATTTTAAATAAAAATTTATGGTTATTATTATGGCATTTCGAAAGTTTAGGTATTTTCTAAAAGAAAATTTATACCAAATTAAGGTTTTATACGGATTATCAAAATTTTACCCGATTTACTATAATCAAAAAATTTATAAGATAATAATTTCGTTACGCGGAAAAATTGGCGAACTTCGATTTCGTTATTATTTATAAAAAAGGTTTAAAAAATAGTAAAATAAATACTTTAAGCAAGTAATTAAATCTCGAAAAAAAATTAATTAAAATTAGCTATATAATTTTTAATATTACTATAAAAAAATATTTACGCTTATGATAAATTGCGACGATTCGGGCAGTACTTTTCGATATATATTAAAAGATTTAGTAATATAACGATAATTTTTTAAAAAACCAAAAAACGAATAAAATATAAATTTTAAAAAAATACTAAAAAGATTTAATACGAAAAATATAAGAATATTAATTATATGAACATTTAAGGATTTATAAAACCTTAAAACGATTTTAACGTATATATTCCTTTTTTAAAATAAAATTAACAATATAAAATATTTATACGACAATATAATATTTACGCCAAAACGAAGATTCGACGATACAAGTCATACGGAAAATTACAGCTATTATTAATTACAAAATAACCATAATATTTAATTATATTTAACTTTATTATTAAGCTTTTTATATTAGAAAATCTAATTGCGGGAATATACCATAATAACATTTTCGTAATCGTTAATTAATTTACGAAATCTTTTTATTTTTTACCATATTATAAGAACATAAATACCGAACAATTAATATATATATTTTTTTAAATATATTTTTAACATATACGAATTATTAATAAAAATTATATCAAATAAAAAATCGATATTCGTATTTAAATTTTAATAAGGCCTAATAACATAAATCGGCCTAAATTATAAATTATTTAACATATTTAAACTATAAATAAATAAATAAATAAAACGAATAAATTAAACCTTAAAAACTTACTTATAATATTATATTAATTACGAACAAAATAATTAAGTTAAAAAACTACCAATTATTTAAGTAATTTATAATATCAGCTATTACAAAAATATTAAAACAATATTTGCGAACGTAAATTTTAATTTTATTTTAAAAACTTATAAGGAAATACATAATAATAATTTAATTAATATTAAAATAATTCTTATATCAGAATAATTATAACAGTTATATTAGGAAATAAAAACAAAATTAAAATTCGTACGAAATCAAATAAATAAATATTATAATTAAAAAAATTAAAAAAATTAACTTTCGAAAAAGGAAAAATAGTTTTTTTCGCCACAAAAAATATTTAAATAAAATAACCTAGCAAAAAATTCGATTTCAAATATATCGGTTTATACAAAATTGCCAAAAAAATCTTAAAAAATAATTATTAATTAAAACTTCCACCAAAAATTAAATTTTATCTAATTTTTCATATTTCTTTATTTAAGTTAACAATAAATATTATTAAGGTATATATGGTACAGGATAATATGGAAATAAAAAACGAACGAATATACGAAATAGAAAAAATATTTAACATACGGAAACAAAACGGATTTACTTAATATTTAATCAAATAGAAAAAACACCCAAATTTCGAGAATACCTGGGAACCCGCCAAAAACCTTATTGGCCCCCAACGCCTATTAAAGAACTTTCACCAGCGACGACGGAATTACTAAAAAAACCCCTTAATCAAAGTTATCAGGAATAAACTAATTAAAGAAAACAAAAAATAATACGGAAAGCGGAACCTCGGCCTCCGTACGTTCCTACTTATCCAGTATATTTATTAACTAAAATCCGCGATTAACAATTTTAATTCCTTTGATATAAAAAAATTTCTTTTAACGACGAAAATAAAAAAAGCAATTAATAATCTTATCGATATTACATTATTTACATATTAAATCTTTTTTAATTCCTATTAAAAGCATAAAAACGTTTTTTCAGCAATAACTTTTTCGCAATCTAAACGATCTTTTTCCTTCTTAATACAATGAAAAAAATTAATTAAAACGCTAAAATTATCATAATAACGATAATTCTTAATATATTCGTTATAACGACGAATTCTTTTCAATTATTTAATATTTTATACCATTTTCGAAACAAAACGTATACAGCATAACTTCAAAACCAAATTTGATAATATAAATAACTAAAAAATTTAAACTTTTTTTTAATTAAAACGATTACAAAGTTTGCAATTAATAATACAACCTACCATAGTAAAAAAAAATAATTTACCAAAAAGGAAAATCTTTAAAGGCAAAAATCTTAAGAAAAAAAAATCGTATTACAACTCAACTTAAGATCGGCCACGAAAACGGTCGGACCTACAAAAAAAACTACGTAATTTAGATCTTTTTTGGCATTAAAATCTAAATAAATCTATACAGAATTAACCAAATCTAATAGCATTAGATTTTTAATAACGTTAAAATTTAATAACGATTTAATTTATATATAAAAATATATACGCTTATTACTTCCATAATTTAAATAATTTTAGCTTGCAATATAACATCGTTACTTAAGGCATCCTTAGTATTACGAAACATAATACGTTACTATATTTATTGCTTAGATTCCTACGATACTCCTGCTAACCTAAACCCGTACGACTTAGGTTTAATAGTTGGTTAAACCGCCTAGCCGTCACATTAATTAAGAAAACGAATTTTCTTCTTAGAAGAACTTACGGAAATAATACGCTAAACTGGCCGAATTAAACAAGGTATACGATAAGAGGTTTTTGATTAATACCTAACAAAAATATTGCGAAATATTAAAATAAATTTCGAAATTTAGCAAAAAGCTAAACGAATATGTTCTAAAATGGCAAAATATTATAACCTTAAGATAACGATATAGTATTCTAAAAACGAAGACAACGATTGTATACGTTAACGACTTATGTATAGCATTAGCCCTTATAATTAGGATATAGATTACTATTGAATCAGGATAAGAGGAAGAATTGGTCTTGATAAATGCGAATAAGCAATTTATATCACGATATATAAAGGGATTATCGAGATGAAAAATTTAATGCGATTGTATTAATAATGTTGAACCTCGATAACTGAAGTAGCAGAAAATATGTTAAATAATTATAGTTGAAGGTAATATCTAGAAGTTGAACTTGTGGCGAAAAAGAACTCCTTAATATATATACAAAATCCGAGCCTTCTAATTAGCCGAACTTAATTATTGGCGTAATACTTTATTTTATTTTAAGCGTCTTTTCAAAATAGAAAACGTTCCCGCTTTATTGTAAAGAATAATAATAATCTAATATTATAAGAAATATATTAATTTATATTCTTATCGATTAATCTTTTTTAACGTAATATATTCTTTGACATTTTTAATTCCGGATTTCGATTTCCTTTTTTAGCTAATTTGTCTTATTAAAAAGCTTTTTTCTTATCATTTTATGCTTTATTTTTCGATTAAGAATCTTTAACGTTTTGTATTTTTTTAATCTGGTTATTTTGAGACAAAATTGTTACGACCCAACCCAAGATCGGCCACGAAAACGGTCGGACCTACAAAAAAAAGTTACGTGATTTGGATCTCTTTTGACATCAAGATCCAAATAAATCCATACAAAACCAACCAAATCCAAATAATATTGGATTTATGATAACGTCGAGATCCAATAAAGATCCAATTAACATATAAAGATATATACGCTTATTAATTCTATAATTTAAATAACTTTAGCTTATAATATAATATCGTTATTTAAGATATTTTTAGCATTACGAAACGTAATACGTTATTATATTTATTGCTTAAATTCCCATGATATTTTTATTAACATAAACCTGTCGACTTAAGGTTTAATAATTGGTTAAACCGTTTAGCCGTTATACGTTATAAACTTTTGTTTAATAATACAGTTAAATTCTGAATAATATTTAATATTGTCAAAATGTCGACCAGCATTTAGAAAACTCTTATTTAGCAGCTTTAGGCTCGAATTCGGGAGCTGGAGAAAAAAGTCCGACAACTTAGGACTACGCTACTTACCTAACCCTTTTTCGCCCGTATAAAGCCCAAAAAGCCAGAATTTTACGATAGAAAAAGTAACCTTTAAATTTTCTTAATTTAGGTACGAATTTACTTTCGTTTTTTAAACCTTAGTAACTTAGCAGATATAGTCTTAGTAATAAAAGTATATTTAATAAAAAATGCGGTTAAGTAATTTAAACTTATTATAAAAAATTTCCTGAAAATAAAAAAAATAAATAAATAAAATTTTATTAACAAGGTTTTTTAATTTATATCAATTTCGAAAATAAAGTATGCAATAATTTCGACAATCCGGATAAAAAACAATTAACGGCTTAATAACTTTTATAATTCCGACAAATAAAATTTGCCTTTAAGTACGCCGTAATTTTTAAAAGTTTTGCGGTTAAGGCAGGATAAAAAAACGATAAAGCCGATATTCTTATTAATATATTTTATAAAAAATTAAAAAATAATATAAAAAATAAAATTATTAGGATTAAATAATTAATTGCCTTAAACCGATATATTATAAAGGTAATTAAGATTAATAATTAATAATTTGAAAAATGATAAATGAAAAAAAGATAATATGCCTTACGTTCCGAATATAATAAGTTTAACTAAAGGAAAAAAAATATACCCCTTATTTTTTATAGAACGGCGTTAGAATTTATAGAATTCGGCATTACCTATAAATAAAATTGGAGCCAGATTAAATGCTTTAATTATGGTAAAACGGAATATAAGGTTTACAAATATAAGAAACCTAAGAAACCACGATAAAATAACTGGACCCCTATATTAAAGGAATAATCCAGGAATAATTAAGGAAATAATAATAAAATTATTAACATAATCCAAATTAAGTACGTATTAGGCCTTAAGCAAAAGGTCTAATAAGAATTATTACGATAAAAAATTCGACGAAAAATGCAAAAAGTCAAAAACCTAATTTAATAAGTATTACGAACATAACAAAAAGCGCTATAGGGATAATTACGCAAATACCAGAATTAAACAGAAAAACTTTACCCCGGAATACCCGATCGATACGGTAAAATATATGCCATATATTGTCGACGACGAAAATATCCCGATTATGAAAAATAAAAATAATATATCCATATATAAATTACCCGAACGTACTATAAAGGATTTAACTTTTTAAACCGTACCGGGCATAATAAAAACAACGAATAATAATATCGACAATTTCGAACCATAACCCCAGAAAATGTTTAATAATTGGCCGAAACAAAAAATTAACCTAAAAACAAATAATATTTGCAGGAAAACCCCTTTTATTATTATAAATAATACAATTATTAAACGGAAAAAAAGGTTAATTTAACGTACAGTAAAAAAGCATTATTAAAAAATTATTACAGACCTTTATTTTCAATTAATATTTATTACGGATCTCCAAAAAAAAGCCATTAAAATAATACGTTACTTCACAAAAAATCTTTAAAACGATAGCCAAAACGACGTATAATAGGATAAAGTCGTAAATATAAGAAAATAATTTATTCGATAAAGAAAAAAATTACCAAAAAATCAGGAACAATTAATACGGCTCGAAAAAACAATATACCGACAATAATAATAAATATAATAACTTAACGCGTTATATACAAAAATATAAATAAAGTTCGATAAACTCGAACAGGAATTAAAAAAAAGGTTATCTGTAAAAAAGCCGCAAAATAACAAAACCCAAAGAAATTAAAAAGAATTTTAAAAGAGGTTTTAAACGCGATAATAAAAAACGTTAACGATTTTAATACTTTAAATATAGGAATCGAAACGTATTAATATATTGCAATAATGGATTACGGAACTTTAGGCGGGAATTATATTATACCGGATATAATTAATAAGCTTAAACTGCTATAAAGATACAAATTAAAACCTTATACAGCGACAAATGCCGAAAATTAAGAATTCGTTTACGATAACGGAAAAATTATATGCGAAATTAATTACCTCAAAATTCTTATTTAAGGACAATACCAAACGGTTAATTTCGATATCGTTTTATTCGGGAATTACGATATAATCTTAGGATTACTATAAATATATTAATATAAAATCTTCATTAATAGCGGGATTAGCCAGGTAAAATTCGCCTTATACCTTATTAGCAAATAAAATAAAAAAAAATTAAAATCTTAATATTTAATCGATAATAACAACGAATATAAGCATAAAAATAAAATAAATACCTTATTATTTAAAGGAACAAAATATAAGAAAAAAATTGGTATTAAAAAAATATAACGTATCGTTATTATTATTAAAACGAAATTAAGATAATTAAATAACGATTTAAAATAACAAAAATAATAGCATAAAAAATTAGAAAATTTAATTAATATATTATTATAATATTATAAATACGAATAACTTTTCAAAAAAGAATTTAATATAAAATTACCAGAATATAATATATAAAATCATAAAATAATCCTTAAGGAAGGATTTTTAACAAAGTTTTATCCCATTTATAACCTTAATAAAAACGAATTACGTACTTTTAGAAAATACCTGGAAAATCGGCTATAAAAAAATAAATTTAACCTTTAAAATTATTAATAAAATATCTGATATTTTTCGTACCTAAGAAAAATGGGAAATTATAACTTGTGGTTAATTATTAACAATTAAACGATATTATTATCAAAAATTGAATATTATTATTCCTAATTATAAATATAAAAAACCGATTTTATAGAATTAAATAATTCATAGCATTTAATCTTAAAAATAAGTATAACCTTATTAGGATTAAAAGAAAATACAAATAAATAATAACTTTCAAAACAAAATACGAATTATTTAAATATTTGGTTATATTAATAAAATTTACGAACGTATTAACAACCTTTTAACGGATAATAAATTATATGTTACGAAAATATTTCGATATTTTCGTTATTTATTATTTTAACGATATTTTCATTTTCTTAAAAATAAAAAAATATACGTAAGATACGTTTATAAAATTCTTTAAGTTTTATAAAACGTAAAGTTACTTATTAATATAAAAAAAGTTAATTCCATATATAAAAAATAAAATATTTAGAATATATTATTACCTTAGGACATATTAAAATAAACCTCGAAAAAATCGCTATAATTATAAGATAACAAATATTAATAACGGTTAAGGAAATATAAATATTCTTTGGATTCGCCAATTATTACAGGAAATTTATTCGAAACTTTAGCAAAATAACCATACCCTTAATAAATCTTACGAAAAAAATTTTCAAATGGACGCCAAATAAGGAAAACGTATTTCAGAATATTAAGGATATAATTATTAACGAACCAATATTAATTATATATGATTTAAACCGCCCCGTTAAATTAGAAATCAATATTTCGGATTATACGTTAAACGTAATAATTGGATAACGAAATAATTAAGGCAAATTATATCTTATTGCATTTTTTTCGTATAAATTAAAAAAGCCGAATTTAATTACGGTATTCCAAATAAAAATTTTATGGCCATTATTATAGCATTTCGGGAATTTAAATATTTCCTAAAGGAAAATTTGTACCAGATTAAAATTTATACGGATTATTAAAACCTTACCCAATTTACCATAACTAAGGAACTTATAAAACGATAATTAAAATATGTAAAAAAAATTATCAAACTTTAATTTCGTTATTATTTATAAAAAAAATTAAAAAACGGTAAAGTAAATACTTTAAACAGGCGACCAAACCTTAAAAAGAAATTAGTTAAAGTTAACCATATAATCTTTAATACCACCATAAAAGGACATTTATACTTACGACAAATTGCGACGATTCGGGCAGTACCTTATAATATATACCAGAAAATTTAATAATATAACGATAATTTCCCAGAAAACCAAAAAACGGATAAAATGCAAATTTCAGAAAAATACCAAAAGGATTTAATACGAAAAATAAATAAATATTAGTTATATAAATATCCAGGGATTTACAAAACTTTAAAATAATTTTAACGTATATATTTTTTTTCCAAAATAAAATTAACAGTATAAAAAATTATACGGCAATACGATATTTGCGTTAAAATAAAGGCTCGACGATACAAACCATATAAAAAATTACAGCCATTATTAATTGCAAAATAATTATAATATTTAATTATATTTAATTTTATTATCAAATTTCCTATATTAAAAGTTTTAATTCCGGAAATATATTATAACAGTATTTTCGTAATCGTCGACCGATTTACGAAATTTTCTTATTTTTTATTATATTATAAGGATATAAACGTTAAATAACTGGCATATAATTTCTTTAAATACGTTTTTAATATATACGAATTATTAATAAAACTTATATTAAATAAAGAATTAATATTTATATTAAAGTTTTACCAAGGCCTTATAACATAAATTAGCTTAAACCATAAATTATTTAACATATTTAAATTATAAATAAATAAATAAATAAAACAAATAAATTAAACTTTAAAAATTTACTTACGATATTATATTAATTACGAAAAAAATAATTAAATTAAAAAATTACCGATCGCATAATTAACTTATAATTCCAGTTATTACGAAAATATTAAAATAATATTTACGAACGTAAATTTTGGTTTTATTCCAAAAATTTACAAAAAAATACGTAACGACGGTCCAATTAATATTAAAATAATTTTTACGTCAAAATAACTACGATAATTATATTAGGAAATAAAAACAGAACTAAAATTCGTACGGAATTAAATAAATAAATACTATAACCAAAAAAGGTTAAAAGGATTAATTTTCGAAAAAGGAAAAATGGTTTTCTTTATTATACAAAATATTCAAATAAAGCAACCCAATAAAAAATTCGATTTTAAATATATTAGTTTATATAAAATCGTTAAGAAAATCTTAAAAAATAATTATTAATTAAAATTTCCATTAAAGGTTAAACTTTATTTAATTTTTTATATTTTTTTATTCGAATTAATAACGAATACGATTAAAATATATACGGCATAAAACGATATACAAATAAAAAACAAATAAGCATACGAAATGGAAAGAATATTCGATATATGAAAGCAAAATAGATTTACCTAATATTTAATTAAATAAAAAAAAATACCCGGATTCCGAAAATACCTGAGAACTCGCCAAAAATCTTATAGGCACCTAACGCCTATTAAAAAACTTTTACCAACAATAACGAAGTTACCAAAAAAAGCCCCTTAGTTAAAATCCTTAGAAATAAATTAATTAAAGGAATCAAAAAATAGCACAAAAAAAAGAATTTTCGCCTTTATACACTCCTATTTATTTAGCTTATTTATTAACTGGAAACCATAATTAACAATTTTAATTCTTTTAACATAAAAAATTTTTTTAATAACGAAAACAAAAAAAGCAATTAATAATTTTATTAATATTACGTTATTTATATATTAAATCCTTTTTTAATTTTTGTTAAAAACGTAAAAGCATTTTTTAATAATAATTTTTTCGCGATTTAAACGATTTTTTTCCTTCCCAATACGACGAAAGAAATCCATTAAAACGTTAGAATTATCGCAACGACGATAATTCTTAATATATTTATTATAACGACGAATTTCTTTAATTATTTAACATTTAATACTATTTTTAAAATAAAATATATACGGCATAATTTTAAAACCAAATTTAATAATATAAATAACTAAAAAATTTAAGCTTTTTTTTAATTAAAATAATTATAAGGTTTACGGTTAATAACATAACCTGCTATAATAAAAAAGATAATTTACTAAAAAAGAAAATTTTTAAGGATAAAAATCTTAAGAAAAAGAAGATCGTATTATAACCTAACTTAAGATCAGCTACGAAAACGGTTGGACTTATAAAAAAGAATTACGTAATTTAAATCTTTTTTAGCATCAAAATCCAAATAAATTTATATGAAACCAACAGAATCCAAATAATATTGGATCTGTAATAACGTCGAGATCGAATAAAAATCCAATTAATACATAAAAATATATACGTTTATTAATTTTATAATTTAAATAACTTCAGCTTATAATATAATATCGTTACTTAAGGTACCTTTAGCATTACGAAACGTAATACGTTACTGTATTTATTGCTCAGATTCTTACGATACTCCTGCCAACATAAACCCGTCGACTTAAGGTTTAATAATTGGTTAAACCGCCTAGCCGTCATAAAAATAAGCTTTTAATTATTTCCTAATAATTTGATATATATATTTTCTATTTATTAGTACAAGGTTTAATAAGTTCTTATTAATATGGCTCAGGTACGTTATTTATTAATTAACGGATAAAGTATATATTTTGCTTTAATATTTGCGAGATAAGCGAGGATGCGACGCTAACCACAAGACCAAAAGATCAGCAATTCCAAACCCCTAATTGGGGTTTGGGCATCCAAATCCACCTTATAAGAACTAGCTGTGCATATCATCACAATATTATTATGTGATTTACGCGTTAATTTAAGGGATTAAATCGATTAATTTTAAATCTAAGAAAAATCGTATAGTAGTTATGATTAAGCGAAATTAAACCGGTTTTCTTTATATTCCAAAATAATTTGTACGTATATATTACGTTTTCTTGCTTATTGCAGAACTAACAAGTTTTTTTTAGAATTACCAAATCGTTTTTTGCGGTTTCGATAATTGTTTCTGTAACTATTTTATTTATGATAGGATTTTATTTTGTTAAAATCGTCCAATTAAAAGCTTATTATATTAATCGATAAATTAGCATTATTATATTGTACTTAGAGCGGTTTTTAATCTAACAATACGTAATATTGTAATAACCGGGCAGCTTTTCAATTTCTTATTTTTTTCTTAAAGGTATTAAAGTTTTAAATTTGTTATATTTAGGTAATTTTTAACTTTTGCAAAGTATTGGTAATTTCCGATACTTAATTATATTTTGCCGATAAAAAAACTTAAGTGTAGGATTATTTTATCGACAAAATTTAGAACCTTATTATCGTATTTTTTTTTTATTTGGTTAAAGTTAAAGCAAACCGTATTTACTAGTTGTTTTCGCCCTTTATATTTAATTAAAAGAGCCTTATTAAAAATCTAATTTTTAATTAATATTATTGCGATATTATAAGCCGTTATATATAAATTCTCGAACTTTATAAGTAAATTATTAAGAAGTTTTTCGAAATAACTAGCTGAAAATCTCTTTAGTAAACTTTCGATATATTTGTCGTTATTCGCAGTTTTATCTTTAAACCTGGCGTTTTTAACGATATTGCAATTCTTAATAGCATATTCCAAATAGTACTTATAAACTTAATTAGGTATATTACGTTAAGTCTGCTTCATTAATATTTTAATCGATTTTTAATAATTCGCATTTGTTTTAAGTTTTGCAGTTTAAAAATTTTTAAAATGTTTTTAATCGCCTTATTTCACATGGTAATACTTTTAAGAATAACTTTGATTCGATTTTTTATAAAAAGGTTATTTATTTAATAACGTAACTTATTAATTATTTCCGCTTTTATAAGCTTATATTTCCGATATAGCCTGTCGACTTTCTTAAGCCAGTTGGTAACCGTAATGATAAAAAAGCGAAAATTTAGAAAAACGGCCGTATCTAACAATATTACAAAAAAAGCAAGTTTGTCTATAATATTTACCAGAAGTTCGTATTTATATTAATTAAGTGATTTTAAAAATGTAAATTTTGGAATACGTATTACAAATTTAATAAAAATCTGTAAAAACGTTTAAGGAAGCTAAATTTATTAATTTTTAAGTATTTTAATAATAAGTTTCGATATTTTTATATTTGTTTTTTGATTACTTTTATAACCGGCTTCAGGAAATTAATAGCATTATTTAAATATAGTTTATTATTAACCCCAGTTTCGTATTTAGATATAAATATTTGATAACGATTAAAAATATTCGACGTTAAACTTTTATCTTTTTGGCCAGTAAGAAATTTCGAAGGAGCAATAACTTTTATTATACCGTAATCTTTTATAATTTTGACGGCCTTTTAATAAACCGGTTAAATTTTAATAAAGTTTATTAATTAAAAAATAATAGTTCAACGTTAGTATAATTTAATAATTTAAAGTTATTTTTCGAATATATAGACATAATGGAATTTAAGGCGTTTAGTATTTTCATCTATATTTTTTGAAATTTTCGTATTTAAACTAAAGATGTTGTCTTTTTTTATATTTTCGTAAACTCGTTTTTTTTGATCGACATATTAGTAGCGGTAAATACCAGGTTTAATTGTTTTCAATTTTACGATTAATACTTTTATTATTAATTTTACCGCCAAGATAATCTTATTAATTAATATCAGCAAATTTAAAAAAATGTTTCTGAATAAGATCTATCCAAGATATCGGCTTATTAAGGCGAAAATATTCTTACATCTATTATTTAATAAATCGGTATTATTTTTCAAATTATATTAAAGAATATTGATTTTTTAGAATTCTTTTTTCGTAATCGAAATTATAGATTTTACAGCTTTATTCCTTTTTTTTGCTTACGTTGGCAGTCCATTTTATATCGTTATTTATATCGGCGTTATTTTAATTTTTGATTAATTTAAAATCAGCATGAATAGGTTGTTAATAACGTATTTTTGTCCTTATAATCCGAATAAGTTGGTTTTTAGTAATTAATTTTAGTTAATTACAATTAGTTAATTTTTAATCTTAATTAATTTACCTTTATTATTTAATTTTTAAATCTTCGAATTCCGTTTTTATTAGATAAGAATTTATAAAAAATATATCGTATCGTGAATTATATCGTCAGGTTAGAACGTAGATAATTAGTTTATTTCTTTAAACATGTATATGTCTTGGCATATAATCTTTCGAAATCGATTAACTAGAAATTTTGCCTAGAACGAGGTTTCGTAAATCCTTAATCCTTATGTATTTCTTTTAATTAATTGTATATTGAGATCATTTCGTTATTAACCGCTATTTTTACTGTCGTAATTTCGTAAACTACAATATGCATTTTTGTATTTTTATAGCCGTAATTATGATTACCTGTATTTTTAATTAAGATTTTATCTTTTTCGAATGTTAATCGAAAATATCGAAACTTATTTCGGAAATTAATTAAAGCCAGTTTCCTTTTTTTGACGACTAAATAAATTAGAATAAAAAAAGAGAATTAGTTGTAATTAATACGAATAAATAATTTATATCATAATATAGAAAGAAATTATCGAAATAAAAAGTTTTATTCGATTATATTAATAGTATTAAACCTCGATAACTAAAATAGCAGAAAACATGTTAAATAATTATAGTTGTAGGTAATATCTAGAGGTTGAAATTGTGGCGAAAAAGAACTCCTTAATATATATGCGAAACTCGAGCTTTCTAATTAGCCGAACATGATCATAGGCGTAATACCCCGCTCCATTTCATTATCTTACAAAATTTCATGTTAAAATAATGTAAATAGTTATATTAAAAAAATAAAACCTAAGTTTAACTTGGTGAATAATTAAATAAGTAAATATCATAATAAGAAATTATTAAAAGAGTGTGCTGTTAAAAACAAAATAATTTATTTTGTTATTAATAACACTGAAATAAAAACATCTAGAATAAAATTTGATTATAGGAATATCGATTTATATAAAATAATTAAACGAAATTCGAAAAATAATTAATTATTACAATATTTACTTAAGATTAAGTTTTATTCAACTTTTCATATTGCTTTATTTAAGTTAAGAGCGGACATTATTAAGGCTTATATAAAACGAAAAATTATAAAAGTAGATAATAATAATAATATATATATATAAAGTAAAATAAATTTTCTATATACGAAACAAAAACGGATTTACTTAATAACTAGTTAAGTAAAAAGAACTACTCGGATTTTAAAAAAACTAAAAACTTATAAAGCGCTTTTATAAAAGCTTAACGCTTATTTAAAACATTTTACTAATTGAGTTAAAATCGACGGAACTAAAGGCATTCTAATTAATAATTAACTGATTAATAAGTTCGATATTAAATTCATTGAGAAAACGGCGGCTTATATTAACGTGCCCTTAATAACCGTACTTTTAACTTGTCTTTTTTAAAATTTAAATTTATTTATCTTTATTACAAATTAAAACAACTAAAATAATATTCGCGTTAGCTAATTAACTTATAATTCTTTTTGGCTTTCGAAGTATGTAAATGTTGGTTTACGTTTGCTTTGCTTTTTTTTTTGCCATTTTAAGTTCGATTTGTACCTTAAGATAATTGAAAATAAATCGTTTAAGTTAAAAAGTGAAAAGCCTGTTAACGTTATAAAGACTCTAGATTTGCGTAATATATTTCTTATAGCGAAAAAGGTTCGAAATAGAAGTACGGCAAAAAAACAAACCTTAACGAACATAATAAAAACAAGTAAATCACTTTATAAAATGAGAAATAATAAATTTCGGCAAATTATTTCGCTTTTTATACTTGCGATTGGTTTTTTTATTACGTTATAATATAATTACAAACCAAGAAAACAACTTGTAAAAAATTCTATAACAATATATTAAAATATAGCTCTTAAAATAAAATATTAGAGATTTTAAAAAGGAATAGGTTTATTTATATAATAGCCTAATAGAATTTACTCTATAATTCTTAAAGCCTAATTATACAAAGTGGTAAAATAATCATATATATATATTCGTTTTCATAATTTAAATTATACTAGCTTATAATATATCGTATTCGAGAATCCTAGATATAGTATTTATCGTGCAAATTATATTGGATAATAATTTTCTATGAATTTGACGTAGCCTGAAAAATATGGCTTGAACTTAAATATACCTTATATTAACTCGTAATATAATTTTTACTTTATCTAATTACCTTTAGAATTTCGAAATATAAGTTATTACTTTATTATTTAGCTTCTTATAACAAGATTGCCAACATAAACCGTACAACTTAGGTTTAAAAATTGGTTAGCCCGTTTAGCTGTTATATTGTAGTAATACATTATATATATTTATATATATATTATATTACTATATTATTATATTATTAAATTTTATTGATTTTAAACTATTATTAATATCATATAAATAAATTGGTTTAAGATGACTAAAATATCTATATATTTCAAATATAAAAATTTAAGCTCAAGATTATATTTTTCTTTTAATTAGTTTTATATTTAATAATATATATATTATTAAAAATTAAATGTTGTAAATTTTATAAAAGTTGTACTTAAATTTAAATTTACTTTTAGCGTTAACATACATTTTATCTATTAGATTATATAATATACACTGCATTAATTTTAAAGTTATTTATATTTTAAATTAAAATGTCTAACTATTTAAGGTGTGCAAAGGAGGAGGTGTGTATTAGTACGTGCACCGCTCTAGAAGTTGTCATTTATCTCTGACTCGCATGCTTAGATAGCTACGGGATTTATAGTGGGAGGCGGATGCGGCCGAAACGGCCGACCAGCCCCCTCCCCCTCGTGCCAAGGTGTACCATTTTTGCCCCCGGTTCACTATTTTCCGAGCCTTGCTAAGCGTCGTTTAAACCATTACACATACAGTGAGGGGCCAAAATAATCCGGCCCAACTCCACAACTTTTAGCCACACCCATATTCATCAACAACTTTACATATAATATTTCAATCAAATAAAATCGTAAAAATAAACGGGCTCTAGTACTGTATTCATCTGTTTCTAAGCTTTAAAACCATATATACCAACCTTTAGCTTTCTTAACAGCCCGCAGCCGTTTTTCCATAAACATAATAATTTTCATTATAAAAACGTCCGGGATCGCTTTTTACGCTTTATGCAAATATTCGATAAAACAAGTAATATCCAGTTTTCTTTTTAAGTTCCCAAAGGTCCGGAAATATCTTTTTTAAGTTCTTTTTTAAGTATAATCCATATATATTCAATTGGGTTAAAATTAAAGCTATATAATAACTAATCCGGAAAAACTTCCACAACGTTATTTATTAACTAGTTTAAGGATTTTTTGTAAACATATATGGTAACGTTATCCTGTTGGAAAAAACGCCAAGGCTTATAAATCAGTAATAATCCTTCGCTTAAAACTATCCGATAACTCCAACTGTTAATTTTTCGTTTAAAACCGTTTGGTTTTAGGGTTAAGTCGCGTTGCATAATAATAAGAGGCGTACGGCACCCTTTCTTATTTGTTCCGATCTATATCCCACCTTAAATCATAATAGATATATTCGCTTTAACGTAATTCTTAAGATTAACGAACTTTTTATTCCATTTTTCAGACGGAAAATAAAATACTTAAGCCGTTAAGTTGCTAAAAGAATTTTGGCAAAGAAATTCGTCGGAAAATATAGCCTAAAATCGTTAGTTAAAAGCCATATTAATTTTAACGTTACGTACTTATAACAAATCTTAAAGATAATTAAGTTAATAATATATAAAAATATATTTAGTTTTTGCTGTTTTTTTAAAAAGTAATATTTTTTGAGATTTTTATTTGCGAAAATTCTGTTTTTTTATAATATGCTTAATAGAACGGATGTTAATTTTGAACCCGATTATTTTTCGAATATCTTTATACGTAATTTTTCGGTTTTTTTTTTGTAAAGTAAAAAAAAAATTTAACATTTCGAAAAACCCGGGTATTTTTTTTTTTTTTTTTTTTTTTTTTTTT